>BSBM01000799.1:3200000-3800000 GCA_027924585.1 Larix kaempferi | reverse complement strand
TTCTCTGTCAAACGTCTTATAAGAACTCGATCTGGGCTATTAGATATATTCAAGGAATTGCCGTCCCTATTCGCTGTACTCAATCAACACTCTGTCTCTGAACTAGGAGATCGATTACTACTTATCCTTGTGAAACCAATACTAATTCATTCTCCACAGAATGAATGATACTTGACCTCTGAGATTGATAAGTATCTACGCCGATGTCCTATGGAGACTAAGATAGACTATAGGATCGTCTTAGCCGAGTTTAGATGATGTCTATAAGAATCGAATATATTATTGTTATGTTATTCATGCAATGCAGAGTTGATACCACAATCGATTGTTAATTAAGTACCCTTGTTTCCCTTTAAATGGTAATGTTGCACCTTTCCTTTATTGTAAAGAATGTATGTGTACAGTGGGTAAAATCAAAAGGCTGGGAAATTCCAATATATATTAATTCGGAACTTTTGTTATTGTAGATGTTATATAACCTATATGTAGGACAGGTAATTATAACCGACACTTATACCTACACATGGGGTGGAGTATTTATATGTAAATGGTAATGCGAGAAAAGGGTATCCTCTACCTAAGGTTGAAAGAAATGTTATGTTTAATATCGATTGGAATGACTAATTCACCCTTTATACCATCGTATGAATGATATTAAAGTAAGTTGATGCATATTTGGATGTTAGAAAATTAAGACGTAGTTGTTTTTTTTCCAGCGAAAAAAATCTACTATTGATATTCAATGATTGAATCAAATAGTACAAAAAAAGGTTCATGGTTCTATAGCCGAACCGAGTATCATGATAAACATCAAAACAGCTTGGACAAGATCTGGACTAGATCTTCCTTATAGTTACCTTAGCTACTAACATCATGTCATATATACATTACATATATGCAAAAAACATGTGAAAACCAACCAGACAGGAAGAAGCTTCAGAGTTCAATCAAAAAAATAGGTGGTACCACAGTCCTATAAGCAGTTATCTAGCCATTCCTCCCAGAACAGCTGCCCTTCCACACCATCTAAAGCTTGTTTAGAAAGTTTATCCGCCAGGGAATTATGATCTCTGTAAATATGTTCAAAAGTAATCCCCTGCTGCTTGGAAATTTCAAAATGTGTCCGAAGAGCCCAATGTCTCAGATTCATCACATTTAGTTTGAAGTCACCCGCGGCCCATTTAATGGTGACTCTGGAATCACCATACACCTTAATGTTTACCAAACCAAAGATATTTGCAATTTTAAGAACGCACCATAAAGCCATTAGCTCTGCCTTCATGTTTGTGCCAGGTCCACAATTGAGTCTAATGGAAAAGTCGGAATTGGTAATGCAAGGAGATCACTATATTTGAATGAGTGAAATGATTCAAGGTATAGTTCGTATGATTGTTTCTTTTTATAAATTAATTTACTCAAGGGAATGATTATGTATACGTAGTTGTTAGATAATAGTGATGTTAAGTCGGAATTGGTATGCAAGGAGATCACTATATTTGAATGAGTGAAATGATTCAAGGTATAGTTCGTATGATTGTTTCTTTTTATAAATTAATTTACTCAAGGGAATGATTATGTATACTAGCATTTTATAAGTACTTGGAAGTAAAGCAGTTGGGATCATCTATTATTTAGCAAAAAACAAATTTAGAATTGCACAATGAAAGGAGCCTTGATTATGGTTATTTATATGCTTGTGTTATTTAAAAGTCATTGCATATAAATAGATAGGTGAGAGGATGAAATAAAGCTCATAAGGATTAGTAAAAGTATTATGAAATAGAGCATACGTATGATTACATGATTAGGTGGTTAATGATTGCATTAGTACATGTTGATAAAACATCAGTAAGTGACCCTTACACTCTTTATGTTTATATTGTGTGTATTTGATAGGAAAAGTAATTGTAATTATACTTTTAAATGTTAAAATACTATATAGTAATTTGTTGAGCTATAATTCAATCTTGAGGAATAACTCTTAAATGGACTTATAGATTAAAATCTCGAATATAAACATTTGAGAGTTTCGAGGGTATTTTGGTCCTATGATAATTAAAAAAAATTATATATATATATATATATATATTACTTGTGAAGTATGTAGGTTAAATATAAATATAGATCTATACTAAATATGTTTACATATATGTTTGTCATAATAGCATGATGGGAGAAAGGATTAAGCAAATGATATATGTTGATATATTATAAGAGATAGGGACAATGAATGTTTAGTAATCTTGATTACTTCTAAGTGTTTTTAATTATTGTGATGCAATTGTATGTGGAGGATAGTCAAAGATAATAATTATATGTATACTTAATTCATATAGAAAACATAGATGGGAATTAAGTGATACCTTGTATGAGAAAGGATGATTAGCGTTTAGTAAATCTTGCTTAGAGGAGAACATCATTTCATGTGTCTTATGTCGTAAGGAAATGTGTATGTAATTTGAGATGAAAATTTTAGTAAACATGGATTTGTCCATCTATACTTACATAAGGATGAGGATTGGTAAGCTCAAAAAAATAAAATAAAATGTACACTTGTCGATGCACTTATGGAATCTAAAGAATTGTGTACTTTACGTAAATGGAATGAAAGCATTTATAGTGTATCTCTGAGATAGATGTTGAGTGATGAAGCGCTTGATGTACAATGTGTAATAAATTTCAATGAGTAAAGGGATGTATGAATCTTGAACGATGGATTTTTTTATTTTTTATTTACTTCTTCTCCTTCGGTAAGGATACTTTCAGCTTCTCGAACAAGTTGGAATTATTCTCCTCTAAATTTTCTAGTATGTAAGTTTGAATGGTATTCAGGGTTCATATACTTTGATGAGGGGTTATGCGTCAAGAAATTTATCGATTGGTTGTAAATGCTTATTTTTTGAAATCAAGGCGATGACTTCGCAGGTATGCACTACTAGTTTGTAATCGTGCTTTGAATTGTGAAAAGAAAGAAGTTAAACTTATTTGAATTATAGAATCTTAGCTGTACTTGAGTTAAGAAGAGGAGAAAACCTTACATAACATTGTTTATAAAAATCTGAGATGATACTTTTAGCTATACTAAGTAAATGACACTCCAGTATTTAATTATATTTTGGATTATGAAAAGAGAGAGGTTGCATGCAAGATTAGTTTAGGAATGGATAAGGTATGTATTGAAGAACAGAATTCAGAAGGGTTAAATCTTATTTTGAAATTCAGATAGTGTTTAAAATATATGATAGTTATGCGTAACCATAGAAAAGGAAGAATTTGGGATTGAAGATCTTATTCCTTATGTGGAAATGTGTTAGTGCTTAAAGGATTCACATAAATGATATATTTATAGTTTTGCTGAATGAAAGGAAATTGTTATGGACGATTTCAAATTCGGTTGCAATTAATGAGCCAATAAAGGACTGCTGTGGGGATTGCTACACTGTGAAAGGTACGATTTAGTTATATCGTCAATTATGAGATGTATACTTATATGATGGTAGAAAAGAAAAAATGAAATGTTATTATCAATTATGGTTATGTTGAAGAACTGAATGTGAAAAGAAAGTGAAAACTCACAGTGGAAGTACATGAGACTTAACTTTGGGACGAAGTTTTAATAAGAGGGGGTGTATGTAATGCCCGCCTTGGTACTTTAACTGATTAGACTAATGAGGGTACTAGTTTTGAAATGAACTGGCTAAATAAAACACGAACCATTTGAATTTACTTTGAGAATGCTTTAAGATGATAAATGACGAACAATTTGTATGCTCGACTGATTGAGATACTAGAATGCATGATGTGAATATTTTATATAGTGCAGCGCTACTAATGTGCGCTTGAGTGTGTGCAGTGGCAGGTAAGACAATATACCGACTGACCCACAATGGAATTTTAGGGGTCGTAAGAACGGAAAGAACACATAGGGGTACGACGACTGACTGTCGACCATGGATTAGCAATCCACGCACGAGTGAAGCCATTTTAGCTCACCCGAGGAAGCGTATGCCATACGGGCAAGGCCATAATGATTTGGTCGCGTACAATGAGTTGAGGGGCGCGCAATAAGGAGAGCCTTATCCCTCAACATCCCTTAGTCTCCAAGGAGCGTAGTTGAGAGATCACGGTAACGGTTCCTGGTCGCTATGCAGTACTCCCCATAAGAAGGAAGAAATGAAACTGTTAGAAGGGCCAGTCAAAGAGGTACCTAGACAAGAACGAGAGGAAGAAAATTAATCAATGGTATAAACGAAAATTGCACATAAGATTTAAGAAATACTTTATTTCATTTTGTTCTATTTTATTAATTTGAATAATTCTATTCAAGATTTTATTTTTAATTGATTTCATTAATTTGAATTATTCATTTTAATTGATTTTATTAACTTGAAAAAGAATTGAAGAGATTGATTTTATTCAATATTAAATTTGATTAATTATACTGATTGAAAAAGATTAATAATAAGGGAATTATTTTTATTCAAAGATTTTAATTTAACGGATTTTATTATATTGAATTATCCTATACAAATTCTATTCTTGATTTCATTTAATTAAATTTCTTATCTTAATTAATTTTATTATATTGAAAATGGGTTAAAAGATTGACTTTATTTATATTAAATTTGATTAATTTTATTATTAAGAAAAATTATTATTTATTCAAAAGATTTGATAGATTTTATTATTTTAAATCATTCTATTAAAGATTCTATTTAATTGATTTCATTATTTTGAGAAAGAATTGAAATAAGTCATTAATAAAAGAATTGTTTTTCTTTTATTATTATTCAAGATTTTACTTTAATTAATTTATTCATAAAGAGGAAATTTAAAATAGATTATACTTTTAGTAAAATGAAACATCTTTTAATTCAATCTTAATATTAGGAAAAGAAAGAAAAGTAGAAAGCAACAAGCCTAACTAAAAGATTGTTAAGTAAACTAATTGAGAACCAAAAGAGAAGTAGAACTCTTCTACACCTAACTCCCACTGATCTAGGGATTTAGGTGCACATTAAAGACATTAAGAAGACACATGTGTTTGAGAGTATTGAAAATTAAAATATTAAATTAAATTAAATATGTGCATGGACAGACACATGGCACACATGCTTTTGCTATATAATGAGGGAGGAGAAGGAGAGAAAGACATCTCTTGCTCCCTAATGCTGGATGGTCATCATAATATCGGATTATGTTATGATCCTTGGAGTTGGGATTAGCCGGAACGGGGATTGGGAGATCCTTTCGTGAGGCTAGCTTGTGTGTTCTTATGACCCCATTGGCTCGGGGGTTCGAGGAGAAGAAGAGTAGCCTCGATACGGTAGGGTGGTCAACCGAGGGGTCACTCGGTACTTCGTCAGGAAATTGAATTGGATCGTGCGGAAACCACTTCGAGGACTCCATTGATTCGCTGGACCAACCGTTGAAAATAGGTTTGAAGTATTTATTTTATTTATTTTGTTAACTCTTGTGGTGGAACGAATAAATCTGGGTATATAGTTTTATTTATTGACATTCATGTACTGCAATAGATAGATCTAGATCTATGGCCTCTATATCTTCATTTGAAAAATCGTACTGGAAGTTCTGCAATTAATTATACCTATATTTTTAAATTCTGTGGAAGTATTTTGTCTTTTTTGGGGAACCCGAAATGGGGGACCCTACATCTTGAAACTGACGTGATCAGTGTTCTAAAGACCTGCTCGTCCGGGGTGGGGTGGGATGTTGGACTGAGTCGAGAATATCCATTGCAAACAAAGCGCGAGGGTTACATGAAACCCTAGGTTTGAAACTCCATGCCTTGGGAGGATTTAGATATTCATGCAATGATAGTTCGAAAGCGTATAATTATTTAACTGAGGTTAAAGATAGTAATTTAATTGCTCTTATTGAGCAAGTAGGCACAACCAATGTCCAATCATAAAACGATTAACACAAAAGGAGAATTCGGTTCCAACATCAGGCACAGGTAGAGAATACAGACAAGTGCCATACAAAGTATGGTTGTAAAAAGTTTGATATTTACTTTGCAAATTCATAGGAAGGAAGAAATCATCGCTACCCTCTAACAATTGGACCTTGGTGTTTTCTGGGACAGTTTTGCACTCAAATCATGCAACTTTTTGGGCCTTCTAGTAGAGATGTTTTTGGTGGCATTCATATCATATAAATTTGGATCACTAGAACTTAAAGTTGATTGAACATAAGCATATGGGTTTGTCAATTTAGGACAAGACATAGTTGTTTTGGCTTCCAACTTTTCCAAAAATGAGCATAGGGAAGTGTTCCTACGTGTCTTTTCTATATCACCTATTGGATTTTTTTACTGCAGCAGGGGGTATTAGACCATAAAAAATGGGTAATCGATCATTGGTGTAATGGGTGAGTGTGACACGCTGAGGGTTCTCCTTCAAACCTTGACATTTTGAACAACCACATACTACTGAGGTGTCATAAAAGAGATCCAGCTCATGATGAATTACTTTCGATGAACCAGTATTGCGACTTGAAGATGACATGTTACAATTGGCAGGGTAAAGAGGATGCCCATTTTCATGTATGAACTGATTGCGATATCTTGCTCCCGATAAAAGCTTACGACATTTTGCAACTGGTGGAATATCTTGTGAATCCGAACTCAATCGTGAATTGGGATCTTGCATTATAGAATACATTGATATTTCAGATTCACATGGATAAGTAACATAAATTCAAATAGATATTCAAAATATAAATAAAACCTGAACTTACTTGAGATGGAAAGCGAGAACTCGTCGAACTTTGAACAAGATGGAATGAGCTGGAATCTGAAGAATTGGCCATTTGATACTATCACCTTTTCTCTTTGCATTTGAACCAAATCAACAATTATGCATCTCTACAGTCCTAAAATATTTTTCAGAACATATTACAATCTAACTTCCAATATAGTTTGGAAACCATTTTCTAAGAATAAGGTGAGTTTAAGCAACATATATATACTATGAAATATTTTAATTGGTGTGGTTGAATCCTAAAAGTATATTTGAGATGAATATAAAATTTTAAGTTGAAATATCAAATCATAGGATTTTTATATTCAATTGGTGTGCCAAATCTACAACAACCGAACTGGTGCGACTTTGACATTTGGACACACTGGGGCATAATCAAAACGAATGCACCGTATGTCAATATATACAAAAACCTCCACAGAAGAAAATATCTTCTATATTTGATAGCAAATATTTATCAATGCATTTTACAAAAAATATTCTTACCGGTGCATTTAGTATCAACAAGCGCACCGGGGCGTCATAAGTTTGTATATGCATCGAAGCGTGATATATGTTTCTTATTATTATTATTATTATTTATTATATGGTTATATGGTGCCACATTAAACATTAAATGTACCGGTGTGGTTATGTCCTATACACACCGGTGCAACATAACCTTAAACACACCAAAATGCCGAAAATCAAAATTAAAAAATCACAGAAGTTATTTTTTCCTAAACTGAAAAAGGGGCGGGAATTTTAATTTCAAAAATTAATTAGAAAATGTGTTTAAAAGTAAAAAACTTAAACATTATTTCATTCATTTGCCAAAATTTCGAGGGGAGAGTTTTGGAAGAGATACTTACGCTATAGGAGTTTGGAGCAACTAGATTATTCCGAGGATCAAAATTTGTTAGTTATGTTGAATCAATAAAAAACTTACATAGTAGAAATTTCAATATGTAAAAAATTACTATTGATCTTATTATCCTATTTATATTTTAACTAAATTTATAAAACAAATTCATAGTTACCTTCAATGTTGCAATCCTTCTTTTCTCGCTATTTTTTGTTTTGTTTTATGTGGCTGCAAAATTTTACATCAGGGTTTAAATCCCTTTATTGTTTCACAATTACCATTTTTTTTTTTAGGGATTTAGATTTAATGAGTTCGTGATTTTATATAGAAAGCATTGGATACGATGGGCCACTTTTTGGTTTGAATCCGAAACCATGTCGGCCATGTACGATTTTTTTAGTTTTTTTTTTTTCGTAAAAAAAATGCTCGCGTCATTTTCGATGTGATTTTATAAACTAAACACACCAGTGTGTTGTGTACAATAGCGCACCAATAGTTCTATGCTTTCCATAATATTTTTATTTTCTAAAAAATGCAAAAAATGCTTTCACAATTTTCGGTGCGACAATATGCATTTACGTATCGTTGCGTTTATATTTATAACGCATCAGTAAAGCTGGCCCCACCATTTAATTATTTTCTTAGACAAAAATACAATAAATATCTGTGGTTCACGGTGCGCTATGTTTGACACAACGCATCGGTGCATTTTTTTACTAAACACACCGATGCGTTTTATGAACTTAAGTGCACCAATTTCAGACTTTTTTTCTATATTGAAGTTTTGTAGTTTGTTGTATAATATAGTTGATAGATTCTGTATTTTATGGTCCAGTTTGTTTATTGATAGAAAAAGCATGATAATAGTTCAATGAACAACAGTTCTAGTCGACATGATAGGATCACATCCAAAACTGTGAAGAAGGCAAGTGCTTTTTATTTTTGTATTTAAATTAATATGATTGAATTATTTGTAAATTTAAGTAATATGTATTGGTTAATGTGTGACATGCATAGCCAAAAAATGAGGAAGTTTAACAATATTCTTAGCAATCTAAGTGCAGAAGAGCGTAAAATGTTAATGGAAAAGTTGTAGAGGGTTGAATCAGGTGAATAAATAATATATCAATATGAATTATTTCTTGAATTTTGAGTAATATTGTACTTAAGAATATTCGCTAATATGTTTCAAATAATATAATTCACATATGTTGAATGTTATGCAGGTACTGGAAACAACAGAAGGGAATGTCATCATAAGAAAAAACATTATGGAAGATGTAAATGATGATGAATTAGTCATTAGCTCATCTGAAGTGGTGCTGGAAGTTAATAGAAGGGGGAAATATTTTTATAAAACTATGAGGGATATAGTGGAAAGAACGTATAGATGTAATTTTCACTTACAGTACAAAAATCAATCAAATTATTCCAAGAATTAGGTCATATGTAAACTACAAGAGGAATTTCCAGAGCAATGGTCAATGAGACCTATCATACTTGCAATAGAAAAAAATATATGACAACAAAAAATAATCATTCAAAAAGTAATATTCGTAAACATGTTTATGTAGAAAATGTATCTACTACTAAAAACATTCCTTTAATAATTTTAATTATGCTATATTTATTTTTCATATCGACAGAAAAATAGTTTAATGTCATTTTACATTTTCAGGAAGATTATGAAAAAACCAAAGGATGAACGAGGTGATATGCGAAATGTGCCAGTAGAGATGTCCAAAAACGTGTACAAGGAGATAGTCAAGGAAATGGACATAATTGCATCGCAAGAGGAGCCATCTCAACAACAATGTGCTTGAAATGTATGAAATCACGGATTTTTTTGGATTATCATGTACATCTAATTAATTAATTCAACATTAAATATTAATTTTCAATTGTTTTGTTGCAGAAAATAAAACAAAATGGAACCCATTCAGCACATAACACAGGTTGATAAGGAAAAAGGGGTTGATAGAAAAGTTTGTGAGTAGATGTGATTTCCTTATAACAACTTAAGATTTCATAGTGGTTGTGACCTTTATATTTATTTATTTATTTTCATGGTAATCCTTGGATGTCTTGAAACAAGTGTTAACATACAAAGAGGAGCCATCAGAAGAATTGATTGACATTGGGTTAAGTAAGGGTTGTGGGTATATGCTGGCGTATAAAAAATTAATTGCGAAATTTGTAAGTATCTATGTTCTTTTACTTCTCTCATTTTATAAGTAATAGAACAACAAAAATCCTTTATATTAAATCTATGATTTCTTACAAGGTATAAAACTTGCAGGGAACAAACTATGGAGTGCAACCAACAAGAAGTTGTGTATAGATGGCATGATACATGGTTTTGAAAGAATGTGTGACATTTAGGATGCAATTCTTTCTTTGGTACGCCAATTTTAAATTTACATTCATGCATATTATCTATTTTAAAATTTATTATTCCCAAAAATATTGTAGAATACACTCAATACATTTTATTTTTATGTTTGGAGATGGAAGTTGAAGAAGATGAAAACAATCGAGGCAATCAACAAAACATTTGGCCAAATGACCCAAGTGATGCAAGTGGCTCAAGCACTGATAATAGTTCCAACGAAGAATGATGATCCATATATTTTGGATGTTAATGGAAGCTGATGTATATTTTGAAATAATTGTTTGTGAAAATCAGACATTTTGTATAATGTACTAGACATAGTGTCCGAATTGAAAGGAAAAATGTTACCAATAAGTGTAACAATTGCATGCATATTGACATTTTGATTATTGTGGACTTTATGTTGTCCTATTTTGTAAGACAAAGGGTCTCTTATTGATATATAATAAAATATTTTTTTTTATTCTATTGCATTCTCTAATGTTATTGTCAAATGTTACATGTGAAATGGTAAATTGGAAACTAATTGTATGGATGATTAAATACGACAATAAATTATAGAACCTATGATATAAGAAATTAATCCAAACAAATGCAATAATTAAAATTGAAATGAATAGTACTATAAAAAATATTTCAATTTCTGATGAATAATGGAATTAAAAAAAATAAAAATATAGATATTCCATTGCAATGTCAGTAGCCATTATTCAAAAAATAAGCTACAGTGCTTTTTATATTTACTACCACACCAGTGCATTGGGTCAAATTTAATGCCCCGGTGGGGGTGGTCAAATTTACGCCCCGGTGCGGGTGCTCAAATTTACGCCCTGCTGCATTTTGTTGAATGATATGCTCTGATCCTCTAATTTATATTTACCGCACTGTTAAATTTTTAAAAAATAATTCACAACCTAATCCCATTACCGGTGCGTTTATCTTTATTAATCGCCCTAGTGCTTCCCACTTATTAAAACACACTGGTGCTTATTATGATGAAATGCATTAGTGCGCTGTGATATATAAAAAAAACATTGTTAAATTTTAAAAATATAGAAAATTTTCGGTGCGTATGTTGTAAAATATGGCATAAGTGCTTTGTTTTAGTACGTAAGCACCAATGCGTTTAATCAATAAATAAGCACAATGTTGGTTTGTTTACAACGTCCCGGTGCATATATTGTTTTAAAGCACCGGGTGGTGGTAAATTTTGGTGTGCACCAGTGTTCTATTTGTTGGAGTGCATTGGTACATATTATTTTTATTGTATTGCCCCGGTGTGTATTAGTATGTTACACAAAGGTGTACTTTTTTAAAAGAAGCGTACTAATTAAAAAACATCCTCTATAACCTCCGACCACCAATTTTCTTTAGTTATAAAAATTTTCCTTAAAAACCTACATTAAAACATCCACTACCATTAGTGGAGGCTGTAGCAGTTTTTCCGCTACAGGGCCTTTTCCTTGTAGTGTCATAAGCCTTAACTAAATCCATTTTGAGAATAAGAGCATCCAATTTTTTAAACTTAATTGAATGTAGGAATTCCTAAGTGATTCCAATGGCATCAAGGATTTTCCTATTAGCCAAAAATCCAAATTGTTCCTTGGATATCACCTCGTCCAGTTTATGCTTGATTCTATTAGATATGATCTTGGTGATAATATTGTAAATATGATTACATAAGGAAATAGGTCTGAAGTCTGCAAATGTTTCAGGCTTGTCACTTTTAGGTATGAGAGCAAGAAAAGTGGAATTCAAGGCACCATAAACATACCACTAAATCCTAGACTGCTCAACCACCTCCAATAATTCACTACCCAACATATCAAAGAAACCGAGGAAAACTTTAGCAGGACAACCATCTAGACCACGACTTTTATCCTTGGCACAATGTTTCAAAACATCTTCAATTTCCTATAAGGTAACCTCTCTACTAATATGATGAATATCAAACTCATTAAAAAAAGAGGGAAAATGCTTGATCACTCTGAGTTGAGAAACTATATCACTATCCCCGAGATCTTTAAAAACATTGGCATAATAGGATCTAGCCGCATTCTCTAAATCTCCCTAGGTGTTTACCCAATCACCCTTGTCATTATTCATGTCCTAAATATTTTTTAGGCTTCTTTGGTAATTTGCATAATTATGAAAAAAAATTGTATTATTATATCCCTGTGCAAGCCATATTGCTCAACTCTTCAACCTCCAAGAATCTTCTTCCGTCTTCAGGATGTTAGATTTGATCCATTCCAACTTAGACAAAGTCTTCTTATCTTCATGGGAAAGAGAACTAGACATATTGTCTACATAAAACCTTTCCAATTTTTCCTCAATATCATAGAGCATTTGAGCTTGTTTGATTTTATTTTATTTTTCCCACTGAACCACCAATATTTTTAAACCTTTGAGGTTTTTATTATAACTGGTCATAGGATCATCCTCCACATCTATCACAAAAGTATTCCAAAAATTTCTCACCATTGTGTAGAACTCCTCATCACCAATCCAGATATGATTAAACTTGAAGGTAAATTTGTAAGATATGGGTTCACCATCAATTTGCAGATAGAATGGTGAATGATCCGATATGGAAGAGTTGATTACCCATGACCTGTTGGTTTATCCAGCAATACTGAGAGGGGGGGTGAATCAATATTTCCTACTTCTTCTTTTCTTTAAACCATTAACATTAAAAAAACATAAACAATGTATCAAACAAATAAAGACACATAATTTTATCGTGGAAACCTCAAAAGAGCAAACCACAAAATCAAGCTCATTAAATAAATGATTTCTACAAAAAATGTTTTCTGCTACAACAGATGGAATGTACCAACATCCCAGTTCTCTATTTTATTCAACAAATAAGGATGCTACAACACCCCTGTGTTCCAGGTACAATTGGAAGGAAGCTATAACCTCCTTGGCAGACTTCAATCTGCCCCTAGCACCACCCTTCCACCTATTATGTTTTATTTATTTATTTTATTTCCAGAACTTCTTTTCCTCAATTCCGTTTCTTCATTTCCTTGGTCTCTTAATGATCTTTCTTCATCTTTAATCTAGGCCATTGAGACATCTTCCTTCCATATCGAATGCTTGTTTATATATTATCTATCTCATTTTTTAATCATTTCATCTCTTCAAAATGGGTTCGTGTCTCTTCATACTCATGCTTCTTCAAAATAATTAATTTTCTGGTTATTAAATAATAAACCCTACGTGTTTTTCCTTACCTCTATTTAATCCTTGTTCTAATAACTGGATGAGCAATCTTTCTTATTTAAATCCCTGTCTTGTGAGAGCATTCAAAATTTTAACATATGCTTAGTTCGGGTATATTGAGATTCTGTGTAAAACAGAGTTTTTCTTCAACTTGGGAGGTTGATTTTTCACATGTGTGACTACCAAAGAAGAGACTGACATCATGGCTAGATGGCCAGTTCATCATGGAACATACCCATGCTATCTGGAGAAATTATCAGCACAAGGATCACTTCTAGCAGGCATTTCCAAATGACCCTTCAACCTTCATCTAGACAGAAGGACAAACTTTTTATCAATTTGGCAGGCTTGTATTTCGCACGTGTAACCTCCATAGGGAAATCTGAGCCTATGTCTAGATGACCAAATCATCAAAGAAAAATCCCATTCCAACTGATGAATTTATCACCACAAGGAAAGTTTCTGGCGGGCATTTCCAAATAGCCCCTTAACCTTGTGATTTTAACACTTAGCCAAATTTCATTTGTTCTTAATATGCAAAACAAGAGTTTTCTTAATTTGGCAGGTTAATTTCTTGCACATGTGACCATCATGGAGGAAACTAAAACCAATACTGGATAACTAATTTAACAAGGAACAAGTTCATGTCAATTGATGAATTTAATGACACACGCACATCATCTGGTGGGCATTTGAAAATGGCTTTTTAAACTGCTGATTTGGCACTTAGGAAAAATTATCAAACCCTAGGTTAACATGAGGAGATTTTTATTTTCATCAAATTAGAAGTATGATACATCCAATGGATATATGCCAACAAGTTGATTCCATCCCGACCAATTTCATCCTTTGAACCTTCTTTCTCTCTCCTCGGCGGACATTCTTCTTAAGTAGTGCAAATCAAGCTGGGAGGCACTTTTGGTAGATTGATATCTTTACCTATGGAGACTTTTTGGACAAACCAATGATATGATTGGATGCACCACTCAAAATTATAGAGACCCATACCATCAAAATAATTTAATACATCAACAACAGGAAATGGCGGGCATTTTACTGAGGTTAGTCAAGCATTTTTATACTTAGACAATTTGTGCAATCTCGAAGGTGGATTTTTTATTTCACCAAATCCTGAACCAATGGTACTAGATGATGTAGTACATCTCACTGAGAACAACCAAAGTGATTTCACCTTCAAACTCATCTTCCTCTGACCTAGGTGGGAATTTTACTAGACTGGTGCAAAACTGCCTCAAACCCTGTTTTGGAATACCTATAACTTCCTCCTTAGACACTCTCAAGACAAACTGAGACCATGGTCAGGTAGAAAGATCAACAAGATACATCCTGGTGATTTTAGATACTTTTTATCATTTTCCTATGAGGTATAGCAGGCATTTTCCAAGGCCACTTGGACCAAATTTCCACAACTTGGTCAATTTCCAGAATTTCTCCAAACTGACAAATCTCTATATAATTAGGTTAATTTGTAATAATGACATCATGAAGGTACTAGAACATTATCATGTGTCTTTCCATCCTCATCACACATTCCACATCATCATACATGCCATGTCATCACTACCTTTGTTATTACTTTGTATTTTAGTAAGTTTGCCCTACCATCATGTCCTTGGTTATTCCTTTTTCATTACTGAGCTCCTTTGACATCAATGACAACCACATTCAACATGAACTATATCTACTAATAGAACAAGGTAATTCCTCTGCCATCAAGAACTGATCAAGTCGTTTACACAATAGCCTCACTTCCCCTCTCATCTCTCAAGGTTGGGAATATTTTAGAGGGAACAATGTGATCTTGATGAATATCGGTGGCCACCCACCTATTCCACTGGCTCAAAACCGTTTACCATTTCGGCAATTTTCTAGTAATTTTTCTACGGTTTTTTGGGTCCTAAACTTCTGGGGCCATTTTGAGGCCCTGGCCCTAAATGATGTTTTTTACGATCCATTTTCTAAATGTTAGATTAACACTAACATTTAGTTGGAGCTCTCATCTTGTATTTCTCGGATAGACCTTTCCAACGAGCTATTGAGCGCCCCAAACAGAGATCGTATGCAAAAGTTATGACCCCATGAAGTTGACTGTTCAACTAACCACCTTGGGGCCACAAAATTTATGACGGTTCATCTTCTAGGGTTAGGTTTTTGGATCCTTGGGATTCTTTCCCTCATGCTTATAATAAATAGGCTCTTTCAGCCTCTTTTTATATTCATCTTGACACGAATGAGCAGAGCGGCCACATCTCTTCTCAGAGATAACTACTACCATTCTAGCTGCTTTTATTTTACAGTATGTTCTATTTCAGCTATTTAATAGAATATGTGTTTACTGTATCACTGTGTTCTTTGCAATATATCTATGTATATGATTATGTATTTGCTCTTTCATTTCATTCCCACATAAATCAGGATCAGTGGTATCGGAGCAATCTTCTCTTTGATTGTTTCTCGGTGCATGTCCTCGGCGAGGTCAGGATATAGAGAGTTGGGTATCGAACTAGTTTCACTTGGGGAATACCACTCTCTCCGCCCCAAACGACCTCCCATGGCGGAAGAAAAGAGAGACGACGGAGCAGGAGATCCTATCAAGTTGTTTCTCTAGGAAGCCCTCGCGTGACAGAGGAACGAAATGATGGATAATTTCACCCAGATCCTTCGACGCATGCCGACGGCGACGAATACACCTTCAACGAGAAGCCATTTCGGAGATGCGACTCCCTTCAAGGTACAAGTTAATTTTGATATCCCTTTATTTGAAGGACAGATCGATGCCGATGTGCTAGATAAATGGTTGAATCTACTAGAAGGGTATTTCTCTGTCCATAATTTTTCCGATAGGGAAAAGATCGTCTTTGCACTCCTTAAGGCTGTCCCCCATGTCAAAAATTGGTGGGAAACTTATTGTGAGCAAAGAGTCTGGATTGTTTGATGCTAATCCCACTTGGGCCTCTTTTATAGATGTCGTCAAGGAACAATATTACCCTGTGGGAAACTATGATGACCAATACACAAAATGGACCATTCTGCGTCAAGAGAGGGACCAAACGGTGTCGAAGTTCACCAACAACTTTCATACCTTGCGCAAAAAGCTGGGTATCAAGGACTCTGAGTGACACCTAGTACTGAAATATCGAAGTGGCCTACACTGGTACATACGTACAGAGATGGATTTCCTGGACATCTCTTCACTTGGATCTTCCTATCGATATGCTGTCAAAATTGAGCAAAAATTTCATCAAAAGAACAAGCGCGACTTCGGACCTGCGCAGAAGCAAGGCAAGGTAAACTATGGCCCGCAGAACATGAGAGAGGGAAAGGACAACCAGTCCCAACCACAAGCGAAGAAGGGGAACGTAAAGACAAAGAAGAAAATCATGAAGTGGTGCGAGTTCCACAAAATCCCTTGGCACAACACTGATGAATGTCTCTCAAAACAGTCATTGGTGGCTGAAATCAAAGATTCAGAATCAGATCCCAGTTTCGATTCTGATTCATAACCCAATGTCATAGTTGCATACAAAGGGAAGCAAATCATTGATGCAGAACCCAGTGTCATTGTTGCTACCACACATATTCAACCAGAGGAACCTGAAGAGTTGGAGGCAGAGGATCGCCTCTTCCACTCATAGATGTGGGTGAAGGGAATTCCCCTACATTTTTTTGTGGACAACGGCAACCAAAAGAACCTAATCTCGGCATAAGTCATCAAGATATTGGAGCTACCAATGACAACACACCTGCAACCATACACTATTGGTTGGCTAAGCCAAGGACCAGGGATCCGCGTCAGTCATCAATGTCGCCTACCATACGGCATCAATCCCTTCAAAGATGAGGTATTGTGTGATGTGGCCCCACTTGAAGTATGTGATGTTATTTTAGGACAACCATATATGTGGAAGCGTCATGCTGTATATGAATCACGACCTCGCAGTGTCATTGTCACTTTGGGAGGACAACTCTATCGGATACCAAAGATAGTTGCACCTACCCCAACCAAGCAGGGAAGGAAGATAATCTCCCACATTGGGAAATTTTCCCTATTCGCAATTGCCATTGAAGGCGAACATCAGATCGCAGAGACATCCACAACCTCTGCACATTATCCCTCTACTCAACAGAAACAAGAAGAACACAAAGTCAGTGAAACATTGCCTATTCGGATACTATATCCCTCTACAGTGAAAGGCCACACATTCAAGGTGCTCCTCCAAAAAGAAACCATCCACACCGGTGCAGACCAAGGATACCACGACAACCAAAATTGTTGAACAGCTCCAGCACATCCATCAATAACAATTACAACCCTCTGTAGATGTCAAAGTAAGGCAACCTTTTCACTTCAAGAAACGCCGCACCAAGAGCTCAACTGAACACATAATTCAACATATGATAAGGGATTTGACGCAATGGAGACCATTTCTTCCTAAGGGGGGAGGAATGATCTAGATCGATATCGGTGGCCACCCACCTATTCCATTGGCTCAAAACAGTTTCCCATTTCGACAAATTTCTAGTAATTTTTCTACAGTTTTTTGGGTCTTAAACTTTCGGGGCCATTTTGAGGCCCTAAATGATGTTTTCTTGCGATCCATTTTCTAAATGTTAGATTAATTCTAACATTTAGCCGAAGGTTTCATATTGTAGTTCTTGGATAGACCTTTCCAATGAGCTATCGAACGCCCCGAACAAAGATCATATGCAAAAGTTATGACCCCGGGAAGTTGACTGTTCAACTAACCACCTTGGGGCCGCAAACTTTATGATGGTTCATCTTCTAGGGTTAGGTTTTTGGATGCTTGGGATTATTTACCTCATGATTATAATGAAAAGGACCTTTCGGCCTCTTTTTGTATTCATCTTGGCACGAATGAGCAGAGCGACCACATCTCTTCTCAGAGATAGCTACTACCATTCTAGCAGCTTTTATTTTACAGTCTGTTCTATTTCGCTATTTAATAGAATATGTGTTTACTATATCACTGTGTTCTTTGAAATATATCTATGTATATGATTTTTCATATGCTCTTTCATTTCATTCCCACATAAATACGGATCACAATGTCCATCATATTATGACTTAGAAAAAGTTGTTTAAAATAGTCAGAAAGAGGGTCAAGTCTATGACTATTTCCCCAAATATCCATAGCATACATAGTAAAATCGAGGTCACCAACAAATATAATCTCAAAGTCAAGTAATATCCCACTTGCATCCACAGAGTTCCAGAACTGTTGAAATTCCTTATAAGGAGCATAACAATTGATTATTCTCAACTTCCGTCCAAAACCTTTAACCCTACCCTCCATCATAATACCTACAAAAGTATGGAAGGTTCTAAATTTTGAGACTAAGGGGTTCCATAAAGATAAAAATCACTCCAAAATACCATCAACATCAATGACAGAAGCCTCCCATCTAGGAAAAATCTTCAATATGGTCTCAACAACACTAACTCTCGAGCACATGGTTTCCTATAAAAGGACTATATCTAGTCTATATTTCTCAAACATTCGCTTGAGGGATCATATCCTTGAGGTTCCCCTAAAACCTAGAAGGTTGAAAGACATTACGATCATTAAAGACCCAACTGCATGGGCATATAATCTCTAAGAGCCTAAGTTTCAGAATTATTATCTTTAGAAGTAAAGAGACCAAAAGATTCCTTCAGTGTAGACGAAAGAGGGATCTAATCACTTTGAGTATTTATCAGAAGGACATTTTTTGGAAAGACCTCCCTTCTTTTTGTTCCTTGAACGAATGGTCACATTCTGGTGTCGGATGGAATAAACAGGGATTGCATCATTCTTACTAGAGGGAGCATTCAAATATATCTGTAAAGGTGTCTTGATATTGAGACCATTGGAAGGAGAAGGTAAGTTAGATGAATTATAGTTTGAATGTAATGGGTGCCCAGAATCCCCCTACTCAACTTGATAAATCGAAGAAATTATCGGGGATGAATAAACCCAAAAACATTTCTCAACATGTTTAGGGTTTTGAATGGAGTTATTCAACATAGAGGACTCAATCATAAACTAGTAATAAATTGGTTCACAAAGAGACATTTGAAATTTCCGAGTGAGTCCTCTATGTTGAATAACTCCATTCAAAACCCTAGACATGTCGAGAAATTTTACATTATTACTAACTTGGACATCAGTTGAATCTAATTTTACATTATTACTAACTTGGACATCATTCTTGGCAATTATTTGACCCTTAGCATCAATTTGACAACTATCATGAATATGGCCAAGGGGCTTAGGACATTGTGACTCAATGCAAAATTTTGGGACATGACATAAGGGAACCACTGTCTAGTAAAGGGATCACCCCAACATAAGTGACATTCATCATATGACAACTCCTAGTAATGGCCATTTGAAAAACCTACTACCTTCAATTAACAAGAAACACTGAAAAATTCAATCAAGATCTAAACTATAGATTGTAGTTTAAAAAAATAAAAAAATAACACACATAGAAAAACATTATAATTCCCACTTTTTAAAGACTTGGTTGGTACTAGGCCCCCACCAGGGTGGGGGCTTGACTCTAAGTAATAAGACTATCAATATCATTCGAAAGCGCACATGATACCACTTCAATCAACAAGGAATTGCAGAAAATCCATCCTGAGAAACCCTAGCTCCTGCATCGACCCATCAAACTATAAGAGTTGCAATATTGAAATGTACCTAATCTGATCACAAGCACATTCACTCAAAATTTGCAAAATTTCAACAAACAATGGATTACTTGGAACAATTAACTAGCTAGTTTGACTAGAATTATGGAGGAAAAGCATAAAGGGACAAAGTGGTTCACATTAAGAGAAAAATTCCCAATTCAAAGTTTGTAATATTCCCATCCAAATGAAATATCATGGAGGAAAATTACTAGTTCCCTAGGTTGGGGGTGGAAGCATTAAAAGTTGGAGTAAATGAGCTACAAGACCCAAATTGACCTTAGACTTACAAATTCACTTTAAATGGGTCAATTAAATAATAATACAAATAAAATAAGGTGGCATTGGATCATGAGGGCACATAATAGGTTGTGGGACCCACATGTGGCAAGATTCCCCACTACACTTGGCATGATTCTCTCACCAATTCGAGTTCAAGATGAAGGGTAACATACTTGGGGGAGTTTAGGAGATATTATTCATGGCATGATTAATGTAAGGTTGAATTGGAGTGGAATAATAACTCCCATGGAAGAGGAAGAGGCATCTTAGAATAATTGTGACACTTGGAGCTAGATTCCCTAACTCCTATGACAACAATGATGAAGATTCTATGACACATATGAAAAATTTCAGACCTGATTGCTGACATATGACATATATGACATGCCAGGGCTAAAAGTAGCCTCCAATAGGGCGCACAAGGGAGTTATGGAAGCCAAGAAGCTTCCCCATTCGAATTGAGGGAAGATGGAGACTAGGAATTGTTGGACAAGTGGCACACATTGGAATCTCTTCCCAACTTGAGTTGGCATTAGGATTTTGGAAGGAATTCGAAACATGAAGGACTTGAGAATTTTATAAAATACAAGAACAAAGAAGGAAAGGATCTTTTGATCATTTCTCATTTTGCATATTGGAGAGCATAGCTTGTCCATGCTAGTGGAGTGTTTACTCTACTTGCCTTAGTACCAATTTCGAGGGAGAAAGATTCCCATCCTAATTGGAAATTGGAGAGGAAATTCAAAGATTTCATTTGGAGCTAAAATGGAGTTATTAGTTGCAGGCTGAAGCTACAGGGAAGTTCATGATTCTTTCTTCTTCAACTTGTTCCCATCTCTCTCTCACTTTTTTCTCTATCTTTTTGCTCTTGGAGGAAGGGTGCACATGGTGAGATGCTGATCTCTTTGTGGAAGTCCAAGGGGCCCCATTTATTTGTAACATGATGTATGAAATCTGTATTTGATTCTCATATGAACCTCAGGTCGAATATCTAAGTAAAACCATGTAAAAATGCGAAACTATGTATGAATGGTGCCATTTTCCCCCATAGCTTTTGCATAACGCACTTGTTGTTGCACATAGTTAGTGAAGGACTGATATTTAGAATTAATGGACATGTTATATGATATATATATCTGTAATAATAATATCATGAGAGCCACAGCTCGAAACATTATGTATTTCAAGTGATATTTACATTCAAGGAAGAAATTCAAGTCATTTTCCCATATATTTGGTTGAGAGAGCTTGAAGTTGTTTGGTATCGACTTGTATCAGTAAATATCTGTGGTTTTATTGCTGTTTGGAGAGCCATTAATATACTGAAGAAGTTTCATACACCTTATGAAATTCCTTGTAACATTTCTCACAAATTACATAGCAAGTTATAGAGTTTTTCTCTCATTTCCACCTATGTTAAGACATGTTTACCAATCTCTGACTTATGAGAGTTGAAGCCGAATTTAGGAACTGATTAATGATGCATTTGGGTTCCAATTGAAGTCATATCACTAATCCATGTCTCTGTTCTAAAATTTTGGAGCTTTGTACTTCATTTGAGAAGCCATTAGTGACCTCTACCCTTGGGGGATTTGAACCTCGAATTTACTAGCAAATTTCCCTATTTTCTCCTGAAATTAAATGAATGTTGAAGAAGTATTTTGATACTGTCTAAGAACCCATTAGGTTCATTTTTATGTACTAATAACCTTAAAACACTCTCAGTCCCAATTCAAAGTCCTTAGGAGTCTTTTGGAGCCATCTACCCTTGGGGGTTTCAACATCGATTTTCCTAGTAATTTTTTCTTTCATTCTCTAATTGTAAATGAAAGTTTCTGAATTAATTAGAAGGTGTCCAAGCATATAATAGACATATTAAGGTGTCCTAATACACCTCAATCCACTTTGGACATAATTCGAAACCATTTGGGATCATTTGGGGACAATTTGGAGATTCACTAGTCCAAGGTTCGAAAATTGGCCAAATTGGGAAAATTTTCAAATAAAACCATTATTATTACTAACTTGGACATCATTCTTGGCAATTATTTGACCCTTAGCATCAATTTGACAACTATCATGAATATGGCCAAGGGGCTTAGGCCATTGTGACCCAATGCAAAATTTTGGGACATGACATAAGGGAACCACTGTCTAGTAAAGGGATCACCCCCACAGAAGTGACATCCATCATATGAAAACTCCTAGTAATGGCCATTTGAAAATCCTACTACTTTCAATTAACAAGAAACCCTGAAAAATTCAATCAAGATCTACAATATAGATTGTAGTTTAAAAAAATAAAAAATAGCACACATAGCAAAACATTATAATTCCCACTTTTTTAAGAATTGGTTGGTACTAGGTCCCCACCAAGGTGGGGGCTTGACTCTAAGTAATAAGAATTTCAATATCATTCGAAATCGCACATGATACCATCTCAATCAACAAAGAATTGCAATGGAGGGAAGCCCTAATTGGCTCCGTCGAAGAACCCCCAAGGAATATCGAAATCAAATTGAGACATTACATGCATCCTGAGTGATTTAAATTTTGTCTCAGATTTATGTTCATTGGAAAAAATTTCAACAAGACCTATCATCATCTCTGAAGGGATTAATTTATCCTGAAAAATACAATTATTTCGAGCCCACCAAACTGAATAAACTAGGTGACAAGGAAGAGATTTGAAACACACCATTGAAGCATCTGTTAACCATTTTTGGACACAATCAACTATCCCTAGCTTGGACCATTAAGCCTTAGGTTGGAATTTTTGGGAGATTTACACCCAAATTTCATTAAGGTAAGAACAATTCACAAAAAAGTGGTCTACTATTTCAAAGTTAGATTTGCAAACAAATATATGTTCTAGCCTATCTGGACTCGTTTAAGGTCATTTTCCTAGGTAAGCATCTTGTTCTTTAATTCTAACCATAAAAAAATCTTGGACTTCATAGGTCCATGTATCTTCCAGACCTAATCCCACCACCAAACTTTCTCCTGGCCTTGAAACTAAGCTTTTGACTGGGTAGTGTATCCTAGTTTCATCAAATCGACACATGTGAAATGATTTTTGGACAAAGCCAAGGAGTCTACCTCATCATCGAATATCTTGATAAAATTTTCACACAACTTTCTAACATACCCATGCCATTCATTTGCTATCTCTCTAAATAAACCTAGCTTGTCTGTAGACTTGCACCGACTCCTTCCAACCTCTTTATGATTTTGAGATTGTGCATTGCATAGGGAGTAAATGCCCTGGGAATGTAGAGTGGAATGAAGGTTCTCTAAAAGATGGAATCCATCATCCACACCTATCCAAGTATTTTCACCAAACTAAACCTTTATTCCATTCCCTATTCTCCAAATCGTCCAATTACCAATCAAAGGGAAAGCGTTGAGCAATGCTTTCCAAACCAAGGATTTGTCCTTGGTTGAATTCTTGGCTCGTGAATCCAATATTCAATGGAGGCTCCACCTAATTAATTTTATCTAATGACCCTTCCCCACAATCAATCAGCAAAAGTGAGCATCCACAAATTGGTCACTGCAATAGTTGACAGAAGGGATACATGTTTTTGACTCCCCAACCACCTAGCTTCTTTGGGAGTGCAACTTTTAATCATTTGACTAAAGGGATACTGTCAATTGACTTTTTTCATGTCCAATGGAAACAAAAAAACTTTTTCCTGAGCTTGGTTAGAATACGTCTCAGGATTTTTGTGATATATTCTCAATACACCAAAAACAATTCCATGACAAACTTCAAAAGGACAATCCTACCACCCTTGGAAAGCCACCAATATATTGACCCAAAGAGATATACGAGCCTCAAACTCATTGTAGGGTTAGTGCTAATCATCAAACTTGTAAGAATTTGGTTTGAGAAAGAACCCCAAGTACTTAAAACCCATGTCAATATCTTCGTGGGGAAGGGGTGAGCTATATCCAAATCACTCATTAGTTCATCTGACAGAGCATTAAACAATAGTCAAGATTTGGTGAGATTGAACTTCATGCCTGTGACCAAACAATAAATATCAAGAAGTCATTTTAATTCATGAAAATATTTGGATGTGCGTGCACAAAAGAGAAGAACGTTTTCAACAAAGAGGATATGGGTGATGAATTATGAGGGAGTTATCTTTACTCCTTTCAAATAATCTTTACATATTGAATCATTCAAAATAAAACTAAGACCCTCATCAACCAAAATAAAAAGGAAAGGAAAGAGAGGAAAACCTTGCTTGAGGACTCGAGAGGCTAGGAAGAACTTGGAAGGATCTCCATTAATTAGTATCGCTGAGGACACCGATTGGATGCAACCCATAATCCAATTTATTGTAGCCAAATTCATATCCATCTGCAAGAGAATCAACCAGAGATATACCCAACTAATTCTATCGTAGGCTTTTGACAGGGTCAACTTTAAAACTATGACTAGAATTTTTGAAAGCTTAGTGGAGTGAAATGCCTCCTACGTGATAGAAATGACATCATGAATCTGATGATTAATGAGGAAGCCAAATTTGTCTTCTGAGATCAATATGCTTAAAATAGAATTCAACCTAGTAGGTAGAATTTTTGTAACCAGCTTGTAAATAACTTTGTAACAAGAGATGGAATGAAACTCCTCCAAGGAATCAACATCCTTTTTTTGGGATCAAATCCAAGAATGTGGGGTTCAAAGTGCCTAGCATCTTACAAGCACATTTGAATTCATGGACTACCTTTAACAAATCCTCCTTAATATGGCCATAGTAGCCCAATTAGAATTTTATTGTTAATCCATTTGGGGCCATACTCTTTCCTTTCTTAAGGGATGGAAGAGTCAACTAGAGATCCTTCTTTGTAATGTATGCCTCCAACGAGGCATTCATTTAATCATTTATCATAAGGGGGACCAGACTTAAAACTTGTAATATATCCCCAATAGGACAACCAGGCAGAGCTTTAAATAGTTCACGGAAATGGGCTTACTCCAACTTCCATAGAAATATCTTACTCCAACTTCCGCTTTGTCTTAAAAAATGCACATATATATATATATATATATATATATATATATATATATATATATATATATCCCCATGGGAAAAATTCTTATATTACTGAAAATATACCTGTTACAATCCATTAGGGCTTATCATTACAAGTGGTATTGTTGTAATCTCCCAAATTACATGGTCATTCAAGTAGAGAATAGAAACACACACAAGAATACCACAAAGGAGACAAATGTGAGTCGAACATTCAATTGTTATTTATTCATCTTGATATTGTAATTATACATAGGGGAGTTAGTTGGAGCATTTACACCTGCTCCATTGGATCTTCTTAACACTATTTAATACATTATATTAGTTTATGATGACATACATGAGGGCCCGAAGGGTCGCCCCAACATCTCCCCCACCCCAAAACTCTTCTTCGTCCCGAAGAGAACAACTATGCAGAAACAACGGTGACTCATGATTCTTTAGCATCCATTTTCAATATGGTAACTGTCGGTCGAAGCCTCACCCTTTAATTATCCTACTGGTGTTCATCTTCTTCAGACCAGGAACTTAGGCCTTTTGGCTCTTCGTTCTACACCATTTCTTTGCCTTCAACTTTTGAGGTCACAACTCATGAACTGCTCTATAATTCTATAATGGGGGGCACACGTCCAAGTTTTCTTTGCATCATCATCTAATCATTAAGCCCCTTTTTTGTGTGGTGTTAGATGTCTTCTACTTGAATTCCAACTTTGTCATCTTCTTCCATCGTGAGGATTTAAATTACCTGCAAATTTCATTGGATTGCCTTCTCATGTGTGCAATCTTGATCGAGGTCAACTGCTTTTGGACTCGACTGACTTGACTCAACTTAAATTATAAAGTCATCTAGAGACCAACTTCATTTATAGTGACAGAGGGGATCGCCAACCACAAAGGCACATGTTACATCCCCTCTTGACTTAAAAAATTTAAGGCACATGTTACATCCCCTCTTGGCTTCAAAAATTTAAAGTAAAGTCACATCCTCAGTCGACTCAATTACATCCTTTTTGATAGACATCAACCACATAAAACTCAATTGACCCGACTATACATATTCAAAGGTTCATATCGACCAACATTAAATATTGACTAGATATAGTTAGACTCATTGTTTTAAGACCTCAAACCGAAAGTAAGAATCGACCAAAATTTACAAATATCAATCAACACATATAAGGTATCAACCATAGTTTTAACACTACTCCGACTACATTTTACAAATGCCACCGACCAGTATTGCTTTGACTAAAAAATGACCAAAGATAAAAGTATCGACCATAAAGGGCAGACCATTTTATATCGACCAGATTTTGAGGGTCGACCAATAAACAAAATCAGCCATGTTATCCCCCGACCAAAAATTGACAGGCTTCAACTTTTAAAATGGAAACCTAAAGTGCAGCCATAAAATAACAAAATGAATAGCTATCATCTTGCGGTAAAAAGTCTGCAATGCAGATAAATAAGTAAATCGAGAGATATTCTTTTCAGTCAGCAGTCAAACATTTTAATTCAACAGTCTTCATAAAGGTCTACAGTCTCTCCATAGTCAAACTAACTCTGGTAATTGTAATCAATATTGTCGACATATTTTTGAAGGCGAACTGATTTCTAGTTGTTACAGGCATGCCTTGGTCGAAAGCTCTTTACATGGTCGATGAATTTTACGCGACAGGGTGTTATCTTAGTCATTGAGATACTAATGTAGTCAACTGTTGGGAGACTGGGCATTTTGGTCGTGGAATGTTGGCCGGCAAACAGACCAGCATATATGCTTTCTGTCGGCATCTTCATCCACCAACTACATATATGCTGATCATAGAAGCAATATAACTCCAGCTGCTTCAAAACTGACTACAAAAAGAATACTACCGTCGATTCAGAGTAAAAAATGAGTCGGCTCTCTTAGATATTAGAGAGATTTTAATAATGACCGACTGAAAGAGCTCTCCAGTGATTGATTCCATGCTCTGTTTCTATTCTCTACTTGAATGACCATGTAATCTGGGAGATTACAATATTGGCACCATTTCCATTCTATTTTGGCTGGGTGACAACAACAGCAACAAAAGAGAGGAGTGTATAAAACCTGAAGAAGATCGTGAGGATATAATGGAAACCTGCAAGAAATATTAAAGGCTGCTTGTGTGCCCTTATAGTGATTGAGTACTGGTCGTGATTATACTATGTGATGTCGCTTGTTAGAAATCTATGCACCGCAGTCAAGGATTGATTGTTGAGATGACTTGAGCAGACAAATAGTAATGGAGTTTGACCATCGATTAGAGAAAACGACTCATTGATTAACACACCTGTCAAACTGTTCGCTTGGAGGTATTAAATTGAGATGGTTTATATACCAAAAGCCTTCCAAGCATGCTTATTGAAGACTCTTTCTTGCTGGAAATTGCTATTTTTGCAATTTTGTGATTAATTGCCCAATTTTAAAACTATTTATAAAATTGAAATTGTAATATAAGCATTCCAAATTACAATTTTGACAAGAATTACTCTACCTAATTCCAAATTTCGATGAATCTAGACATTTTGATTAACCTTTATACAATTACGTTTATGATGACATACCTGAAGGCCAGAAAGGTCCCTCCAACCGATATAACTACTTCACAACCTATCATCAACCAAAACAAAGTCTGTCATCGACCAATTTCAACATCAGGATCTTTTACATTTCAAAAATGTAACGTCATTCCATCGAATTCCTGTCCTTCCATATATTCAGTGGCACAGAATGGTCCTGGATTCATGTTTAAAGCTTCCTTTGACAATTCATCAGCCCTTTTGTAGCCCTTTTGTTGAGATCTCTCAAAATGTGAATAAAAGACATCCACTGGAAAGCTTGGATCGAACTTTTTATTTCCTGTAGAAGAGCTTCTAGTCTTTCAACTTCAATATTCGATCTATTTTCCTAGTATATTACTATTTTTTATCTTCATAACTTGAAGATGCGTTACCTCTTGACCACAAATCCAACAACTCGGGGTCCCTTGGCCTGCTGCATGTCTGATATAAGAATATTGGGACTGGATGATATAAAGAACTGCTCCAATTCCATAGAGAGGAGGATGGCCTTCACAGTCCCCATCAAAAACATCTCCATGGGATTTCATAACTCAGTGCAGGAGGAATCATAGTGCTTCTTTTTACGATCTCTGGGTCTGATTTAAATTATCTATTGTTCTTTTGGATTTTTACTGCGCCTTGAATTTAAAATCGACAAATCATCAATTGTTCTTTTGGATTTTTACTGTGCCTTGAATTTAAAATCGACGTTTCTAGCAGGAGCATTACTCATAGTTTGGGAAACAGACAACCAAGAAATTTATGAAGTAAAGAAACCATGTTGACTATTGGTTTATTCATAAATTTTCTTGATTGAACAGGGCTCCTGCTCGAAACGTCCGTTTCAAATTCAAGACGAAGTAAAAATCCAAAAAGAACAATGAATCATTTAGTTCGTTGCGAAACCCTGAATCACCTGATTTAAATTCCTGGGCCTGTTTCAGAATTAGAACTGAAGACACTACTGGTGGAGTTATTTTGTCTTGAAATATAGCCAGATTTCTGGCCCACCATATTCCATTGACAAAAAGGCAATGGACATCTACATAACAACTTACTGAACAAACTTGGAGCCATTCATGTGTGAATTTTTCTACACTTTTACCCGCACTTCATTTTTGGCTTCAGAATTGCCGATATCACATTCCATACTTGACCTACATAGTGACCATTTATAAATAAGTGAGCGAGAGATTCAACCTCAATTTTGTAGAAAGAGCACCAATTTAGCCTGCACCATCCTCTTTTTACTACGTTATCCCAAGTTAACAGTTTATTGTTTTTATTGTTTTCTAGAGCACGTTTTTGCTTTTTTTTTCAGGCCAGGTAGTTTCCAGATAGCTACCCACCACCATATTTCTTGTTGGGTGCCCCGAGTCATGAATATGCTTAGTATCCTAGCTTGGCTTTGAATTCTCCCGTCGCTAGAGTCTTTAGACCAAACAAGAGTGTCAGGAACTCCCTCATTCAAACATATAAAGTTTACACTTAGTTTTATTACATAGTGATCCCATTCTAGAGCTAGATTAACATGGAGGTTGAGGATGGAGGCTGATTTCCATCCTTCGCGTCCCCAAGCCTAAGGCATCTGGTCCTTTGCGTCTGATAGGCTGAATATGGATCGATCATGGAGGGCATATCTTAGGTTTTCTGATAAGAGGTATTCATATTTGCTCCTAACCATGGATCTCCACCCACCCTTATGAGTTTACCGTCCCCTATTTTCCATGCTATCCACCTTCCAACCATTGGAAAGGAGTCAACCAGAGATTTCCAGACAATGGAATTGTTTTTGGAAGATTTTCTGGGCTTGCGAATCACTCTACCATCCCCTGCTAAATACTTGGATCTCATGACCCTTCCCCATAGTGCATTGTTTTGAATGAGCTGCCACAAGCTTCTAGTGGCTAGGGACTCACTAAAAGAATTTTTTTATTTTTATTTTAATACCCAACCTCCCATGTGCCTTGGAATTAAGCCACTCTTGACCATTTGACTAAGGGAACTCCTTTTTTAATGTTACTAGACCACAGGGATTGGAAATTGATCTTGCATATTTTATTAAGAATCCCTTTAGGGATGTGGGCGATAGATGACAAATAGACTGGAATAAGTACAGACTTTTAGGACGATCTTGCCTCCTCAAAAAAACGTACTATTGCTATTTATAGAAATAAATCAAATAGTACAAAGATGAGCTATTATCAGCACTGCTTAAACAAGAGTATCAAAATCTATCAGAATCATACTAGATCCAGCGGAAATAAGTTCAAAAATTAAAGTTTAGCCACATAAAGCTAATCGGACACATGAAAATATCTACCCTTAGGCCTCAAAAAGTGGAAAAGTGCCACCAGAATCCATCCTGGAATCTATGATTTCTTCCCAGTATAATATTCCTTCTTTAGTCTCCATTGCCTCCTTTGATAATTTGTCCGCCAGTGTATTGTTTTCTCTGTAAATATGTTGAAGTGTAAAATCATGAAAACATGAAAGTTCCTGTCTAATGCAATCACACCAAGGAGTCAAAACAACAACCTGTAACTTATATTCACCATGGGCCCACTTGATGGTGACCCGAGAATCACCAAAGATTTTAACTTCTGCCAGCCCAAAAAGATTTGCCACCCTAACAATCATCCATAAAACCACAATTTCAGCTTTCATGTTTGTTCCTCTGCCACATTTCAGTTTACAAGTATAATAGTGATTCTGGTTAAGAAATATTACACCCCCAGTTGCACATTGGTCTCGAGCAGCAGCCCCATCAAAATAGAGAATAGGATTATCAACCTGGACATTCAAGACTGCAACATTTCTTTGAATTCTGCCAGCTTCCTTATTATGATAAAGTGCAAACTGCTTTAGACATATATCCACTGCCACATTAAAATTTGGTGAATGATTTTCAAATATAGCTAAATTCCTCATGTACCAAATGCTCCAGCAAACTAGTACCAAAAGTATCTCAAAGGCTTTATGAGACAAAATCCATTGTGCACAACTAGAGATTATATCCAAATTTCCCCAATCATTTGAAATTTTGAGTGTATGACAAACTCTTTCCCACACTAGTTTAGAAAAATCACAAAAACTAAATAAATGTGAAATATTTTCCTCATTAGCTTTACACAGGCTGCACATACTTGGACCAATCCAACCCTTCCTGATGAGATTATCCCAGGTCTTAAGTCTATTCATGAAAAAAAACCACATAAAGCACTTCATCTTGATAGGAATCTGCCACCTCCACACAGATTTATACCACCAGTGATTAGGAAAGATACATTTTTGCCTAATGATCCTCAGATAAGCAGTTTTTTCCGTCACATTTCCTGTCTTTTCATTCCCCATCCATAACAACTTATCCCTTTCACCAGTAGCTTTGCAACCAGTCTCACTTAAGGATCTTATATAATAATCCCATTCAATTGCATCAAGTCCCGTCAGCCCTAAATCTTGTGAGTTATAGCAGTATCCTGATGTGTTGTTCTTAATAATCTTATTAAGGGTATACCAACCAAACCTTCTGATATGTGTCAATATGCTGTTGGATAAACAATAAGAGCCCTGTAACCCCACAATCGGATCCACTCCAATGGATATGTCTTTCCCATCACCCAATTTCCAGCAGATTTCCACAGCTAACCACTTATAGAATTTTAAGAATCCATTCCAAATGGGTGATACACCTTTAGTCTTCTTCGCAGGGTATCTTAACCAATGACTGATATCCATTTTAATATATTTCGAGTGCAATACTTCTGACCACAAAGTTCTGTTGAATAGTCCACACCAAAAGGATTTGAGGCGCAGTGCTTCACTGAAAGAGGAAAGATCCTTTATACCCCAGCCTCCATCACTCTCTGGGATACATAATTTGTCCAAACCAATCATCACAATGGCATTCTTATTCCCTCCACCAGACCAAAGAAAAGTGCTAAAAATCTTATTCATATTTTTTATGACAGCAGTGGGAATTGGCAGAAGAGAAAGCCAATAAACCAGAATTCCAGATAGGACAGATTTCAACAAAACAAGCTTCCCCCGATAGATAAAAATCTGAAAGACCAATGTCCTATGCACGCTTCAATTTTCTTGAGCAACCACTGCCAATCTTGGATCAAGTATCCATTGGGTTTTATGAAATACCCTAGGTATTTAAATCCATCTCCCATCAAGCAAGCTTTATAGGGCAGCAGTCTCTGTATATTGTTAATCTCCAAATCATCCAGAGAATTAATAAGAAATGAAGACTTTTGTAAACTCACCTTCATGCCCGACGCGCTGCAAAATAACTTTATAATATCACAATAGACCTTCCCTTCCTTATCAGAGCCTGAGCCAACCTAGCTTGAGAGAGGGGCCTCAATTTTATTAAATAACCACAACCAATCAATGAATGTGTAGGAATTTGGCTTGAGACAAAAACCGAGATACTTAAGACCTTCTTGAAAAACTTGAAGGGGAATATATATATATATATTCTACTTGCATTTGGTATAAGCTTGAAAAGGATTATATTTTATGTTTTGTAGAGTAAGACATTTTGGCCTAAGTTTTGAACTCTATGTATTCTTGGTTGTATAGTTTTCCAATGCGCGCACGCACACACACACAATATAAAGTATAATTCTTTTCAAACTTATGCTAAATGCAAGTAGAGTCTATTTAAACCTTATTCAAGTTGTAACTACACTACTTCACATACTGAACTAGGAGAAAAATACATGTAAAGAACATATAGAAAGCTAATCATGGCCAAAGACATGCCCACTATGGGATTCTTCCTAAATACATCATCTCGAATATGAACAAGATCCCAAGTGTTTGCTAAATTCATGTTGAGGCTACTTATGCTTGTTGAATAGTGTCCTTGTTTGCATGTTGTTCCTTCACTGAGCCAATATAGACTTGTGGTAATTTTACCAAGGATTGAAAATTTATAGGAAAACCCCAAATCATATTATATTGCATTTCTAACTCGCTTGTCAAGATTTTAGATTTTTGTCATGTACTCCTTCCAGCTAGCTAGCTAAATGTCTCAATATTTTATATTTAACTTCTGAATTTGCATAATTCTTATTACATCCAACTAAGAATGAAATATCCATTAAAAATCCATGTCAGAGTTCTTAAGGTGCCCCAGACTCCAAAAAATCAATCTCACAAGGCCAATGTTTCCTAATATAAGTTTACACTAGATTATGAGACTACCCATAGTCCTATCCAATATCCAAAACATGAAGACTGAGCCAAAACAAAAGCATGACAAAATAAACAAGTCCACTTACATCGGTTAAATATATTCTTAAGTTAGAAATCTATCCAAGTAGGGCATTCCCCATAGAGCAACAAAAAACATGCACAATTGTCACATACCCCAAATTTGCAAAAATAATGTAATTATTTTATTATATTCCTGAGACATTATGTTAAATTTAATGCTAAGTAGGAATTGATGACTCAGCAGAGTCACCAGAAGTGGAATGTAATTCTGAATATTTTATTTTTAATAAATAAATTATGGAGACAACAGCATGGGAGAGCTGTTAAAAGAGGTTACTGGTCTAACTGGTGGAGGGAACTAGGTGGAAAGGCAAAAGGACAAGTGGCAGCATCCTCAAACACTTCCTAAGTTGCAGGTGGCAACTTCCCTATATTTTGGGGTCATGATTCCCCAAAAAAGTGGAATCTGAGCAGGTGGCTCATTAATGACAGTTAACCCAACTAAGACCTAGGCAATCTTTTAAATAGTACTCAATGAACTAAGCTGGGGGTTCAGCATTGTTCTAGAGGGAGAATACATTCAGGTGAATGTTATTCAGGAGTCCCATTGAGGAAGAGGGAAAAACAGTAAGGAAGTGTTTGAGATAGGAAGCTGCAGTAACTTGGTTCCAGTTTAGCTGTTTGGCTGTGTGAATGGTTTTGCTGCACCTAGTTCCATCCAGGGAGACCAGAGCAAGCTCGGGGGTCCTGAGAAGTGCTGTTTGGGCACTCTCCAGGAATTGGTAGGGAGGAACAGCCTCCCATTGCTGTTGTTGTCCACAAATCAAGACAGGTTCTGCTACCTACTCCTATATGTTCATTAAGGAAGAATTAATGCATGTTATGTGAACTGTTCATATGTTTAAATGGTAATTAATTTGTTAGTAAAATGAATATCTCAGAATATCAGTAGAAGATTTCTGAAGTTACTGTGATTTTCTGATTTGTTAGGATGAGTTAATATCTTTGTTTTCTATTATTAATGCATTTATAATTTACACAGAAAACCATCTTTATTTTATACAATAGTTTATAAACTGTAAGCATAAGCTAGTTTATTATTATTTTGTTAAATACAAACCTTAGCAGAAAATATTATAGTTAGGATTTTAAAACAAATTAAAGAAATTAGAACCCTGTGCCGAGCTTCACTTTGTTTTATCAACACATCACAGGTCTCTGGTTTATCAATCACACTTAAATCCTAGAACTGAGATTCGGTTTTTACAACCAAATAATAGCAGAGTAAAAGTCTAATTCCTCTGTCGAGCACAGTAATAGGAATATATCATTCTTTTTATTTGCATTTAAACAAAAACAGTGTCGAGACCAAAGTATCAAAAATACATCATAACTGCAGGATTTCGTGAATCCTATTATCCCAGTTCTCAACTTAAGAGTATCTCAAAATATAAAAACCTAGCTATTTAATTCATAAAACGAAAACGACAGAATAGTTTCCAAATCATCATCGAGTTCTCTTATCATTACATTATATCACGTTGGTTCCACATTTATCAACAATTAAAAACAAACCATCGCCGTAGCTTTTAATTTTACTTCTATCCCCTCTGATTTTGTTTTGATACAAAAGAATAGTAAAGATAATTTTACAACGATTCACCTATGGCCGTAGCCCTATTTTTTATCAAACAGAAACAGTAGATAATTATAAAAATCTTTAATGCATTCCTTTCCAGCGCATTGTACAGTTCAAAACAAAGATAGAACAAGCATTAGACAAGCCTGTGTGTAGGAAGAACTATATTAAAATATATTTCGAAAATTCCTGGAAATCATCCCAAACCCCTTTTTAAAAAGGGTTGTAACAAAACTTAAAAACACCGAGGTCGTAACCTCTTTTCTGAACAGGCTTACAAGCCTCTATTTTTCTCTTTTTTAAAAACAAATTTACACCACGACTATTCGGTACCAAACAACCTAAGTGCCGACAGAAGTTCCATTAGCTACAACAACGATTGAAGCCATGCTTCCAAAACCAAAACCCTACAGTGCAAACAACCCATAAGGAGGACTTGTCATGGTAGAACCAGGCTTACCCGGTTATGCAATCAACAGCCGAAGCCTGAGTCATCCACATTGTGAAGGGAGTCCGAACCTGCATCAAAACAAAAGCATTATTCATAATCATATTCATAGATACAAAAATGACGAGTCTTAAAAACAACTTGTGGTGTACAAAAAAACAAGGGTAACCCTATAAGCTTACCAGGGGATGATTGCAGGCATGTACAGTAGGTTGGCTATTGTGAACCCCCTCTCGTTTCACCAAACAAATAAGAACTGAGTTAAAACTCAAGGCCACACCGTGACAAAAGACCCCACCGTTAACAAAATTCAAACCCTAGAGGCTTGACTAGCTACCGTTACTACAACAACGAAAACAAATGACTCTCAGATGAGGCTATGAACAATAAGAAGACTGAGGTAACATGCAAGCCGTAGCACCTTGTAATAATGGAAACCAGACCTGTAACTGAACCCAAAGGAAAAACCCTAAGCACAAAAACTACGCATAGCCGACAACAGTTAATATTAAAGACTTACAAACAAAACCATAAGCAAAGGAATGGTAAAAGTCTAAGAACTGTAGCAACAACAACGACTCTCAGACTTTGCCAGGAACTAATACGAAGGTTGAAGCTGTATGTGAGATACCAAACAATGTAACCACCTCGAAACTGTGTTAAACTAATGCCATGAACTGGCAGAATACCAACAGCTACTACATTGAAAACTTCAACCCGACCTAGCTAAGGGAAATGGCAATGCTACGACAGGGGTAAACGTTGACAGGAAATGGATAAAAAAAAACCTGCGATTTTTCCCAACTACATCTGCCATTAACAACGACACATTTATTCTCTTATAAAGAGTCAAATAAGCACGAAGAGATTCAAGTTGCAGAAGAGCCGAGCTCTTGACATCTCTGTAGAGTTAGGGTTCGGACAGGAGGGTTTTCCACAGAAGGACAAGCCCGAAGGCAATGGAAAAATGCCGAAGTTAGGGTTGAGACAGCATTTAAATACCTTCAATACTTGGCGGAGGAAGTTACACGTAGCTTTTAAATCTTTGCATGCTGTGGGTTGAAGTTGTATAGTTACTTGTGTTTCCAATTCATGTTCTACGTTCAATTAAAATCGCAGTAGATGAATTTCAATCATAGTATAAGTATCGTTTTTGTTTTTAGTCGTGCTGCCACACTTGGGATTGCTATCATTTGCATAATGATAGCAATGCTATAGAATCCATATACACTATCACCATACTTTCCATGCATTAATTTCATTTATACGTATGTCAATCATAACAAGATTTCAAAGGATTTCCCCTTTGTTTGTCAATAAGATATTAAATCATGATTAATGGAATTAATGGCATGGAAACCATTAAAAGGGAGTTATTCTAGACATAGAGGGAAGGATCAACATTATATATATTAGTATGGGTAGATAGATAATGTAAGTTTGAAATGACTTGGAATAGTGTAACAATATTTATGTCTTAAGCCTAGCCTCATAAGGAGCGACAAGGAGCACATCGAAAATCTATGATCTTACAAAATAATAAGATGAAGACAAATATTATAATCTGCAATTTTATTATATCATTGTCACTTTAAATAGCGGAAAGCCTGGATTTTATTATACCAGAGAAGGGGTAGTGGTGAAATTAAACAAACCATAAAGGAGTACCAAAGAAGAGATGAATTTGACATATTATTATACATTGTAAGTCATAAATAGTTTACACATTGCCAATTTCTAGATCCTTGTAAGTTTATTCATAATCACACAGTAACAAACAGTACTCCATGGTGGAATTTAAGACAGTTGGATAAAGTACAAATATCTATCATATGCTAATGCAAAAATCGTCAACCTTCTAGCAGTAAGAATGTCTGAAGATTACAGTAATGAAACTTCTACCTTTTTCACTTGACAACCTGTCTTGCATGTTAAACCTTTTTGGTACAATTAAAGAAGCTATAATGCTTTAAAAAGTAATGGTAGCGACCATACTCTACTTGTATACCTGTAAATGAAAGACAATTGGATGCATTAGCTCAAAAGCTAAGTAAGCCCAATCTGCGATGACAACACCCCCTTGTGGTTGAAAACATAAAAAAAACCATCAGTAACGATAAATAAGACTCATATTAGAAATTTAAGTACAAGGACAAATTATTCAGACATATTTGTGATCCCCTAACTAAATCAAACAGATCAAGGAATGCATTTAGTAACATTTATTACTATCTTAAATTTTTTTTTTTTCGTAAATTCTGGGTTTTGACATGTGGTATCAGAGCATGGTTCAGACACTAGGCCTTCATATGGCTCCACTAGTTTCCGCAGAACAGTGCAAACAACAATAAAATTTTTATGTTATGTACTAACTTATACTTTCTGTTTCGTAAAGACAAACAGAGTAGAAAATTTCTTTTCTGAACTTAACAGGCAGGTATGGAAAAACTGGGAGAATATGCTGAGGAAGAATCTCCAAACACTGCGACAAGACAGATGTCAAGAGAACCGGAGACAGAGGAGGGAATTGCTCACTCCACTGAATTGATGCAGACCATAAAAGGTTTAAAGACAGAGATAGAAACAGTCAAGAAGAACAATGAAAGGATTCTGAAAACTCAAGAGCAGCTAAATCAACTATTGATAGAAAAATTTCAGACAGAAGGAAGGAGCAAACGAGCTGACTCAGAAGAAGCTAGTCATCAAAGAGGGTCTAAAAGGATGAAGCCAGCTAAATCTGACAGCAGTTCATCATCTGAAGAAAGAAGGGAACAACATAGTTACCGCACTACCAGTGACAGCAGTGAAGCTGAGCTGTACAACAGAAGGAAAAAGTATAGACCTTATGAAGAAATTTCCGGGGAGTTTAAGAAAATAAAACCCCCAACTTTCAACGGAGAATCTGAAACAAGAGAAGAGGCAGAATCCTGGTTATCTGGAATGAGAAAATATTTTCAGATTTATAACTATTCAAATCAGCTGAAGGCACGAATGGCCATCTACAACCTTTCTGGAAAGGCGGACATATGGTGGCAAGACCTGAAAAGGGTCAAGGGAATCAGAGAAAAAGAAGTCAATTGGAGTACTTTTAAAAGGTACTTCAAAAAGAAATTTCTGTCCGAACAGTACTATGAGGAGAGGGCCAAGGAATTTTATGAGTTGAAACTAGGATCTATGACGATGAAGGACTTAAACAGTAGATTCTTGATCCTGTTAAGGTATGTGTCGTATTTTGTCGAGGAGAAACCAAAAATACAGCGGTTTCTTAGCTGTCTGCCCTATCATATCAAGGACAGAATCGAATATGATAACCCCAAAACGCTGGAAGAGGCTATGCGCAAGGCAAATTTCTGTTTTGAACAGAATAAAAAGAAAGAAGGGATAGCTAACTGGAAGGCTAAAAAGAATAGCCATCAGCTTGAGTACAGGAAAAAGGAGTTTGTACCTCAGAAAAATTTCAAGAATAACAAGAATGGAAACCATTTTAATGGTAAGATCTCCCAGGGAAACAAAAATGGAGTCGCTAATCATTCCAACAATTTCAAAGGCAGCAAGGAGACTCCTAACAATCATGGAAACTACACTAAGAATTTTGAACGAAAGGAACCTGTTAAGTGCTGGGAATGCAATGGCCCACACTATGCTTCAGTTTGCCCAAATCGAAAGAAACAAATCAGCAATATTCATACTATTCAAGATGAAATGACTGTTGGGGACTTTGCAGGGACTATGCCCCGAATCAATGCAGCATTGGAAAACCGTCAGGCTGACTACCAAACTTCCATGGTGGAAGTAGGAGGTATGATTAACAAAACCCCTGTAACTATTTTAATAGATCCGGGTGCTAGTCTTAGTTATATTTCACCCCAGCTAGTAGAAAAATGTAATTTGACTGTTGAAAGATTTGATAATTCTTGGTCTGTACAACTAGCTACTGGGGCAAAAAGGAAAATTAAACTGTTATGTTAAGGAATGTATCTTAGTTATGAATGATTTTAAGACTACAGTTAAATTAAATGTCTTGCCACTTGGCTCTTATGAAATACTTATTGGAATGGATTGGTTGGAACAGCATAGGGTAGTTTTAAACTGTTTTGACAAAACTTTTAGATGTGTAAACAGTAATGGACAGCCTGTAACTGTCAGGGGTATTCCTAGGAAAACAGTAGTTAGGCAGATTTCTGCCTTACAACTTAAAAGGGCAGTCAGAAAAGGGTGCAAGACCTATGCTGTAACTATTACAGATGAGACAGATAAGTCTGAAAGCAGCAAGAAAACAGTAGAGAACATCCCTGTAGTCAATGAATTTATTGATGTTTTTCCGGAGGAAATCCCAGAACTACCTCCCAAAAGGGAGCTGGATTTTACAATTGAGCTGGTACCAGGTGCTGTCCCCAGTTCAAAATCCCCGTATCGCATGAATATTTTGGAGCTTAACGAATTGAAAACTCAGTTAAAGGAATTAATAGACAAAAATTACATCCGACCCAGTGTATCCCCTTGGGGAGCACCAGTAATTTTTGTTAAAAAGAAGGACGGAACTATGCGACTTTGCATAGATTACCGTCAACTGAACAAGATGACGATTAAAAACAGATATCCGTTGCCTCGCATAGATGATCTGTTTGATCAGCTACGTGGAGCTACGGTGTTCTCTAAGATAGACCTGAGATCGGGTTATCATCAGGTGAGGATTAAAGAAGAAGACATTTTCAAAACAACTTTTAGAACAAGGTACGGACATTACGAATTTGTCGTAATGCCATTTGGGCTTACTAATGCCCCAGCTGTCTTTATGTGCTTAATGAATAACATAATGCATAAGTACTTAGATAAATTTGTTGTCGTATTCATCGATGACATATTAGTTTATTCTAAGAATGAAGAGGAGCATAAAGAACACTTACGTATAGTCTTACAAGAACTAAGAGAACAGCAACTCTTTGCGAAGTTCAGCAAGTGTGACTTCTTTAAAGACGAAATCCAATACTTAGGGCATGTAGTCACCAAGGAAGGGATTTCAGTCGATCCTGAAAAGATTCGGGCAATTGAAGAATGGCCGGTACCAAAATATGTAACAGATGTTAGATCCTTCATGGGAATTACCGGTTACTACCGGAGATTTATTGAAGGCTTTTCAAAAATAGCCAACCCAATCACTTCCTTGCAAAAGAAAGGCAAGAAGTTTGATTGGAACGCGAAGTGTGAAGAAAGATTTAAGAAACTTAAGACCTTATTGACAACTGCGCCTATTCTCAGAATAGCGGACCCTAATAAAGATTTCGTGGTTTGCACCGATGCTTGTAATGACGGTCTAGGAGGAGTGTTGACTCAGGAGGGACATGTCATTGCCTATGAATCTAGGAAGCTGAAAATTCATGAAAAGAATTATGCCACTTATGACTTAGAATTAGCTGCTGTTATCCATGCTTTAAAAATGTGGCGACACCACTTAATAGGCAAAAAATTCACTTTACTGACTGATAATAAGGGTCTGAAATACCTTTTGGATCAGCCTAATTTAAATGCAAGACAAGCCAGGTGGTTGGCATTCTTAAGTGAATATGATTTCGAAATTCAGCACATAAAAGGAAAGGAAAATAAGGTGGCTGATGCTTTGAGCAGAAATGCAAGGCTGAATTTTGTATTAGCTAGCAGCACTTATACCTCTGATTTAAATGAACAGTTGGCTGAAGGGGTAAAATCAGATGAAAATTATCAGCACTTACAAGCTACAGCTAAAGAAGCACCTACAGAAAGTTTGATAAAGGGTTATAGTCTAAATGAAGATGGATTTTTATTGTTTAAAGACAGGCTGTATGTTCCAAATGTACCTAAGGTTAAACTGTTAATTCTGGACGAAGTTCATAAAACCCCTTACTCAGGGCATCCAGGCTACTAGAAAACTGTCACTATGCTGCGAAAAGATTATTTCTGGCCTAATATGAAATCTGAAACAGCTGAGTATATAGCTAGATGTTTAGACTGTCAACAGGTAAAAACAGAACACCAGCATCCAGCTGGGTTATTGCAACCTTTGCCTATTCCTAGTTGGAAATGGGAGATAATTAGTTTAGATTTCATTACGGGATTACCCAAAAATCAGCATCAGAATGATTCAATTATGGTAGTGGTAGATAAATTAAGTAAATCAGCACACTTTATTCCTGTTAAAACAACTTACAAGGCTGCAAACATAGCTGATATCTTTTTAAAACAGATTTTTCGGTTACATGGTGTTCCAAAAGTTATTGTTTCAGACAGGGATCCTAAATTCACAGGGAATTTCTGGAAATCCTTGTTTAAAGGATTAAACACCACATTGAATTTCAGCACTTCTTTCCATCCTCAGACGGACGGACAAACTGAAAGAGTTAATCAGATATTAGAAGATCTACTAAGGATGTATGTTAAAGATCAACTAGGTACGTGGGAGGATTATTTACATTTAGCAGAATTTGCATACAATAACAGCTATCAATCGTCAGCTAAGTTTAGTCCTTTTGAAATTCTGTATGGACGTAAATGTAACACTCCTATCTCTTGGAGTAATCCAGTAGATATATTAGTGTTAGGTCCTGATTTGTTAAAAGAGATGGAACAGATTGTGAAACAAGTGCAGGTAAATTTGAAGATTGCCCAGGATCGGCAAAAGAGTCAAGCAGATTTGAAAAGAACTCCTAAAGAGTTCCAGGTAGGTGAACATGTGTTCATCAAGGTAAGACCAAAGAAGATCTCCCTAAGACTGGGAAGTTGTGCAAAATTAGCGCCACGTTATTGTGGTCCATTTGAAATTTTATCTAGGATTGGTCAAGTTGCTTATCAGCTAGCCTTACCACCTAACTTAAAAGTACACAATGTTTTTCATATTTCTGTTCTGAAAAAGTATGTTCATGATACTACTCATGTTATTGACTGGAACATTGTACAGGTAGAACCAGAAGGGGAAGTTCTGCTGGAACCGGATTGTATCCTCGGGAGGAGGGAAATTACTCTGCGAAACCGCACCATTGGAAAGCTGAAGGTGCAATGGAAGCACCTTAGTCCTGAGGAAGCTACCTGGGAACTGGAAAGTAAGATGCGGGAAGCATACCCAAATCTATTCCAGCAGGTGGCTGAAGATGAAGAATAAGTAACATCGAGGACGATGTTACATTTTAAGGGGGTGTGTATGTCACATACCCCAAATTTGCAAAAATAATGTAATTATTTTATTATATTCCTGAGACATTATGTTAAATTTAATGTTAAGTAGGAATTGATGACTCAGCAGAGTCACCAGAAGTGGAATGTAATTCTGAATATTTTATTTTTAATAAATAAATTATGGAGACAACAGCATGGGAGAGCTGTTAAAAGAGGTTACTGGTCTAACTGGTGGAGGGAACTAGGTGGAAAGGCAAAAGGACAAGTGGCATCATCCTCAAACACTTCCTAAGTTGCAGGTGGCAACTTCCCTATATTTTGGGGTCATGATTCCCCAAGAAAGTGGAATCTGAGCAGGTGGCTCATTAATGACAGTTAACCCAACTAAGACCTAGGCAATCTTTTAAATAGTACTCAATGAACTAAGCTGGGGGTTCAGCATTGTTCTAGAGGGAGAATACATTCAGGTGAATGTTATTCAGGAGTCCCATTGAGGAAGAGGGAAAAACAGTAAGGAAGTGTTTGAGATAGGAAGCTGCAGTAACTTGGTTCCAGTTTAGCTGTTTGGCTGTGTGAATGGTTTTGCTGCACCTAGTTCCAGCCAGGGAGACCAGAGCAAGCTCGGGGGTCCTGAGAAGTGCTGTTTGGGCACTCTCCAGGAATTGGTAGGGAGGAACAGCCTCCCATTGCTATTGTTGTCCACAAATCAAGACAAGTTCTGCTACCTACTCCTATATGTTCATTAAGGAAGAATTAATGCATGTTATGTGAACTGTTCATATGTTTAAATGGTAATTAATTTGTTAGTAAAATGAATATCTCAGAATATCAGTAGAAGATTTCTGAAGTTACTGTGATTTTCTGATTTGTTAGGATGAGTTAATATCTTTGTTTTCTATTATTAATGCATTTATAATTTACACAGAAAACCATCTTTATTTTATACAATAGTTTATAAACTGTAAGCATAAGCTAGTTTATTATTATTTTGTTAAATACAAACCTTAGCAGAAAATATTATAGTTAGGATTTTAAAACAAATTAAAGAAATTAGAACCCTGTGCCGAGCTTCACTTTGTTTTATCAACACATCACAGGTCTCTGGTTTATCAATCACACTTAAATCCTAGAACTGAGATTCGGTTTTTACAACCAAATAACAGCAGAATAAAAGTCTAATTCCTCTGTCGAGCACAGTAATAGGAAGATATCATTCTTTTTATTTGCATTTAAACAAAAACAGCGTCGAGACCAAAGTATCAAAAATATATCATAACTGCAGGATTTCATGAATCCTATTATCCCAGTTCTCAACTTAAGAGTATCTCAAAATATAAAAACCTAGCTATTTAATTCATAAAACGAAAACGACAGAATAGTTTCCAAATCATCATCGAGTTCTCTTATCATTACATTATATCACGTTGGTTCCACATTTATCAACAATTAAAAACAAACCATCGCCGTAGCTTTTAATTTTACTTCTATCCCCTCTGATTTTGTTTTGATACAAAAGAATAGTAAGGATAATTTTACAACGATTCACCTATGGCCGTAGCCCTATTTTTTATCAAACAGAAACAGTAGATAATTATAAAAATCTTTAATGCATTCCTTTCCAGCGCATTGTACAGTTCAGAACAAAGATAGAACAAGCATTAGACAAGCCTGTGTGTAGGCAGAACTATATTAAAATATATTTCGAAAATTCCTGGAAATCATCCCAAACCCCTTTTTAAAAAGGGTTGTAACAAAACTTAAAAACACCGAGGTCGTAACCTCTTTTCTGAACAGGCTTACAAGCCTCTATTTTTCTCTTTTTAAAAAAAAAATTTACACCACGACTATTCGGTACCAAACAACCTAAGTGCCGACAGAAGTTCCATTAGCTACAACAACGATTGAAGCCATGCTTCCAAAACCAAAACCCTACAGTGAAAACAACCCATAAGGAGGACTTGCCATGGTAGAACCAGGCTTACCCGGTTATGCAATCAACAGCCGAAGCCTGAGTCATCCGCATTGTGAAGGGAGTCCGAACCTGCATCAAAACAAAAGCATTATTCATAATCATATTCATAGATACAAAAATGACGAGTCTTAAAAACAACTTGTGGTGTACAGAAAAACAAGGGTAACCCTATAAGCTTACCAGGGGATGATTGCAGGCATATACAGTAGGTTGGATATTGTGAACCCCCTCTCGTTTCACCAAACGAATAAGAACTGAGTTAAAACTCAAGGCCACACCGTGACAAAAGACCCCACCGTTAACAAAATTCAAACCCTAGAGGCTTGACTAGCTACCGTTACTACAACAACGAAAACAAATGACTCTCAGATGAGGCTATGAACAATAAGAAGACTGAGGTAACATGCAAGCCGTAGCACCTTGTAATAATGGCAACCAGACCTGTAACTGAACCCAAAGGAAAAACCCTAAGCACAAAAACTACCCATAGCCGACAACAGTTAATATTAAAGACTTACAAACAAAACCATAAGCAAAGGAATGGTAAAAGTCTAAGAACTGTAGCAACAACAACGACTCTCAGACTTTGCCAGGAACTAATATGAAGGTTGAAGCTGTATGCGAGATACCAAACAATGTAACCACCTCGAAACTGTGTTAAACTAATGCCATGAACTGGCAGAATACCAACAGCTACTACATTGAAAACTTCAACCCGACCTAGCTAAGGGAAATGGCAATGCTACGACAGGGGTAAACGTTGACAGGAAATGGATTAAAAAAAACCTGCGATTTTTCCCAACTACATCTGCCATTAACAACGACACATTTATTCTCTTATAAAGAGTCAAATAAGCACGAAGAGATTCAAGTTGCAGAAGAGCCGAGCTCTTGACATCTCTGTAGAGTTAGGGTTCGGACAGGAGGGTTTTCCACAGAAGGACAAGCCTGAAGGCAATGGAAAAATGTCGAAGTTAGGGTTGAGACAGCATTTAAATACCTTCAATACTTGGCGGAGGAAGTTACACGTAGCTTTTAAATCTTTGCATGCTGTGGGTTGAAGTTGTATAGTTACTTGTGTTTCCAATTCATGTTCTATGTTCAATTAAAATCGCAGTAGATGAATTTCAATCATAGTATAAGTATCGTTTTTGTTTTTCGTCGTGCTGCCACACTTGGGATTGCTATCATTTGCATAATGATAGCAATGCTATAGAATCCATATAGACTATCACCATACTTGCCATGCATTAATTTCATTTATACGTATGTCAATCATAACAAGATTTCGAAGGATTTCCCCTTTGTTTGTCAATAAGATATTAAATCATGATTAATGGAATTAATGGCATGGAAACCATTAAAAGGGAGTTATTCTAGACATAGAGGGAAGGATCAACATTATATATATTAGTATGGGTAGATAGATAATGTAAGTTTGAAATGACTTAGAATAGTGTAACAATATTTATGTCTTAAGCCTAGCCTCATAAGGAGCGACAAGGAGCACATCAAAAATCTATGATCTTACAAAATAATAAGATGAAGACAAATATTATAATCTGCATTTTATATCATTGTCACTTTAAATAGCGGAAAGCCTGGATTTTATTATACCAGAGAAGGGGTAGTGGTGAAATTAAACAAACCATAAAGGAGTACCAAAGAAGAGATGAATTTGACATATTATTATACATTGTAAGTCATAAATAATTTACACATTGCCAATTTCTAGATCCTTGTAAGTTTATTCATAATCACACAGTAACAAACAGTACTCCATGGTGGAATTTAAGACAGTTGGATAAATTACAAATATCTATCATATGCTAATGCAAAAATCGTCAACCTTCTAGCAGTAAGAATGTCTGAAGATTACAGTAGTGAAACTTCTACCTTTTTCACATGACAACCTGTCTTCCATGTTAAACCTTTTTGGTACAATTAAAGAAGCTATAATGCTTTAAAAAGTAATGGTAGCGACCATACTCTACCTGTATACCTGTAAATGAAAGACAATTGGATGCATTAGCTCAAAAGCTAAGTAAGCCCAATCTGCGATGACAACACCCCCTTGTGTTTGAAAACAGAAAAAAAAAACCATCAGTAACGATAAATAAGACTCATATTAGAAATTTAAGTACAAGGACAAATTATTCAGACATATTTGTGATCCCCTAACTAAATCAAACAGATCAAGGAATGCATTTAGTAACATTTATTACTATCTTAAATTTTTATTTTTTTTTCGTAAATTCTGTGTTTTGACAACAATACTCACATCACCTCAACTAGAAGCAAATAGAGGTTCATGGAGGCTTTCTCTCCTCATAGTCTTAGTGTATTGTACACCTCCAAAACTTCCCATGTTTAGCATAATCGCACCTTCAAGTCTCATCTTTATAAAGACTAACATAAATTCTCCCTTACACAAGTCTCTTATCAAGTGTGCGGAGTTGCAACATGAATGGGGGAGAGTTATATCCTCTCCCTTGTATCCAACCCTTTGAGACTTGTGCAATGCCATCCATTATCCACCCCTTCGACTCTTGTCCAATTCCAACCATAAGCCACCTTGCATGTGAATAAGGTGGTTGAATTCCTAAGTTTTATTTTTTAAATGGATGAAGCCATGCAAAACGATGATTAAAGGTATCCAATACAACTCAATGGGTCCCCTATTTTAACCAAGAACCCCCATCCAAATATGTCGCTTGATTTTCCATACTATAGCCTTAGAATTGTTTCCCCTTTAAATATGAAGAAGGATAATACAATCAAAGGAGGTGAGGAAATTGTAGAGTATTTGTAACATTCTAGATAATGTTGTTCTTTCGATGTCTCTTTCCCTTCTTTCTAGACCAATGATTAGGGAATATTAATTGGATATTGTTACTAACCTGATTTTTGAAACCAAAGAAGAGAAATTCAAAGGTAGAAACTGTGGATCATGTTTAGTTGTTGGTTTTTTTTTTTTAATAAGAATAGATATATGATTCATATTAAAAAGGAGTCTTCAAAAATACAGAGATATAGTTTCTGGTTTTCCTCTGAGAGGGACCAAAATTCAATCTTTTCTTGTTTGTTTCACTACTTCTTCTCTTAAATCTAAATAGTCTAAGGCTATGATAACTGTAGACCTTTACAAATTGTCCCAAAATAAACTTGCAGAAGCAGTACATTACAAAATTTGGATTTGAAATCCATTAAAAGCTGATAAAAACCCATATCTAAACTGCTATATTCCAAAGTTACTTCTAAGCTATTGCAGAAATAAAATATATAACCCGCGTGAACTGGAGAGCCAACAAACTGCATTATTTCTGGCATTTATGAGGAGGTTCTGGGCTCTCCATGGAGTCATCTGGGTTGGAACTGGAGCCTGTTGTGTCATGAAACCCTGGAAGGCAGCGAGCTAAGTCTTCATGGAGTCTGTCCACCTTGCCCTCCAAGTCAGATATGTTCCTATAATTGTCATCCACCTTTGAATCCACATTTGAAATGCTATTGGCAGTGCAATCCATCGTATCAGACATGGAAGAGATTCGTCCATTCATGAGGTTGTTATTATTTCTTATTTTAGAACTGAGAGAATGCAAAAGTGTGTACATTCTTGTCATGTTCTTTTTAATATCAGAAATCTCTATTTTGACCTTGCACAACTGTTCTTCCATAGCGTCTACCGAGGGGCCTTGTAAAACCAGAGAGGGTGGAGTTTCAAGGGCTGGTGCCTCTTCTTCACGCAGACTTAGGGATGAGAGGTCGTCAAGCAGAAGGCGTAACGGTTCCAATAGTCTTGCTTCGAGGAGAATGATAGCTGAGGATGAGTGCAGAGGATTTTTACAAAGCGAGCAGGAGAAGGGTTGCAGAGACGGCAAGGAGCTAGCGCCCAGGGTGGGAGCTATGGATGCAAAGCAACGAGCTTCCATAGTCTGAACGAGAGCTAACAAAGGAAAAGTCAAGAAGCATCTAGAGAAAGGAAAGTCCGGAGCATGCGAATGAGAGGGATAGTGGAGGTAGGTGAGGCCATATGAAGGCATTAAATGCCTCCATCGACCCTCGAAACCAGCGACAAGTGTGTTCATGCAGTGATGGGGATCATCGAATCCAAAGGTGGCGAGGGAGTAGCGATAAGGAGGGCATGGAAAGGGGGAGAGGACACCCCTAGGGAGAAAAGGGTTAGGGAACCCAACAAGGAAAAGGGAGCTTGTCATTTTGGACCAAGTAACCGTAGTTTAGAAGCACGCCTTTATTGGCCATTTCATCGACATGTTGATTGTTTGAGCGGAGAACATGGAGGATTTTAATAGAGTTGAATTCTCTGCTGATGAATTTGAGAATGTGTTGATACTTACTTGACGGAGTGGAGCATTTTCTAATGAGATTGAGAGCTTTGCGGACTATCATAAGAGAATCCCCAACGAATATCAAGTCTTTTATCCCAACACTGATGGCAATTTCTAGACCTTTAAGTAAAGCTATCCATTCGGCATCATTGTTGGTTTTGTTTCCAATCCCCCAAGTGTAATCATTCATTTTGTTTCCCCCAAGGTAAAAAATGACCCCTCTCGCACCTGCCAACCCAGATGTTTAGTTGTTGGTTTTTATCTCAAATACCTAGATGCAATTTTATTATTGTTATCCATTAGGACCAACACCCCCCTCCCCTTCCACATTAGGGTTTCCTTTGGAAGCTCCATCAAAGAAAAATTTATAATGCTTATTATTTGCCAACCAATCTTGAAATTTTGTTTCCTTTATATATATATGCCAATGTTGGCCCATAAAATACTTTTTATATAGTTGTTTGGACCAAAGGGGGCTTCCTATTAGAAGATATTAAATCCAATTTCACTCCTACACTATAAGATTTTCTTTTCAAAGATTAGGTATACCTATATATTTTAATGCCTCATTCAATAGAATTTGCACTTTGACTATCGTTTATATTGGGTTGATTATCTCTTAGATGAAAACTGATTTGTTCTTGGCTAACCATATTTTCTAGCTCATATATTTTGGGAGAGCCATCCAAACTTGACATAAACCTGGTTTCTTTTAAATAGAGATCATGGGTAAAACTATTTCTAATTTATGAATAGATTATTCCAATTTTGCGGCTACATTTTATCTTTTTCTAAATCTTCCATGGAAAAATTCAATAATTTATGAGAGAAGGAACATTCTAAGAACAAGGGATGGGAATTGTCTTCCTCTTTTTTACACAAGACACATCTTGATGGTTATTATATTCCTTTTTTCCTTAGGTTATCCACCATATGTAGCTTCCCATGCACTAGAACCCAACATAAAGCATTGATCTTTGGGAGACCGTCCGAGTGCCATCCGTTTTTCCATAGTTTTGACCTTAGGAGCCAATGGAAGATCCTTGAGAAAGGTTTGATGTCTGTTTTTTTCACTGTGTAATTTCCCGCAGTATTAACCCATCCTATTTTATCTCTTATGGTTACATTGAGTGTGGCAACTCCTTGTAGCAGAGGTAAGAGTGCATTATATTGAAAAGACAAGTTCGTAGGGAGCTACAATTGCTTCCAACATTTTCATCTTCATAAGAGCTCATGTTATGAAATATCAAATAATGATTTGCATCCATGACTATTTAACCATTCATAGAGTTCAAGTGTTCTAACCATAACACCCACTAGAGGACAAGGTTAAATGTATATATATTTTTCTATAATGATTTTGTTTGTATATATTTAAATTTCTATTTTGTGTCACTTCTAACACAATTAATATCTATCTATATATATATATATATATCACTTTAATTACAAGAATTGTGTTGCTTATGAAACTACATGATGACAAGTAAAGCTAGATCAACAACTTATTTAATTTATTTTTGAAAAGGTTTATCCTCCAAATTTTGAAGCAATTGAATGCAAAAATGTTGGAAGAGATGGTTCAAGATGGTGCTAAAAATGGTTTCATCTTTATTTTAATAAGGAAAGTTGCAAAGCATTGAGTCCTTGCCTTATAGATTTGTTGGTTTGCATTGAGAGCTGGCTCGTTTTGACTTATAATAGATTATGACAAATATTTTCAAAGAATATTATGTGGCATGGTATATGCCTAGGTTATGATTGCACTTCAACAAATTTATATGGAAGAATTGAAAAATAGATCTTTACATATCATTCATTCAATTGAGATGTTAAAGCATCTTTCTTGCTTCAATATTCTCCCTCCAGTGCGCCGAGTTTGAAATGAATTCTTGCTTCAATACTCTCCCTCCACTGCATCAAGTTTGAAAGGGATGATATATGATTTGGCTAAACTCATACTTTGCTCTCAATCAGAGAATTTGACCTATATAGTCAAAACATTTCAAAATTTGCATTCATCAACATTAATGGCACATTCACAACTTCAATGAAATACGACTTAGTTATGTGAGAAAAAATTGAAATGGTCTTTCCAAAATGTAAGTCTATGCACATGAAATAACTCTTGCAAGAATGAGCATGCATGCCTTCTAGGTTGTTCATACATTTGTTTTTTCAAATTGATTGTCCTAATCACCTTATTGCCATGTTTCATCTTTTTCCAAGGTGTTGTTTGCCAACTAGAAATAGAATGCTTTTCCTTTTCTATTATGAGGCATGCAACCGAAAGAAGCATCGTGCATAAATTGGACACATACAACTTTATGCACTAACTATTAGTAACAAGTCTATTTTAAAAGAACTTGGTCATGTTTTTTGAATTTTCAGTAATGTCTCTCCATATTGAGAAAATTTGTCAAATTTATGTTTTGCTCTGTTGCATTTTTGGCTTTGCATTTGGCTAATGGAACATAAGTATCATTTATGCCCTCGATTTTGTATTTGTATGTTTTTATATTTAACATTAGTGATTATATTTTCATATATATAAATAATATGTTAACAACTTTTGTTCTTTTGTTGTTATTTCAAATACATAAATATAGTTTATGATTTGTTTTTGTTTGCTAGAATCTCCTTGACTTGCGGGAGTGTCCTTTGGTCTAAGGAACCATGACCTTGGGGCATCTAATCCGTCAAAATTACTCGGGCATCGCACCTGGTCTAGGTCACACCAACCCTCAACTAGTTGGATTTTGGGTGTCTCCTCCCAACTTGCTCACCCCTAAGGAGAATTGAACTCGGGTTGCTCTGCTGACAAGACCCACACCTTAACCGAATGAGCTAGCGAGATTTGACAATATAGTTTATTATTTAAGGATATTGTTGAGAATAATTATTTGTAAATTAAAGAGTTAAAATAGACAGTTTCTTAGTATATAAGATAGAATATTTTACTAGAATTTTATTACTCTATTTTACTTTGTTTGTATAACACTATGTGCATCTATACATAAAGAAAATGTGTAAAATTTATATGTAGATCTATTGTTTTTGTTCTACTGCAATTCATAGTTTCATCATGTTGTGACTCCCTAATGGAAGTGACATAGAGGATATGGTAGGTTAATTTTATAAAGATGATAAGTATGTGTAGAAAGAAAGCTCTAAAAGAGTATTGGTGCAAAGTAAAGCATCTGTGAGAAGGAAGAAAGTTGTGTGAATATTTTTCCACATGACAAATAGTTAGGATCGTGAAATCTATGTGAAGGGTTTTACACTGCTTACCATCATTCTCAAGGTAAGTTCACTCATGTGAAAAAGATAAAGATTATTCACATAGACTTTTGTCCATCCATAATTTGGTTAAGGAGATCATAGCCACTAATGGAAAAACAAGAGCTGTCGTTTAGAAGAGAGCCAGAGGTTCAACGCCCAAAGATGAAAGGTATCCTACATTTTTTCAATATGTTGTAGCCATCATTCATAGGAAGATTATCATGCTTCTCAGAGGAACACATATATGCCTACAAATATTTATAGGTATTTTATCTCAAACTGTTTTGAAGCATAAACCCTAATTTTGCATAATAGTAAATAAGAACATATTATGAATTCACCATCTCATCACAGTAATCACACATCATCACAATCTAATCTAATCTAATTAATTACACAATTTATTTACATAATTTCATCGAATAAAATATTGAGGATTACCTCAAAATTATAATGCATCTAAAGGTGCTCATTACTTTTTGTCAGATAGACTTGAAAACGAAAATATGGGGTTGATGTGAATAGAATCATACCAATATGAATCCAAGGAAAAAAAGAATCATACCAATATGAAGTGTTAAAGAAAATATATGGCTGTTTGGGATAATATCATGAATATGTTTGCCGGTGATTGGACATGTACAAACATAAACAATAGCCAATGCAATCAGAGGAGCCGAGATTTCAAGGTCCTGAAAGAGGAGAAACAACACAAATCCAAGAAGGTTCAACGATATCAAACTCAAAGATGCAATGGAAAATGCAGGCTTGATGTTAATAAATATGTTTTGCCACCATTTGAGAAGTCACAAATGTTCAAGTAATTCAGGGTGTTTTTTAAGGATTCTAATATTATATTCAAGTGTAGTATTCTAGGTGATTATTTTGGATAAAAAAAAACATATATATAGATAGGTAGGTGAATATTAAATATGAAACATACAATTTACTACTAAAATTCATAAATTTTGGCGAATATTATGATAAAATAACATATTTTATGTAAACAGAGGTGATATTAGAGACTAAAAATGACAAAATAACGAATTTATTTTTTGAAAAAAAACCCAAAAATAACCAATTGAACAAATTTCACCCCTAAAAATTACCTTAAAATAATTACACTTCACTTCATAAGTCTTACATAGAACTAAACTAGTCTGATTGATTGAGTCCATGCTAAGATACTTGGCCATGGTATGGCACATACCCACTTATATTTAAAAAGGTTATATCATGTTTGCCACGCATCCATGATTATTGTTTGCAACTTTGCATGCAAACGATGGAACTCTCTAGTTATCGAGAAGAATGATTATTATCATATGAGCAACCAAGGATTGAAGTTTGGCTATAGTCATGTCATGTCAAACCAGAAATGCTTTCCACGTTTTAGCAGTAACCCCACATCATCACAATCAAAGTCTGTTATATGAAATGAAACCTATTCTATGCAATGCTCATCAGATGCCTGTGACACTCCAACAATTAACAGATACCCTCTGCCTACTACTATATCATAAATGCCTAACAAAATGGTTGCCATGGGTGCAACTAGGGTATGTTGCATGTGCATAAAGAATCTGAATTTTTGAGAGATGATGAAAAGAAGATAACAGAGGAGGCCGTGGAGATATCGTCAGTCCTTGAAACACTTGATTACATTTATCAAGGATTCGTCGCAGAGGAACGTACTTTTTATCTAGCCTTTTTTTAAATACAAATTGTGATATGATTCATTTGATCCCAAAATTCATGGTTACAAAGATGTGAACCATCATTTACATTAATATGCACTAGCACTGTGAATTCCCATGTCAACATTTTGTTTCTTAATGCTACTTCCCATTTCTAATTTAATATTTAGAGAGTTCATAAATGCCTCAGTGTTTTCTATAAAGGAATTGCAATAGTGAAAAATATGTTATGATTAGAAGCATGGATAACACAAAAACCCAAACATTGCATAAGCATTATATATTCATCTCATCTCCGCATTCTTATAGTAGTTGCAACAAGGGATATTATGTTGCAATAAAACCCATCATGGTAAATATACAAGGAATGTGAAGCCAATATGTATAGAGATACTCCAAATCCGTAAGTGTAATCATGCAACACATTATATGGGTCACAAGAGAGTGTAATCATGCAACACATTATATGGGTCACAAGAGACGGTGGAAAAAATACTTACCAAGTATGTTGAGAGTCAGTGTAGCCTAAAAACCAATATTGGTTGTAAGTGAAGGAAAAAAGGTAGACCAGAACATGCCTTTCCGAGCAACTCCCTCACCAAATTGTGATGCCATGGAAAGCATAGGACCAAACCCACTTGCATTCACATAGACCCATGACAGCAGCACCCATAAAGTGCAATCAAGATTGGAGCATAGTACTTCTTCAACTTCTCGATTCTCTCCATCCCATTCTACATAATTACTACATAAAAAATCCAAAAAGCCAAGAAGCATGCAAATTCAAGAACACTAGTTCCAAGCCATGGAATGAATAGGGATGTCATCTTACCTTTTAGTAGGGCATGGAGGAGCACAAATATGGTCTGCCCACCAATCCATGTCTCAATTCTAAACCATCCACAAGCTCCCCATGCTATCAAAATTGTGGGTATATGAGCCCCTCTGATCCCAAATGAAGATATAGACAAAATAGGAAATAAACTCCCATACTTTGTGCCAAGGTGCCCTATCATACAATGCATTTGCATGCATCATTGCAGTTACAGATCTTAGCAAGGAGTGTAATAGATTCTAAAGGTAAGCATTCCATAAATATGGATTGCACACCATGGGCACTAGAGATGTACTTCATGAATTGCTTGATAGAAGAATTGGGTGACTGATATGAAAAGAATACAATAGAAGATGGGACTAATTAATTTGACTTGTTGCTTTGTAGCTTGTTCGACAAGGACACCGACACCGATGATGAGAGGTTCTTGAGCCATGGGATCAAAGAGCTTGCAGCCTCTGTTCTTCCACTGAACTTGAACGACGATAAAGTCGGGCTCGCATATGATGGGTCTAAGGCTGAGCTGTCATAGGTTCCTAAGGAAGAACAGCCTGAGGTAACCCTAGAATCTATTGCAAAATATAATAACTGTAATTTTGATTTTGATCCTCACTAGTCTAGATGGAGGTTCGAAAATGGATGATAGGTTATGCTAGGAGGTGAAGAGAACACATAAAATCAGAAAGGAACATTCCAGAGCTCATCATATGCACAATAAATGAGCATACTGGTGGTTTGATTGCCTATAGCACTTTTTTTTTTCCATGACGAAGAATCCCCACACTAGTAGGATGGGTTTATAACCTCGGCGAGGTGTTGGGCGTGGCCCAAGTAGGCACAATTTTGATAAAATACAGTTTTGGGAGCCGCATAGTTTGGGCTGCAAAGTTAGAAGGAATAGTTTTGTGGAGTGCACAGCTCGGAGTGCATATTCAGTTTTGCGCAGCTATGTTGGTGTGCAGTGCCAACGCAACAACTATTTTTGGTAAAAGAGTATAAGGGAAGGTCGAGCTATGGAAGCGACCTATTTTGGGTAAGGAGCAGAGCGGAGAAAGAGGAAAGCAACTTGTCAGAGAGAGTGGCGGCAAGCAGTTAAGGAGCTAGGCCACTAAGTCGACGGCGACAGACATGCTAAAGGAGTGGAAAGTGACAGGCCACGATGCAGTTGTAACCGTTTGTTGATGACTACGGCTTTCAGAAGGGCGTTAAAGCCACGAGTGGTCTAGTAAGGCGGCCAAAGAGAGTGGAGCAAGCTGTTGATGACGACAGGCAGGGTGGCGAGTATCCGCACTAGTTTTGGGAAACCTTAGGGTTTTTTCCTATGCATTGTAAGGACATGACCTACGGGCATGATCTATAAAAAGGAACATTTTGTAAGGGAAAGGGTTAATGTTGAAATGTAATTGCTGAATCTGAGTAATACTGGGTTGTATTGCTCAAATCCATTGTAAAGGCTCTGCAAGCTGCGTGTGCAGAGGCCTATTGAGAGAGAAGAGAGTCTATAGTTTAGTGCGCAGACTGGAACTGTTGTACCCTTCCCAAGATAATATAACAATAGTTCCTGTGGATGTAGCTCCCATACTGTGGGTAAACCACGTTAAATACTATGTCGTGTGACTGTTTATGTGTTTGAATCTGCTTATTTGCTTACAATGAATGCTTAAGATCTTGCCTATCAGTTTATGTGTTTTACTTTTATATGTATTCGCTATAAGGAATGAAGATGGGAATAATATGTTAAGTATCGCACATGTGATTGAACATTAGACGCACAAGTATTTCTAAGTCTGTGAATGCATAAGTCAGTTAGATAAACACTTAAGGTAATAGATGAATCGCTAGAAATCAATAAGGAAAGACATTGGATTGGTTAAGTATAAAGAGGGAGCGTAGCTGTCAGCCGTGCTGTCCTGTCGTTGAAACCCCCTCCGCACCATGTAGTCCTTGCATGCGCTGGTGGTGCACGTCTCAGATAGTAGCAGTATCAGCCGCACAGAAGGTAAATCTCGCACAATTACCAGTTGCGCAGTGCAGCACCACGGCGCGCTGCTCGTCAGTCTGTTCGACACACGCATCACCAGGTTGTGAAAACCTGATTCCACAGCCACCCCATCAACTTCACCTTGGGTGAGACCTCAGTCTGTTCATAGATTATTGCCGAAAGGCCCGGTGAAAAGGGGTTTTGTTGGTTCCTTGAACCGCTAAGAACCTAGGTCTACATAGAAAACCTCAATACAGTTACGTAAGCCAACAAATGGTTCCATTTCCTTGCTAAGAATCGGTGATGTGATAGAGTACTTGAAAGAGTGATGTGTGACGAAGAAAAGGTCCCATTAATTGCATAAATTTGGCATCCAGACAAGAAATAAATCTGGGCTTGGTGTGACAAGACAGAAAGAGACTTTGCAAGGAAAGAAAATAGACATCTGCATCTGTCTGACATAGATTGGTTGAACAAATACCTGTGGAAAGATATTCACGAGATTTTTTGGGCATCTTTTGGAAACGAGTTACACGAGTGGTTATCGAGGCTCGCAGAGCGCAAGAACTGTTTCCCGCTAGAAGTACCTACCGAGTGGACCCCAGAGCTCATTGTGAGGCTCAAAGCAATACATAGTCCATTTTCGTGCGCAATCAACTTTTGGGATGACGATATACTAGAAGGATTTGTGACAGAGTTCGTTGTGGACACGTTGAAGTCCTACAACGCAGCTGAATCATAATTCTTCAAAGCTTTTAGAGGTAAGTACCTGAACAATCTTAGTTTATACATTAAAATGCTTTTAGCTGAGAAAGGCGTTTTAAGAGTGCAGTGAAATTTTTGAGCCTGTCATGGTAAATAGCATATATAGTGACTTTGACGAAGAAACCCATAATTTGAGAAGTGGAAAGAGATACAAGTATACTACTAAGAAAAATCCTAGACCGCATGGACTCCGCATAGAGACCAAAATACCATGTGAGCTTAATAATCAAATTGCACCCCTGTCAGCCATATATCAACCTATTACCCCTCAGAATCCACCGGTTGTGAATATCGCACCTCCACTTTCCCAGAATACGTCATTTCAGAACCCTCTCGTTTCTCATATTCCTAATCCTCAGAGCATTACTACCAGTAATATTGCAGGAGCAAGTGCTCAGACCATTATGAATCTGAATATCCTATCTCAGAATATTCCTGCCCAGAACAATCCGCGCAGTACTATAATTAATCCTACCCAGAACCCTGCGCCACCAAGAAGGAGGATGACTGACGACATCAAGCTACCGATATTTAAGGGAATGGGTCTAGAAGACCCTGAGCAGCACTAGTTTCTATGTGAAGCCGTGTGGAGTGTTAAGCAGGTTCAGGATGATGCTGTGAAGCAAGCGCAACTCATCACTACCTTCAGAGATAGAGCTTTGAACTAGTTCATGAAATACTCTCAGGTACATAATAGAACCTTAGCAGAAACTAAGGCTGCATTATTAAGCGAGTTCAAGAAACCGAAATCAGAATCCCAATGCATAACGGAGTTAAAGGAAATTAAGAAAAAGCCTAATGAAACAGTTTGGGAATTTGACCAAAAAATTTTAGACACTGCTAGACCAATTCAGCTTTGTCATAGCACCGCAACAGCACCAAGAATGGTTTATAGCTGCATTGTTTCCCCACATCAGATTACCGTTAATCCAACAGAAGGTTGCTACCCAGGTAGAAGATTTGGAGATCACGATGAAGTTGGAGGCTTCACCGATTGGTGAGACTAGAACTAGAATGTCTCAGATCTAGACATAGCTAGCGACCTTGACACTACAACTACAGGATATGAAGAAGGGAAAACAAGAGAGACAAGAAGTCTGGTGTATAGGATGTAAGGGAGAAGGGCACACCAGAGAGCACTGCCCTTTATTTTTAGAATACCTTAACAGTGGAGCGCTGAATCCACTAAATCAGAATCAAGCGCCGTGGTGTGAAATCTGTAGAACTAGAGGACACCGACTTGAAGACTGTTATTTGATACAGAAGTATGTCAGAACCCCTAGGAACCTATATTGCAACTTCTGTAAGTCAATTGAACATGATGAATCCAATTGTCGCGCATATGAGCTCATGAACGAAAGAAATCGAGACATGGAGCATTTGCGTGGTGGAGTATACAAAATCCAGGAAGAAAATTAGTTGAAACAAGAGAATGCACGGTATGACCAGGGCGCATATAGAGGCCGTGGAGGATACCGCGGGAGAGGAAGAAATGCCGACCCAACACAAGGGAGAGGCCGAGGTCAGGTAATATGTTATAAATGCGGCCAACCAGGTCACGTATCTAGAGATTTTACCAACCCATGCACTACTTGTAATTACTGTAAATATTTTGATCATGTTATTGAAAACTGCCTAGTGTTAACGGCAGAAATGCAGAAACGAAAGCAAGATGCGCCAAACCCGAACATTCAATTGATCATAGTAGAAAAGAGAGTTGTGGATCCAAGTATCAACATGGTCACGCGAAGTGGTGCTACAACAGGAATAGATAGAGGAGTAGAAGCTTCAACTTTTGGGATGTTTGATACTAAGCAGACTCCTGTTGAAACAATCTGGATCACAAAAGCTACTGGGAAGGCACCTGCCTTCAATCTAGAGAAAAATAAAGAACTACTTGAAGAAGCACGGGACATATTCAAAGAACCACCACCTACTTCACCAAGAATCTCGTTGTGCAATGAAGTACTACAGACACAAGATATGCCAGCAGCATATGATAAGACGTGCGCCACAACAGAGTCAGGCACCTCTGTTGCGCAGTTCCTCTAGAGCTACATGAAGCTATTGAAGAGCGCAGATGCTGTGGCGGAATTAGAAAAGTTATCGAATCAGTATGAACCATGCAGCGAGAAGGAAATTATCGAGAGCACAGTTCATTAAATTAAGGGCCATAAGAGAAAAGGCTGAGAAATGAGGCTTAGTGCACAGATAGGAGACTATGAGATGGATGAGATCATCCTTGATCTAGGATCTGAAGTAAATGTCTTGACTAAGAAGACATGGCAGTAGATGGGATGACCAAAGTTGCTATGGTCACCTATACAGTTGAGAATGGCCAACCAGGAGAAAGTCATACCTTTTGGAAGGTTAGCCAATGTTATTGTTGACATTGATGGAGTGCGAAGTCATGCAGACTTCGAGGTTATCGAAATAGTGGATGATAGTCAACCTTATCCAGCACTGTTGGGAATTTGCTGCGCTATGGATAACCTCGCTATCATAAATATGAAAACAAAGAAGATGATATTTGAAGGACAGGACATAAGGGTCATCGCACCGTTGGACCCTTCGCAAGGTGAAAGATACATTGAGCCGATTCAAGAAGAATCCAGAGCTCAAGACCTGGACCGCATCTACACAATGACTATGAATGATTCTGATTACATTAATTCCACTGCGGATGGAACACTCAGTTGGCGATGTGATAGCTCTTGCACCTCAGATTCCGATGCAGGACTTGAGAACTGGCAGAACAGAATGCATGAAGTATCTCCCAGAAGATGCGCGTAGATTACAAAGTCACTGCGCTGGATTGGAAGAGAGGTAAGTCCAATTCCCACCTATGATGGTTCATCTAATGTTTATTCCTTTATACAAAAATATATTGTCTCAGTTGCAACTGAGCATCGCTTACCAGCACTAGATGTGGCCCTACGCGAGACACCTGCCAAATGGTGGGCTGCGCATAAGGAAAATTTGACCATATGGGACCAGTGCAGGCATATGATGCAAATCAGATTCATGGAAACCACTACGCTGACCATGGGAAAGTACAATGGACATACAAGTCCAAGGGATCACATAGAGATTTATTCAAAAGCATGGATAAAGAGACCGCAAACAGAATGGGTTCATCTGTTTGTGCATACATTGGAGGAGCAGACTTCAAAGAATTGGTACCTCGATCCAGAGTTGCGCAGAGGAACCACAGAGAGGAATGCCCAAGCATAAACGAGGCATTGGAGGAACTCAAAGAGAAAGTCTTTGAGGATGTAAACGTACCACTGAACCTACAGCCAGAATGGATGAAACAGATAGAGCATGCCCTTGGATGTTATAATCTAGCTGAAGAGTTTGAAAATAAAGAAGGAAGCAATGAGGAGGACCCACGCAACGTTAATATTCCCGAGTTATAGGGTGCACGCGATGTAGAGGGACCTCCACTAGAAATTTCAGACATGAGTGGACCTATGAAAATGAGAAAAGTAAACATTGGCACAAGTGAAGAGCCGACGTTCGCATTTATCGGAGATTATTGGGATGAAGAGACGGTTGCAGAGATCGCGACCCTGCTACATGAATATTAGGATATATTCCCGACAAAGTTTACAGAAATGAAAGGTATTCTGGGCGACTTAGGGGTTATGAAGATACCTTTTAAGCCAGGCGTGAAGCCTGTTAATCAAAGGACATATAGAATAAACCCTCAATACAAAGAAAGAGTCAAGGAAGAACTTGATAAGATGGTCGATGCGGGGATCATTGAGCCAGTTGAAGAATCTGACTGGATAAGCCCCATGGTTATCCAGGACAAGAAAACTAAGGGTGAGATCAGGATCTGTGTCGATCTCAGAAAATTAAACAATGCTTCCATGCATGACCCATTTCCTACCCCTTTCACAGATGAAGTTTTAGACAATGTTGGAGGAAATGAGGCATATTCTTTCACTGATGGATTTTATGGATACCATTAGATAAGAATTGATCTAGCAGATAGGCATAATACCACTTTTTCCACTGAATGGGGGTTGTTCTAGTATACAGTAATTCCTTTTGGTTTGAAGGACGCGCCTGCCATTTTTCCAGAGTTGTGGTCGCAACATTTAAAGATTTCATGCATAAATTTTTAGAAGCATACTTTGATGATTGGACTGTGTTTGGGTTACTAAAGAACCACTGTGAAAACCTCAGAATGATGCTAGAAAACTGCAGACAACACCAGATATCCTTGAATTTGAAGAAGTGTGTTTTTTTGTGTGCCTTATGGTATTCTGTTAGGACACATAGTATGCAGACAAGGCTTGATGGTTGATCCTGAGAAGATCGCAGTTATAGTGAACTTGCCAGCAACTTCAATAAAGAACCTGCGCACCACATTGGGGCATACAGGTTACTACATAAAGTTGATAAAGGGTTATGCGCAGATAACTGCGCCGATGGAGAAGCTGTTGAAGAAAGACGCGTAGTTCATCTAGAATGTGGAATGCGAGCAAGGCTTCGACACATTAAAAGAGAAAATGGTAACCGCGCCGATCCTAGTTTTTACAGACTGGGAGAAGCCATTTCATGTTCATGTTGATGCTTCATGTATAGCATTGGGTGTTGTACTAGCACAACCAAGAGAGGGAGGTATTGACCATCCCATTTCATTTCCGAGCAGGAAGCTCTCATCTACTAAGAAGAATTATACGACCACCGAGAGAGAGGGCCTAGCTATGGTTTACGCACTGTATAAATTCAGACACTATTTGCTCGGTGCGCACTTCTCTATGTACACTGACCATTCCGCTTTGAAATACCTAATCAATAAGACATTGTTAGGGGGGAGAATCTGTAGATGGTTGTTACTCTTTCAGGAGTACGATTTTGAAATAGTGGTTAAGCCGGGAAGATTGAACTTAGGACATGACCATCTCTCGAGGATTGAGTCAGGAGAAGAACCTACCAACCTTGAAAAAAATATGCCTGATGCGCAACTATTTTCCATTCAGATTGCTGATGACTACTATAAATATATCATAGAATTTTTGACTACTGGGTTGGCACCCATAGAGTTTACTACGTAGCAGAAGAAGCAACTGGTAGTAAGAGAAACAAACTTCACCATAATCGCGGGACAACTATACAAATTAGGAACGGATGAAGTGTTGCGCAAATGTGTGCTAGAGCACGAGAAGCCATTCATATTGGCTGAGGCACATTCAGGAGAATCAAGAGGCCACTACGCAGGAAGAGCCATTGCGCAGTAGATATTGAGGGCAGGGCTATGGTGGCATACTATTCACAAAGATTTGAAAGAACGCTTCCAGAGCTGTGATGTCTGTCAAAGGACAGGAAGACCATCGCACAGGGACGAAATGCCACTGAATCCAAGCTGACCCTTCAAGCCTTTGATAAATGGGCCATTGATTTTGTGGGACCGATCAACCCACCAGGAAAAAGGACTGGTGCGAGGTACATTATTACTGCAACCGATTACCTCACCAGATGGGTAGAAGCAAAGCCTGTGAAGGATTGTACCGCAGTTACTGGCACGCAGTTCATTTTTGAAGACATCCTTACCAGGTTCGGATGTTCGAAGATTCTGATGAGTGATCAAGGCACTCATTTTCTGAACAAAACTATTGAGGCATTGTCGGAAGAGTTCCACATTCACCACCAGAGAAGTACGCCATATCATCTGCAAGCAAATGGAATTGTGGAAGCTTTTAATAAGGTACTGGAGAATGCGTTGACAAAGGTATGCAATGTCAATCAGGATGACTAGGACTTGCTCATTCAATTTGTGTTGTGGGCGTACATGACTACTTGCAGTAAATTGACGGGCCATACACCTTTGAGGTTGACCTATGGACAGGAAGTAGTAATGTCGATGGAGTACATTGTTACTAGCTTGAGAATAGCTGCATTTACAAGCATGGTAGATCGAGAGGCACTAGAGGAAAGGCTTCTACACTTGGTTGGTCTGGAGGAAGATCACTTCATCGCAGGCTTTCACCAGCAAGTGAAGAAAGATAGAGAAAAAGCATGGCATGATCGCCATATCAAGAACAAGACCTTTCACGTAGGTGATCTAGTCCTGCTGTACGATATCAAATTTATGAATTTTCCTAGGAAGTTTAAGATGCATTGGCTTGGCCCATATACTGTTTTTCATGTTACTAACGATGGCGCAATTCAGTTAGCCACGTTAGCAGGAGATACATTACCAGGATTAGTGAATGGAAGCAGACTAAAACCCTATCGGGATAGTCCTGCTTCGCAAAACCCTTAATCATCAAAAGAAAGGAAAATTTATAAGTGTCAAGTACAGTTGAAATTGGGCACTAGAAATTGTGAAGAATCTGTACACGAATTTTGGCGATGAAGAAATATGCACTGCGCAGCACTCGTCGAGAAGTGAAGCTCTGCGGAATTAGAAAAAGAAAAAAGAACCACGCAATACAAAGCTGAAAATGTATCTGCGCATATTAAATGGAGCAGAGCACCTGTGGAAAACAGGAAGCCGTGACAAGAGGCATGTGGTGGAATGGCAGTTGCACAGTTAAAATCAAATAAGTAGACATGCACATGGCACCCTTTGTCAGAACTGACAGCACATAACGACGAGAAAAAGTGACCGTGACAACTGTCGGCCGGGTAGTAAGCCGTTATCCAAAATGGCGGCACCGACAGAATTACACATTAAAAGAATATCTTATCCAGTCGAGCATAATAAAGAATGAAATGGCCGAGATCCTAACGGGATCCGACCAATGGACTTGGTATTTAATCCCCAAATAGGCTGTCAGACAGCCTGGTAGTACCATTACACCTTGACAATTAAGGAAAGTTAATCCGACCAGACATAATAAACGGCGGAAAAAGATTGATGATCCAGCAAGATCTCATCTAGTGGGACTGGCACTTAATGCCTAATCTAGCCGTTCCTAGCACATTCAATATCATGCAAGGTGGAGATCCATCCGAGATCGTGTAAGCGGATGTAACATTTAATCTCTCGGTTAACCATTAACAGGCACATCGTCGGGTAAAGGATCTATAAAATAGTAATCAACTCTCACTTATGCATTTTACCATGAGTTTGAAATTTTACCGACTGTGAAGATCGTAAGAACTTAGCAACTAGAAGCACCGGCGCTCGCTGAGTTTATGTTCGACGAGCAGATGTTGGAAGAGATCCTAGGCACCTTCAATCGCTCTGGTTTAAGTGGAGTAATGAAGACACCACCGAAGCAGACCGCACCAGACCGGGCTGTCCCGTCCAAGAACCCGAAGCAGAATCAGCCTCAACAACAAAAGAAGGACAAACATCCGACCACTATGCCGCAAAAGTCGAAGACACTAGGAACTTCAAAGTCGGCGGCTCCTCAAGGGAACCCTCCCGCACCTATATGGGTTATTCCAGAATATATCAGTCCGAGAAAGATCGATGCCCCGGAAAGGCACCTGGAGAAGAATGCACAATATGACATCCTGCTATCGCCGATGTTAAAGCATGTGTGGACTAAGGAAGGTTTGCTTGGTAAAATCCTTGACTACAAATTTAGTGATTATAATATGATGGATCATGAGAAATTCCCACACCTACAAACAGACAGGTACATGTATAGCAAAGACAATGGAACCACAAAGAAAGCAGAGTTTGTTCCCATGGATTGGGAGCTGGCACTATCCCGGGCTGGTCTGCTCAACCTGATGTGGATTCCACATTTCAGGCATAGCAATGAGTTCAAGGCTGTGGTGCGAACGTTGCTCTCCTGCACGCACTAGGGATACATTTGGCTGGACTTTAAGGTCAACATTACTGTCAACCTCATAGCACGAATTACAGGATTGAGCAAGAGGGGTGATGACCCTTCTACTGAATTTGTCGGCAAAAAGGAAGATCGAGAATTGACCACGAAGATAAAAGGTCAATTCAACTTGGTAAGAGGGCACAGGGGGTATGAGACTGACCCAATTACAATTGAGCCTCTGCGGTTCGCAATTCAACTTATGGCGGGAAGGCTTCTAAGGAAAGATAGACCAAAGGAAGTTTTAGCATCAGTAGTGGCCTTAGCTGCAAAAGCTATGGACGGACATGAATAAAATTGGGCCAGATTCTTATTGAACGATTTTTTACTGTATGCCCAAGATGCTCAGGACAAAGGGTTACCTTTCCACTTCAGTTGGTTGATAGTCCTCATTGATTTTGTAGGGTGGAAAGAACCTCAGTATCAGAACGGCCTACCGATAGCAATAGATGACTGCCGCGCAGTCCGGTACATGAACATGTGGGTGTCCACACACTTAGAAAAACATAAGCTCAACAATTTGCAGTTCTTGAGTTATTTTGAATAGTTATGCATAGTCATTGAGAAGACCCCGCGCATCACACAGGAGGTGACGACCAAATATAAGCCAATAATGATTTTTAAGGATGGATTACACTGTATCTACATACAACCACGCCTGACAACGAAAGAATGGTACGAAGGGAAATATCAGCTGGATGCACCGATGATTGAACTCATCATTGAGGACTAGCCCGAGGACTGGAAAGAAGATGCACCAGATATTGTTATCACTACATCCACAGAGGAGGAAGAAGAGGACCAAATGGAAAAAAAATCCAGATGTCCAGAGTGCACCAAACCCAACACCTGCCCAACGGGCAAGTGAGAAAAGAAAAGAGCCAGATACACAAACACTGGAGAAGCCACAGAAAAAGAAGTCGAAAGCAACAAAACCACCACTTGACAGAATGATGCACGATGATGACTATGAGCAGATTGCATCGCGGGTGTCCGCACACCTAGAAGATGTAGTCACATGGAAGGCAAACATGGAAGAACCAACCCAGACAGAGGTCCAAGAAAGCATTGACAAGTTGAACAGTTTGGTTTTACGAATGGAGCAAGTCCACCATGACTTGGCTAAGGAACTAGACCATAATGGCCACTTAGGTGAGTCAAGTGGGCCGATGTGTAGGTCACCTACCTATACAACACGAACGCGCGTAGTCAATATTGCGCCAATGTCTATTTTGTTCCCGACAGACGAGATGGCAGATAATGCGAGGTTTCTCTCACAACTGGAATTTAATGTAGCCATGCTACCGACAGAAGGAATATTGCACGAGTTGCACACTCAAATAACCGAAGAAATACACGAACGAGACATCGTCTCGCATAATCAGCACCGCTAACTTGAAGAGGACTACAAGAAGTTACAAGCATAATCCGAGCAGAAGGCAAGGGAGCTTCAATACATGCAAGAGAAGCAGCTCATGGTAAAAGGAGAAGTATTAGTTGTTTGCATGAAGATACCCGACATTGAGGAGGAACCAGAAATTGAGGCATCTATCCTACAGATCGGCATTGTTGTGGATAGGTTGCAAGAAAAAATGAAGGGACTAGAAATTTCCCACAAAGATAAGATTACAGAGATGGAAGCGTCCCATCAAGAAGAGATGGTTGAGCTAGCAGCTTAGCGGCCAGTTGACATAACACAGAAGGAAGAAGAAGCAAGAACATAGGCGTTGAAGGCCTCTATGCAGAGCATCTGCGCAGCGATAGCGCACTGCCAAAACTTGCTGGATGGTGTGAACCAGAATTGCAAAATATCCACAATGAAATAAAACGCAAGCAACAAGAAGTGGACTCCATCGATGCATCTATGAAGGAATTTCCTGTGCGACAGAAGAGGCAGACCTTTATAGAAACCAAGGCACTCAGGAAGGAGCTCGAAGCTTTACAAGCGAAAGAGGCTGAAACATCCTCAAGGTTACAACCACTACAAGAAGAGGCACTCACCTTAACCGATGAAATTGAGACAAAGTTGCAAGATCTTCAGGCAACAGAGAATAACGTTAAGGAACAAATTGTGGAATCTACTTCAGATGAAATGCTTGACATGGTAAGAGGATGCGAGAAAGAGATAAAGGAAGTAGTTGCAAAGCTAAGTGCAATTGTTCAAGAATTTACTGTGCGATCAGGTATTGAAAAAGATGCGCAGATGGAGCAACTGGATTGAAGTGGCTTGGGACAAGCCACAAGTCAGTGTTAGGGGCCTGTTGGGTGTGGCCCAAGTAGGAACAATTTTGATAAAATACAGTTTTGGGAGCTACATAGTTTGGGCTGCGAAGTCAGAAGGTACAATTTTGTGGAGTGCGCAGCTCGGAGTGCATATTCAGTTTTAAGCAGCTATGCTGGTGCGCAGTGCCAGCGCAACAACTATTTTTGGTAAAAGAGTATAAGGGAAGGTCGAGCTGTGGCAGCGACCTATTTTAGGTAAGGAGTAGAGCGGAGAAAGAGGAAAGTGACATGTTAGAGAGAGTGGCGGAAAGCATTTAAGGAGCTAGGCCACTAAGTCAACGATGACGGACAGGCTAAAGGAGCAGAAAGTGACAGGCCACAATGCAGTTGTAACGGTTTCTTGATGACTGCGGCTGTTAAAAGGGCGTTAGAGCCACGAGTGGTCTAGTAAGGCGGCCAGAGCAAGTGGATCAAGATGTCGACGACGACAGGCAAGGTGGCGGGTATTCACACCAGTTTTGGGAAACCTTAGGGTTTTTGCCTATGCATTGTAAAGACATGACCTACGGGCATGATCTATAAAAAGGAACATTTTGTAAGGGAAAGGGTTAATGTTGAAATGTAATTGCTAAATCTGAGTAATACTGGGTTGTATTGCTCAAATCCATTGTAAAGGCTCTGCAAGTTGCGTGCACAGAGGCCTATTGAGAGAGAAGAGAGTCTACAGCTGAGTGCGCAGACTGGAACTGTTGTACCCTTCCCAAGATAATATAACAACAGTTCCTGTGGACGTAGCTCCCATCTTGGGGGTGAACCACGTTAAATATTGTGTTGTGTGACTGTTTATGTGTTTGAATCTGCGTATTTGCTTACAATGAATGCTTAATATCTTGCCTACCAGTTTATGTGTTTTACTTTTATATGTATTCGCTATAAGGAATGAAGATGGGAATAATATGTTAAGTATCACACATGTGATTGAACATTATACGCACAAGTATTTCTAAGTCTGTGAATGCATAAGTCAGTTGGATAAACACTTAAGGTAATAGATGAATGGCTATAAATAACTAAGGAAAGACATTGAATCGGTTAAGTATAAAGATGGAGCGTAGTTGTCAGTCGTGTTGTCCTTCCGTTGAAACCCCCTCCGCACCACGTAGTACTTGGATGCTCTGGTGGTGCAAGCCTCTCATATTGTAGAAGTACCAACCGCACAGAAGGTGAATCTCGCGCAGTTACGAGTTGCGCAGCGCAGCCCCACGACGCGCTGCTCGTCAATCTGTTCGACACACACATCACCAGGTTCTGGAAACCTGATTCCGCAGCCACCCCATCAACTTTGCCTCGGGTGAGACCTCAGTCTGTTCATGGATTGTTTCCGAAAGGGCTAGTGAAAAGGGTTTTTGTTGGTTCCTTGAACCGCTAAGAACCTGGGTCTACATAGAAAACCTCAAGACAGTTACGTAAGCCAACACGAGGCCAACCTTAGTTTGAATGGAAGAATGATTTGCCCCACCACAAGAGGTACTCAAACCAAGATTTTGTGAAGACGAGGTCCGCCTTGGACAACCCACAGCACAACCATATTCTAGATTGTCTATAAGACGAAGTCGTACTCGCGAACAACCTAATATGCCAATAGTGGAAGTAGTGATGATATAAAAGAAGCAACCGACATGAGAATTAACATAGACTAGAAAAATTGCTTGCGGAGAAGAAAATACTTGTTGCCTACCTTCAGTTCATCATGCTCAAAAAGTGCCAATGTCTTATGCCCGATGTATAAGGAGCTAGAGTGGCAAACTAATTGTTGAGGGAATGTCTTCATGATTTGGACATCTCCCACTATTTTATGAAGGATCTGAACATTGTCATCTAGGAGAACCAACTGGATTGTTTCCTTCCTGTAATCCAACACCATGCAGGACGCATAGTTCCCATAATTTTTTCCTTATTATCAGCAAGGAAAGCAAAGCATAGCATGCCAAGGGAAGAAGGATTTGAGAAATCGAGTGTTACTAAGAACATAAAAAACACTAATAGAGAATCACCATGGCAGCATGAAGAAAACATAGGTAGAGAGATGCATGCAGATAGCCATGCTCCGAGCATGATTGCAGGCCCAACTCCAAGGACAAGGTGCAACAGAATAATCTGGATAGGATGTCAGTGTGCTGCATGATGTCAAGATGTCAATATATGGCATATGATTCTATCATAGTCCGGATCACCTCGATATGAGGCCAAATAAGGTCTTCAAACCGGTGATTTGTGCCAATACAAATGTAATGAAAAAAGTTAGGTTAAAATGTCCTGGAAACAATGTCCAAAATTAAATACAATCGCCCAAAGAGAGTCCATGCTACTCTTGGCAAGGACTAAAAAGGGCCAAAAACATCGATGATTGTAGGTAAACAGTTTTTTAAAATATTAAAGAAATCAATTTAAACATAAAATGATATGCATTTGGATTTCAAAAATATTTAAGAAAAATATAAACAATTTGTAATCTATAAATTACAATTTGAATATGGAAAAGGTTGGCATGAAAAAAAGCATATTATTTATATTCAAAGTATGAATTAAAACAATACAACGATAAATCGGTCATCACATGATAGTGATCTTGTTCTTCATCAAGTCTGTCCCAAAATTTTACAAAATATTACACAATGATATCATATATAATCATTCACTTCAATTTTCCAAATTGACACTATCTACCTGTTTGAAAACAATCATTACGCAGGAACAATGATGAGTGAGGAGGAGCTGCGTTAAACAAATTTGAAACTCGACGTTTTGATCGCTACTATGGGATCATCATCAGGACACAGTTGAAGCCTGCAAGGATAAAGATGCCCGTGAAACATCCAATAAATATATGAAACAATGATTCTTAGTTTTAATAATTTAATTTAGTTTTTTTTTTCCCTTAAGGTTGGTCCTTATTAGGCTTAAGGAAGTTGATGAAAATGGAAAAAACTTAAATGTAAAAATAAATGTGAGAGAAATATAATGTTATACTAATATAATGTATAATTTAAATGTGAAACTCAATTTGTGTTTATTAAGTGTAAGATTATAATATAGTGTATTAATTTAATGATTCTTTTTAAGATTGATGTTATTATAAAATTATGGCATGTGAATCTTAATGGTGATGTGAATTTATAATTTGGTATGTAGTACAGTGGTAAATTTATCATTTTGAATTTTAACATTTAAAGATTATATAATAATTTAATCTCAAGTAAATTTATCCTATAGATCTTATTGTGAATTAAATAATTTTTATCAAATTTATAATTTTAATAATATTAAACTAATTTATATGTATATGAAAGTTTTATGATAAGTGCTAAATGATGTAATTCTTGAATTATAATTTTAATGTAATATGGTGTTATATAATATAATGTAGTATAATAATAATAAAAGTATAGTATGGTATAAAATATAATAAGTATAGTATAATATGGTGTTTTATATAATGTGAGGTTCTATGATGAATTATAATTTAATAGTGTAGTTATAATTTAAAATAATATCATTGTCAAGTTAAATTATAATTCATAGAATGATGTGAAGGTTACAAGATGGGATTGTTGAGTGATGTCTAGGGAAGGTGATTAATTTATAAAGTTGTTATGTTCCTACAGAGGCTATTATTTGGGATGTGATTATCTTCTAAATGTTAATTTTAATTTTATCTTAGGTTAGGTTATTAATTCATGAGTATCTTCTACTTTGTAGGGAGTGAAGAAGCGGTTTCCAGGAGTCATTGAGCTTTGTGCCATCATCCCTATTAAGGAAATTTTGGTTTAAGTTGATTTCAATTTTATCCATAACTTTTCGTTTTATTAGGTTGTCTTCCCTAGATAAGACTTTGGCGTTTTCCAAACAGATATGGTGACCTGTTAAGTGTGAGTGTTCAACAAGAGCTGACTTCTTATGTCTATTATGCCTCAAGCCAGCACTGTGCTCTTTAAATAAGTTCACCATGGAGATTGAGGACAACAATAGCTTACCATTTCTTGATGTCCTGGTATCAAGGAAGGAAGATGGATCCATCTCCCACCAGGTGTTCAGAAAGAAGACTCACACAAATAGATATCTTCATGCCAACTCACATCACTTCCCACCTCAAAAAACTGGTGTGATCAATACCCTGGTAACAAGAGCTCTTAGAATCTCAGACGAAGAACACATTAAAGATGAAATTGATCATCTAGAAGGTGTGTTTGAGGAGAATGGATATAATGACAAACAATTCAGGAAGGTTGTTGCATCGGCCAGGAAACCTAAGAAAAGACCTATGGACAATATTGAAGACACCAGCAACAAGAAAATCTTCCTCCCTTACATAAAAGGCACCATGGACAAATTGGCTAAGACCTTAAAAAGAAACAATATCCAGGTCTTCTTCACCCCTCCCAACACTATTAGAAACATGATTGACTCCTTAAAATACCCAATCGATCCAAGAACATACAAGGGTGTTTACTCCACCTTGTTCTTGCGAGCTACATTACATTGGTGAGACTGGGCGTTCCATGGAAAAAATATTTAAAGAGCATAGTGTTGACCTGAGGCATAATAGACATAAGAAGTCAGTTCTTGCTGAAAAATCACACTTAAGAGGTCACCATATCTGTTGGAAAATGCCAGAGTCTTAGCTATGGAAGACAACCTAATAAAACGAAAAGTTAGGGAGAAAATTGAAATCAACTTAAACCAAAATTGCCTTAATAGGGATGATGGTACAAAGCTCAGTGACTCTTGGAAACCGCTTCTTTACTCCCTACAAAGTAGAAGATCCTCATGAATAAATAACCTAACCTAAGATAAAATTAAAATTAACATTTAGAAGATAATCACATCCCAAATAATAGCCTCTATAGGAACATAATAACTTTATAAATTAATCACCTTCCCTATACATCACTCAACAATCCCATCTTGTAACCTTCACATCATTCTCTGAATTATAAATTAACTTAACAATGATATTATTTTAAATTATAACTACACTATTAAATTATAATTCATCATGGAACCTCACACTATATAAAACATCATATTATACTATACTTATTCTATTTTATACCATACTATACTTTTATTATTATGTCTGTGACATATTGTAACGGATCCGGGCATTTTAGTCTGTCGGTGCCAATAAATTTTTCCAACTGGGTAAAATTTCCCAAAGTCGAATTCGAAATGTTGCCTCATAGTTTGGTGCAGGGGTTTTGATTGCCGCGTGTCCCCCGCACCTGTCCTTGCTCATACGCCTGCGCCAGCTTGATTTGATGTCATGGTGTGCTTCCAATCTTATCTTTCTATGTCCTTGCCTTGCCTTTTCTGTTTTCATTCAGCTGTTTCCGTCAAGTTCTTAAGTTGTATCCCGACGTCGAAATAATGCACTACTACAAAGAAAGATCACAACAGGAGGAGGAGGAAGAAGAGGCAGCAGCCAAGGGATATTTCCAGCAGCGGTGGAGCTTGTGTGGTCTCAGGATGGGTTGTTGGTTCTCTAAATTCACCCTTTGCTGGTGGCCACGCCACGCTAAGTCCTTAGTTTTAGAAGCTTCCGACAACGACGGTAACTCCATACAAACTAACAAAACTAACCCCCTTGAATTGCATGTTCCGTTGATAATTTAATCTTGCTTCAAACCCGCCTTGATTTTCTGTGTTTTTGCAAAGAATGGACGTCACAACGAGACTGATTCATTGCCCGCTTATAGAGAATTCTCACTCGAGCAGCTCAGGGTTTCCACCGCCCGATTCAACTCCGATAACATTGTTTCTGAGCACGAGGAAAAGGCTCCCAATGTGGTATATAAAGGCAGGCTTGAGAGCAACCGCTCGATTGTTGTTAAGCGATTTCAGAAAATAGCTTGGCTCGTTGCATGGCAGTTTCTGGTAGGTTTTCTCTCGATCGCTTGCGTTTTTTACCTCAAATCATGGTTTTCTCGCACGGATCGCCGGTAATTTTCCATGACAGACTCTTCGCTCAGGCTGTGATAACAGTGGAAACCAGTTGTAGCTTAGTCTTGACAACACATCAGGTACATAACATTTATTTATTTGGTAACTTTTTTCTGTATGGTCTCTGCTCTGCTCATTTCATCGTATTCCTTCATTTCCTTGATGACAGGTTGTGGGTTTCAATCCAAGAACGAGTATATGTTTTCCAAGATTGATATGCAAATCAAATTAGTACCTGGGAACTCTGCAGGCACAGTCACTTCCTATTATGTATGTATTATTGTTATTCTACCCTGCCTTATCTTGTGTTAATTCATTTTACCCAATGTTGTCGCATTCCTTCATTCAATCTGAAGCTTATTGAACTACTTTCATTCATTATGCTATGCTATGCAAACATTTTATTGCTGTTATGCCCCTGCAACTATCTTCTCAAGGTCCCAAACATGATGAAATAGACTTTGAATTTCCGGGAAACCTTTCTGGAGATCCCTATATTATGCACACTAATGTCTTCGCTCAAGGCCTTGGAAATCGTGAGCAACAGTTCTACTTGTGGTTTGACCCAACCCTGGATTTCCACACTTACTCTGTGCTCTGGACACCAAACCAAATTATGTATGTATTCTACTCACTTTCTACATTCATTCATCCAATACAATACAATACAATCTATCAAACTTAACATAAATGCATGTTTGTTATTTGTTATTCAGGTTTTCTATAAATATTCATTCATCCAATACAATACAATACAATCTATCAAACTTAACATAAATGCATGTTTGTTATTTGTTATTTAGGTTTTCTATAGATGGATCTCCAGTTCGAGTGTTCAAGAACATGGAGAAAGAGTTGGGTGGAGTGGATACCAATTATCATTACCCTAATAGCCAAGCAATGAGGATATACTCCAGCCCGTGGAATGAAGATGATTGGGAAACGAGAGGTGGACTTGTCAAGACTGACTGGACTAAAGCCCCCTTTGTTGCATCCTTCAACAACTTCAATGCTGTTACTTCTTTGAACTTTACTACATAGGAAATTTTGGACTCGAGCCAAGAGGAGAGGCTCCAATGGGTGTGAAAGAACTACATGATCTACGATTATTGTGGAGACACGAAAAGGTTCTCCCAGGGGCTGCCACCAGAATGCAAATGAGGATTGCTTCAATTCATCGATTCACTTGATGGATTCTCCATGCCCTGCAGCTCCAACCATTCTTATTTTGTTCTATTAAATCCATTCTTTCATTCGTTTTCTACAATTATTATACAAAATTGACGATTCTTTTATATCTCAATGGCTACAATCTCGTCTTCTTTTCATTTCTTTCCAATAGCTGTACCTTTTCTCAACACTATTGGATTAGATTGAAATTTAGGTTTTCATTGTGGAAATTGTTGTTGACAAATTTTACTTGACAATTCAATTTCTCCTCCCCATGCATTGTGATATTGTTGAATTAGGTTGTCACTGTGTCTCATTCTAATGCATTTCACTATAACAGTGAATTGAGTGGTCTAAATCGATTGATGCAAATTGTATCAACCTCTTTTGAAAAATAACTTTGGCATTTCGATGATGATTTTCTTGTCTTAACTTATCAATATTAATAAAACAAAATTAATTTGTTACTACTTACTTCCACCATGTGATGTTCACAACTAATTTTTTATGATATACCCAACAAGTCCAATGGATACTTTATCTCGAGGTATCTACAGGCCTCTTGAAAACTACATTCTTTGATAATCGTTTGACATCTTTCTTAATTTACCACTGCATAACATAACATTGCAAATTGGATAATGCCTTTCCTTGAAAATTGTCTGCAATTTATAAGTTTTATTTATCCATCTATCTTCAATTATCTTTTAGAAACACAATATCTGTGAAATATGTATAATTGTCTTTCAAGATCAAGATCACTATCATTTAGTGACACGAGCTCTGTGAAATATGTATAATTGTTTTTCAAGAACAAGATCACTATCATTAGTAAAGGTCGGTTTTGGATTCTAAGCTTTATCATCATTTTTATATAACTCCTTTTATTGAAATTTATATATTCAATATATAAATATAATTAATATATGGCTTGTATTTTTTAATCGAGATACAACCAAACAAAAAAATCAACAAAAAAAATATATAACTTGATATTCCAGGTAAAATCAAGTTATAAATAGACTTTTACAAATATCTTCAACCACATAGTCGCTGATTTCTTAAATATGCTCCTATACTTCAGTACAAAAAAAAAGACTGTCTAATCATTACGGCATACATATATTATGTCTCTTGACTCAATCCTCCAAAACAACCTCTCAAAAAGTTACAGTATACATCAGAACATATTGTTTACAGAAGTTCAATTGACATTTGTTACAAAATTTTAAAGAAGAAAAATTGCTAATAATCTCATAAGGACTCCTAAGAAACTTTGAAGAAATCATCAAATTCTTCATAATGTAGGATGCCCTCTAGAGCATTCATTTTTTTTTAAGTGATATGCAATCCTGTTAAAATTCCTATAGATGTGAGCAAACGATAAATGAGAAAAAGAGTATTGTAACTAGTTGATTCGGTCACACCACTGGTCCAAAACATCTACATGAAGTGAAGACTTGCTAGAAGCTCAATCCACCATAGCTTTTGAGTTTCCATAAACTTTAAGAAATAATATACCCTTTGAAGCAGCAAAATGAAGTAATCCCCATAAAGCCAGAAGCTCTGCCGAGTGTTGTAACCTCTACCATAGCCAAACCAAATCGAGTAGAATTTTATGACAAAGATTCTTAATAACATACCATTTCCACATTCCCCTGAGAAGGCATCACCATAAAAAAAAACTGCCACTGATTCAAATATAGTTATGGACCATAGTTGTAAAGGAAAAGTCAGGAGATGCATACATAGGTGTCTTTTGACAACTCGAGCTTTAACAAGGTTGAACAATGGATACCAACACTCAAGGACTAAAGAGCCCCAACCAAAAACCCATGGTTTACTTAAGATCAAAGTTGCATGTTCATTTGCAAGGAAATGGAAATAGATCTATCCATTTACCAATAAACTAGCCTTCAGGAAATAATCAACTAGAGGTTTCCATTGTTCTTTAATCCATTCTTGTAACTCTGATCGGGAAAGGGATATGTACTCTAGTCGACCAACTAACTCCCTCTTGTAAAGATTGTCAACCATGTGCATGAAAATATCCTTGCCAAGAACCATATGAATGGGATCCACTTGAGCTTTTAGGGTTTTTTCTACTCAACGAGCTCTCGCATTAACACCAAATAAGCCTTTACAACCCGACTGCCTAGATTTGGGATCCTATGCTCCACCACCCACATCCGAAGCAGAAAAATCCTTCCCCCGGCCTACAACAAACATTTTTTTCCCATCAAGGGTAACATCCTGCTCCGACAGAACAATAGCAGTAGAAAAGCTAGGATTCAAAGGATCAGAGGGTTTGAGACCCCGACCATTGGTAGGAGATGAAAAATCCTTTGTTATTATTGTAGTGTTTCCATTATTATAATTAAAATCTTTCATTGATACGTTGAATTTTTAAATTTCATTTTTATAAATTCATGTTTTGCTTAATATAATATTTTTTTAAGAAAGTCTAGATAAAAGATTGAATGTGCATAAATATGTTTTTGCGCAAACATAATTAAATGCTAAGGTTCATAGCGGCATAATTATAATTGTTTTTAGTCAAATTCATATTTTCAAATTCGGTGCAATTGGACAGAAAGATATCCAAAATTAGACATTGAGGCAGTTTTGATAACCAACATTCATATGAGTTTGTTTTGGTGATTTTTCTGGGAATCTACTTCGCATTTCGAAAAGAGTTCAAATCCTTTTTTTCATAAATATAAAAACTTTTATAAATTTTTTAACAAATTCAAATTTATAAATCTATTAAAAAAATCAATCTATATTCATGCCATAAATGTGTTCAAAATACGGAGCGGAATGAATGCCTCTCACATGTTGAGGTAATTTGTTTTCTAAAATTTATATACGTTCCCTCGAAAATTATAACATTTGTAATCATATTGAAGAAAAAAATGCAAATGTTTTGTCAACATTTTAATTTATTAAATAAATTTTGCATTTAAAAATAAAGCTAATTTTTATTAAGTATTTGTGATAAGAGTATTTGTTATTTATCTGATTCTTGTCGGCTACAAGATGTGCTAGTTATTATTAAGTTGACAAGTTTATATTAAAATTATATATATATATATATATATATATATATATATATATATATATATATATATATATATATATATATATATATATATTTTTTTTTTTTTTTTCCTCGGAAAAAGTCGTAATTTTATTATCGAAGATACAAAATTACATTCTGCAGATATATGGAGAGCAAAAACTGCTCCATACATTGTCACATATGAGTGGTTACATAAAAAGAGCTCGGGAACAAACCCTCATTGCCCAGAAAAATGGAAAACAGAAAAAAAAACTGTAAACAGAACATTTCTGTCAAGACGACAAACCCCAAACTCCAGAGAAAGGGTTCCCCACAAACGTCAGCCTCCGAGAACCCTAGGCACCAAGTATCCTCAGCAAGGCAGCAGCGCCCCTGCCTCTAGATCTGTCAAGGCCGAAAACCTCATCAGAAGAAACAATAGGTCCATATCTCAAGACCAATGGATCTCCCAAATCGACGAACAATCAGCCAGCATCCCCTGATGAAGCAGACAAACCCCCGTAACCAGGTGCAGACCGCCATAGCACGCCGGAGTTCCCAGATACCAAAAAGTCTCAGACGCCTCCACCATAAGCAACTACCAGTCGATCCTCATCTCCCAGGATCCGCCTCCACTAATGGAACCTCTCCATCATGTAGCCGTTGGCCTCCTCAGCAGCAAAGGCAGTCTTTAAGACAGAGCTCCCTGCAGCGTGAAAGGAGAGGTGGCGACGTGAAAGGGAGCAGCACCAATAATAGGCGGCAAACCCTGAAAACCCAGAGCAGAGCAAGCCCTCCACAGAAAATCCATCCCATCCGAAACCCTCATCGAAGTATGCAGTAGATCTATGTCTGTGGACAAGCAGCAAACTCGATAGACCTCCCAAACCGGCGAAAAATGGCCAGCAAGCAGACCCCAGATGAAGAAAAACTAGAGCAGACCACCGTCGGAGCCTCCACCGGAAGATAGGGCACCGCCCTTCAGAAAACCTACAAGAAATAAATGCAGCTAAGCATGGAGAAGGAGGGGCGGCTGGGCCAAGCCCTGGCCGCCCAATCTGAAAACAAAAACGCCTCTCAAAACCAGCGACTAGGGTTTTCTGCAGACAGCAATTCAAAAAATCCCGTTTCATGTCACATATTAAAATTTTATATTAATCCGTGGATGCTAAGAAAAAATAAAATAAAGTTTATAATATATTGGTTTCAATGAAAAGTAATATAATTTTATGTTGAAAATATATTTTTTATACATAGCATATTACACAATAAAAACATTTTATTGTAAAATTTTCAAAAATAAAAATAAATCACGCAAGAGTTTGCAAGAGCCAAGTTATTAGAGCAAGCCTCCACCTTATTCATATGCAATCTATATTTTCTGAGTTTGCAAGAGCCAAGGCACTAGAGAAAGCATCCACCTTATGCATATGCAATCTCTATTTTCAAAGTTTGCAAGAACCAAGGCACCAGAGCAAGCCTCCACCTATTTTCCTGCTCTGTCACGAACATTGCCGCATGCGGCTCTTGTTATTATACTACATTATATTATATAACACCATATTACATTAAAATTAGTTTTAAATTATCATAAAACTTTCATATACATATAAATTATTTTAATATTATTAAAATTAAAAATTTGATAAAAATTATTTAATTCACAATAAGATCTATAGGATAAATTTACTTGAGATTAAATTATTATATAATCTTTAAATGTTAGAATTCAAAATGATAAATTTACCACTATACTACATGCCAAATTATAAATTCGCATCACCATTAAGATTTACACACCATAATTTTATAATAACATTAATCTTAAAAAAAATTCATTAAATTAATACACTATATTATAATCTTACACTTAATAAACACAAATTGAGTTTCACATTTAAATTATACATTATATTAGTATAACATTATATTTCTCTCACATTTATTTTTACATTTAAGTTTTTTCCATTTTCATCAACTTCCTTAACCCTAATAAGCCAACCAACCTTAAGGAAAAAAAACCCTAAATTAAATTATTAAAACTACGATTCATTGTTTCATATATTTATGGATGTTTCACGGGTGTCTTTATCCTTGTAGGCTTCAACTGTCTCCTGATGATGATCCTAGAGTAGGGATCGAAACGTCGAGTTTCAAATTCGTTTATCGCAGCTCCTCCTCACTATCTACCTGTTTCAGAAATATCTAAGTACCCATCAATACATTTTAGTCTAGAAAATATAAAGATCCTTTTTCCTGGATCTTCTCTTCAAAATATTCTTCCCATAATAGATAGTCATCTTCACCTCAAAGTGTTTGTTTGGACATCTTATCCGTCAGCTGGTTGTTTTCTCTGTAGATATGTTTAGGTAATATATTTATGAAATGTTCAATCTCATCTCTAATCCTGTTGCACTAGTGAGTCAAGGTTGTTATGTTCAATTTATACTCAGCCTTTGCCCATTTACTCTTGGGTGTTTGGAAGCACATTTAAGGCAACAAAAAGATAGTTATTAAAAAAAATGAAATCTATTTTTTATTCAACAAAAAGAAAAGTCATGCAACCTCATTGCACCAAGAGGAGCGAGGTGCTCTACAGCCCAGTATGGGGAGATGTTGTAACGTAACATTGTTATAATTAAAAAAATTCCGTCGGCTCATCAAATAATTTTTTTTGAAAAGTAATTAAAAAATCCATGTCGTCTCATAAAATAAAAAATTATGAAAAGTAATTAAAAAATCCATGTCGTCTCATAAAATAAAAAATTATGAAAAGTAATTAAAAAATCCATGTCCAAAATAGAAAATTAAAACTTAAACCCAGATCTATCAAGCAAGAGAAGAATCCAATTTCTTGAGTTTAAGATTAAAAAATTACACCTCAAGAAATTGGATCCCTCTCTATGCTTGATAAATCTGGGTTTAAGATGGATCTATGCTGGTGATATTGATTAATCCCAAGAATCAACATTTCTTGTACAACATAATAAAAAGAAAAAGAAAAAGAAAAAAATTACCTCAGAAAAAGACCACAAAATTTCTACTATGAGAAAATGCAAGGAAGAGTAGATCCTATAAAGCATTTTTTTAATTGGAAATTTATATTTATATGAGTAGATCCTATAAAGCATTTTTTTAATTGGAAATTTATATTCATATATTATATTTTTGGTTTGTACACTTATCAATAAGAGAAGTTTGTCTATCCACTAAGTGATTCATACTTAGGAGGACATCATCAATATATGATGGGATGGTTTCATTGAATAGATATTTGGTGATTTAACAAAGATAAATTCATACCCCTCTAATAAATGGGATCATTAATAAATGATCAGAGCCATTTCCTTATAAATGTTGCTTGTGCGTCTTTTCTTAAATGAATGATAGGGAAGATGTGTGATTTTTTATTTGGATACGAACCACGGTAAACCTAGTCAATGCCACAAATATAATCAAAGGGTTAGTTTTCTAGTCCTAAAACCTCTTAAGCTCCATAATACAAATTTTCTAGTCCTAAAACCTCTTAAGCTCCATAATACAAATTTTCTAGTCCTAAAACCTCTTAAGCTCCATAATACAAGTTGGAGTAGGTCATTTGGATAATATAATTTTTTTTTAAAGATCAATTGTTGGTTAATAATGCAAAACCCTAAATAATATCTATAATCAAATTTAATTTGTTTACTTGAGAAATGATCCACGAAGCACGTGTATTTATGATATAGGATGCCTAAATCTACGGACATTAAAATTACATCATAAAGAGTTTTCATTGTTGGTACTTTTTGGATGGGTTTTATGTCCTAGGCAACATGTAAGGGATAAATGGGCTTAAAACTCCTTAATAGCGGATTCTTGTCTCTTAAGTGTTTATCCTCTTGTTCAGCGTCGAGGAAGTTAAAGTTGTTTAATTTAGTTTATTATAAAAATGAAGAAAAAAATCATTATTCATAGTTTATACATTTCTACAAGGATAAATGGATGTCGTTTTAGTCTCGAGGGTTAGCTCGAGTGGTTATGAGTCAGACGTGAGATGTCTCCCTCAAAGTTGGGGAAGTCACGGGTTCAACTCTTTTCCCTTAAGGTTAGGTTCCATAATTATGGTCGACGGTTTACCGTGTTTACCATCAAAATATTAGAATAAAATCAAATATATAAGGATGACATCATTAATGATGGAAAAATGAATATATGTGCAAATATGTTAACCACACAAATATGAGGAACCAACACACAAATATTAGGAACCAACAAAAGAAATTCACTCATATGGTCAATACAAATTTGATAGACGTAAGCAAAGAACCACTTTTAATTTATTAACTTCGAAAATGTTTTCTTGAGATAGAGAAAATAGAGAGAACATTTAGATACTATTTTTAAAGACTTAGAGGTTCTTCATTGCTCATAAGTGTGTAAGTTGGGGGGCGATAATTGTTTGTTTTCCTTTGTTAGTGGGGACCCTGTTAGTGAGGGAAAGGAGGCCAAGGATACTACAGGATTTTCTTTAGCTATTATTCCCTTCCTTCCTCCACCTTCTCTAGTAGAGGAGGGTTCGGGCAAAAACATGAGGTCTGATAAGGTCTCTGTCGACATTTCTTTGGTTTTAGATATTGCAGTCGATTATGAATTTACTGAAATTAACCTTGTGATTCTTGGGGTAGTGAATTTGGGTGCCTTGTTTGGGAATTCAGGCTGTGAGTCTGAGCTTTGTGAGGGGATATTGGATATGGGGGTTCCTCCCTGCCCTCCAGGAGATAAGGAAAATGTAGATGAACCCTTCTCTTTGGGAGTTAAGGTTGAGGAAGATGTGGTATCATCTATTATCCGCAATTATAAAGATGTCTTAAAGAAAAATCCTCTTCTTGTTTTTTCTGGATCTGTCCTTAAACTAAACCCTACCTGCACCGATTCAGAATCCTTCCAGTTGATCTTAATACGAACTCAGTTCATGCGGGTGTTGGTAATAGTGTGTGCGAAGGGAAAAATGAATTAAAGGGTTCGGTACACGGCGGGTTAGAAAAATTACCTGTCCCTTTGTCCTCCTGCTCTGATGAGCAGAGGGTTGTTGGTCTTGCTTCAAAATATTCTCCTGTGGGGAGCATTCATCGAGGGTTTCAAGCACTTAGAGGACAGAAGGCCCTGGCGTGCCTTTCTTAATGATCATTGTCTCCTTGATTGTGAGGGGATTAGGAGGGCGTCCCAAGCAACTTGCTCTTCGTAGACTATTTGACTCATTACACCCTGATGTGATTCTATTACAACAAACTATGATGAATGGAGAGAGGGTGAGACAAATATGCACAAAAAAATTGGATGGATGGGAAATGTGTTCCATTGATTCCACTGGTCCGTCCGGTGGCCTACTATCCACATGGAATCCTTTAGTTAATCAACTCGTTCCGTTCTTGACTTGTGCAAGCATATTATTGGAAGGGGTAGTTAAGGATTTTAATAAACATATGATAATTCTTAACTATTATGGGCCTTATCTTAACATACTTGATTTTTGGAATGATATAGTGGAGTCTGAAATTTTGAAAGACCCTCACTTAATTCTAGTTGGAGATTTGAATTTTACTATCTTTGTGAGAGAAGTATGGGGTTCTAGGGATTGATTGGATCCTTTGTCAGGTTTTTTCAGAGATCTCATCCATGAATAAAATCTTATTGATGTTTCTCCAGGCTCGTTCTCCCCCACCTAGAGAAATTATCATTCTAGGGGAGAGGGGATAGCAAAAAGATTAGATCGCTTTCTCATTGTGACGGACTTGACAGATAATGTGGGTAGGTATTGATCATGGATATTTAATTCCTTGATCTCAGATCATCTGCATGTAATTTTGCAAGTGGATTCTAGTTTGGACACAACCAAATTTATGTTCAAATTTAATCATTCTTGGCTAGACGAGGAAGAAATTAAAGGCTTAATCAGAGAAAGGTAACGACAATTAATGTAGGATCAATTTTTTCTAAGATGGATTCTTTATTATTGAAGCTAAAAGACATCAACAAATGTTGTAATCAACTAGGAGAAAAGGAAGAAAAAATCATTAGAGGAAGAGTTGATGGGAATTAAAGGGATAATTGAGTAGGTTTTTACATCAAATGTTTCAACCATTCTTTCAGACCAGGGAAAATATTTGGTTTTGGCTCTAGAAGAGAGGAGGATAAAAATTTTGAATATGGAGGAGGAGGATTGGAGTTTAAAGAGTAGGGCTATATGGATAACACATGGCGATCATAATAATGCTTTCTTTCACCGGTGCGCAAAGCACAAAAGAAATGCCAATGTGATATGGGAATTGAGAGATTCTGATGGAGTCCTAGTTAACTTTCAAAAATACTTGGAAGAAGGTGTTATAAAACATTTCCAGAATACCTTCAAAGATCCTGGAAATAATTCTATTGTAAGCCAGTTGGAAGTTATCAAGTGTTTTCCTCATTACTTCTCTCAAGAGGAAGCTAATAAAGTAGCTGACCTGGTTTCCTTGGAAGAAGTCAGAAATAATTTGAATGGTTTTGCAAAATCAAAGAGTTTGGGCCCCGACAGGTGGACTGTCGAATTCTTCTTAGAATTCTTTGACTTGTTGGGTCCATATTTTCTAGATGTTGTCGAAGATTCAAGAAAAAATGCTTATGTTAGTGGGGCTCTGAGCACTACGTTCATTGCTCTAATCCAAAAATGTACCAATCCTACTTCTTTTAGTGACTTCCGCCTTATATCCCTGTACAACTTGATATAAGGTCATTTCTAAGGTGATAGCCAATCGCATTAAGTTTTTCATGTCACAATACATTTCAAAGGAACAATTTGGCTTCCTCAACAACAAACAAATTCTAGATGCAATTGGTGTGGCTTAGGAATGCTTGCATTCTATACAAATGAAGAAGTTAAAGGTTGTGGTTCTAAAATTAGTTCTTGTTAAGGCCTACGGCAAGGTAAGTTGGTGATTCCTTAGATTGGTATTATTGCATATAGGTTTGAGTTTTGAAGCTACTAACTAGATTATGGGGTGCATCTCCTTTGTAAACTTTGTAGTTTTAGTGAATGGTGTACCTTCCATTTTTTTAGAAGTTCTTGAGGCTTAAGGAAAGGATGCCATATGTCTCTGCTACTATTCTTGTTGATAGTTGAATGCTTGAGTCTTCTAATTCACAAAGCAAGAATGGAAGGAATATTCGTAGGAGTTAAAATCACCGATGCTGTGAGGATTACTCATTTGTTTTTTGTAGATGATGTGTTGCTCCTTGGTAAGGGCACAATATATGAATGACAAGTCTTCAAGTCTTGTCTAGATACCTTTAGTGATGTTACAAGTATACAAGCTAGCATAGATAAGTTAGGTTTTCTAGTATATGGGACAAGGGAATATTTTGAGGGTCAACTTCTTTAGATTCTCCCTTACAAGGTTGATCCTATTGAAAAATGCCTAAAATATATAGGCTATTTTTTGAAACCAAATAACTAGTTGAAAGGTGATTAGATGTGGATATTAAGGAAGGTGGAAAAACTATTGGAGAAAATGGTGCTATTGTTGGTTGTCGATGGGAGTAAGATTGATTCTTTTCAAATTGGCACTGGAGAACATTCCTGTCTACTTGTTATTGCTTGCAAAAAATTCCAAATCCATTCTGGAAAATATAAGGCAAAGGTGTTTCAAATTTTTATGGTATGGAAATAAGAATCAAAAGAGATATCATCTGGTGAGTTGGGAAAGAATTGTGCCCCCAAAAAGCTTGGGAGGTTAGGGGCTCAAGACCATCTTTGACTTTGGGAAAGCTCTTGTAGCTAAGAGCCTTAAGAGATGTCTCTTCCTTGTGGGTTGTGGAGTATCATTATGAAGGGAAAATACTTACACTTGGGATCCATTGTTGATTGACTGTGTCAAGTGTACAACACTTTCGTGGGAGGCTTGAATATTTGGTGTAGTCTCTTAAAGTATTATGATGTTGTGATCAATTGGTTGGCCTGGAATCCTAGGAATGGTTCGAAGATAAGAGTGGGTGAGGATCCCTTCATAGGTGGTGCAATTTTTTTCTCATTAGCTAATGATCTTATAACATAGTTCAGGGCAAAGGGAATATATGTTTTAGCACAGGAATATGATAGGGAAGTAGCAGTTCAGGGGCGTCATAAATGAAAACTAGCAGTGGATTTGGGCCTTTCAAAAGCCTTCAATGTTGAATGCAACCTCTTCATAAAGGCTTAATGCATGTGGGTATACAATTGTCAAATGAATATGACTCTCTTCTCTAGTCTTGGAATGGGAAGAGTGGTCAAGTTACAATGAAATTGGCTTATGAATGTATCTTAGCATCCAAATGGGATGTGGAGGTGAGATGGTGGAACTCCAGACCGTGGCATTGGAATTGTCCATTAAAATTGAAATGTTTATGTTGGCTGGTACTTGAAAAAAAGGTGCTAACTTGGGAGAATTCAGTGAAAAGGGGTGGGAAGTGTCCCAATTATTATGTTTTGTGTAGAAAGGGGGCATAAACTATAGATCACTTATTTTTTCACTACGAGTTCTCTTAGTTGATATGGATGGAAACGTTAAGAAATTTAAAGCTACCCAAGAAGTGGTGTGCAAGTACCTTCAAGCTCTATCTTCAAAACTGGTCTTCAGTGGACAATGGGTGCTTTGAATTCCTGTTTATTTCAATTGGTTTATTTGGAAGCACAAGAATGAGGTGATTTTAGAATAAATGCATATGAATGCCTTGAGAGTAAGTATTCCTACTTTGGGTTCTTTTAAGGAAACTTTTATGGGAACGGGGTACGAACATGCTAGAAACATCACTCCTCCTAATTTTGTGATGCAATTATCTACTGGTTTCTTCGACGATGCCTCACATGAAGGTGGAGTTGTCTCTAGAGCAGGGATGGTATTAAAATTTTCAACTAATCACTCTTTTAAGATGTGGATGGGTTGTGGCAGGGGCACAAATATGAGAAGTGAAGTGCTAGCTCTCTATGGATTATTATTTTTTCATAACATAGGAATATTTTATGTCTGCAGATAGTGGGGGATTTAAAGGTAATATTAGTCTGGGCTTAGCATAGATGCAATTTATAGGTTGTACTCTTGGAATGGTGGAAATCCAGGGTCGAGACCATCCAAGCCACCTTTCAGTCGCTGCAATATTTTTATGTCAACAGGGAGTTCAACGCTGAAGCTGACTCTCTGTCGAAAATAGCGCTGGTCTCAGCAGAGGGAAATATCTTTTATGAAGAATGGGTGGATATAGTGATGGTATCTCAGGGCTCCATTGGTCTTTTTTGAAGTATATACTCACAGTTCATTTCCCTTTTTGAAGTTTGTAACTTAATCTTTTTGGTGGTCACTTAACGGAATCATCAGACTATCATTTTTTATTGTCTCAACACACATTTAATAGGGATTGAATATCATGTTCTTAGATCCTAGGCTATAGGCTTCTAAAAATATTTGTGAATAGAAAGGCTGATATGATAACACATTTTTGGAACGTATACAATGTATACTTTGATTCTATTATGAATATCAAGTATAGTTTTTTTCATGGTGAAAAAAAGAGAACATTTAGAACTTGATGGTATCTCCAATTCATTAAGATGGCATTTAATCTACAAAGGGCTTCTTGTGTGTGGATTTTGTAGTTCATTTAAGTGAAGTTCAAACCGCTTGGTATACAATCTTGCTTATCATATTACAATCAAACTATAATTTTTCACGTATGTCAAGACACCAATCCTTATACCAATCTCACCTTTAAATATAATTTTTCACGTATGTCAAGACAACAATCATTATACCAATCTCACCTTTAAATGCTTGTAGCTTTGACCATGCTTATTATACATCATGCTTAGAGTTACATCATATGTTTTACTTGTGACCGAGATCTTATACTACACATGACTTAGATTGAATGTTACCTTGAAAGGGACTTGTAGAATCATATTCTTTACTCATTATTGATCCCATTAGACCTTACCAGCAATAATATCTAGGCTCATAAACATGTAAGTTATCATTGTTAGTGTATAGGGTTATATTAAATCAAATTGTGTCTTTTGGTGTTCACAAAACAACAATAACTATTTAAATATATCACAGACCTATGCATTAAAAAGAAAAAGAAAGCATTATAAACTTGGGACTTGTAAAGGAAAAATAACAAAGAGAGCTTTTCATCCAATCAAATACAATTAAACCAAGAGGCATTATTTCCAAGTATTGACACAAAATATAGAGGTTTAATATTATGAAGATTAAATCATCAATGGGAAGAATCATGGCCTCAAAATCAAAAAGTGGTTCCAAAATGTGAATTTCGGTTTGTTGGTATAACATTTGGAGACTTTATTGGACTATGTCCTTACAACATAGTAGGCGTAGATATTCTAGTTAAAGGCATAAATATTAGTAAAAGTCATGGAATTGCAAATTTTTGTTTGCATAGTATCGAAAAAGTAGATAGCATGAAGCACTTCACCAAAGCATTTACTTGTAACCCGGTGAAAATTATGCAAGATTATGGCAATATTCTTTCTACATTCGTGTTTCACAACCAAGCCAAGCTTATGACATCTTGTAACTCATATTTATATTTTAAATAGTACAAGGGGCATAATAAATTAACTTATATGTGATAGCCTTCTTTTTAATTTTCATCTCCAAACATTTCCCCATCTTCATTCAGGCACCCATAGCCTCGATGGGTTATCCTTTACCACTTTACTAGGAAATTACAAACCAAACCTTAGGCATTTTCACATATATGCATACAAGTATACTATAAAACATATTAACGTAAAGAAAGGGCACAATTAGTGATCCTAACATGATAATAAATATAACTTTCTAGGAATCACTCCAGTTTTAGTCAAGCACCACAACCCCAATGGAGTTGTGATGGTTTCCTCAATAACTAAGAAGGTATCCATATCCTTATTGGGGTTATTAGGGACACCCTTATAATTTATATAAGGAACCCAATATAATGATTTAGATGATGTTCATATGTATAATAAGTACTTCGAAACTCATACAGGTAAGTAAAATAGCCTTAAAAATGACATCTATATAGAAGAAAACAATTGTTATGGACATGCCCACCCTTTTCAATTTAATGGAAAGTATGTTATAGAAACCTTAGGTGTCGATGTAAATATAAAATCCACAGGAAAAAAATTGTATGCATAGAACAATAATAAGGTTCATATTGATACATATTCCCTCATAATTGTGAAATCAAAAATACATATTGGATTGTCATAACCATGCTTGATTAATGGACAATTCTAAGAAGGTACTTAGAATAATAAGCATTAAATATATTAAAATAGTAAAACATTTACACCTAAATTAAATTATAAGATAAAACCTTATGTTACCCCATTTTGTAGAAGAAATGTAGCATGCTTTATCTCTTTTTTTTTTAGAAAGAAAAACATGTAACTTGTTATTTCAAAATGAAATCAAAGTTACAAAATGTGCGCCAGAATTTTCTATATTGACGATAAAGGCCTCCCCCAAACGGGACAACTTAATAACAAAAAAACCATAGCTCAGAGATATATGTACTATAATCAAATAGCATGTTCCAGAAGGCCATAAGACAAATATGGCAGATGTAGGGAGAAAACAACTCCACATATAAATAGGAAACTATATGGAAATGACCTTGCCTTGGTCCACCAAGACACCATCCACCTAGTCTTCGAAAGAAATAGTCCCATCAAAAGCCCCAATGCTTCTTTAGAGAGGCTGTCAGCTTCAAAGTTAAACATCCTGAAGATATGTTGAAAGGAAATCTCTTCGAAGGAATCGATCATAGCAACAGTTTGATTCAGCCAAGGTAACAATAGTAGTACACTAATAAAAAACTTACCCAATGCCCAATCAATTAGGACATTTCAATCGTCGAATATTTTTATACAGTAAAATCCCCTCATCAATGCGAACCGCAGTAAGCCCCAAAGGGAAAATAACTCAGCTTTCATGTTAGTGCCCATGCCTACTCTCATTCTCAGATTGATTTTATTGTTCACATTCACCCAGAGTGTCATTCCAACACCGCATATTCCTCCCTTTGCCATGCCATCGAAATACCCACGAGTTGTATCATAATCAATCACTGGCGCACAACAATCCATGTTGACCCATAGATTTTGTAATATAGGAAACTCATACATTAAAGACAATTTTTTTTGCAGATAAGGAAAAGGGAGGGCTCAACGTCTTAAAAAATTCTCTTATTCCTGTTGGTCTAAGTAATCCAAATAGTGAATAAGAGCAGCATCGCATACTTCTTCTTCCACTGAAGCTAGTAGCGAAGGCAATCTTCTGAAAGTTAACCCTGACCAATCCTCTATAAAAGCCAGCGAAACTTGAAGTTCCTTCCAGATCTTTCTAAAGAAAGGACATAAAATGAAGAGGTGAGATATGTCTTTCACATCATTCATACACAGGATGCAAATGTTAGGTCCCTGGAACCCTTTGTTTAATAAGTTAGAACAAGTCAATATGCGTTTGTGAAGACAAAATTAAGTAAAACATTTAATCTTAGTAGGAATATTCCAGCGCCATAGCTTACAGTGCCACCATCTCGGACTTGGAGGCGCCTGACACTCCATAATAGAATCATAAACCATATTAACAGTCAGGTTTCCATTTGCATGCGGATGATCCTAGAAAAGGATATATTTTTCTTCATTCAGATCAATACCTGATAAAATCAACTTCCTGAGAAAAGTTTCCCATTCAACGGCCTCATTTCCAACAAGAGCCAATGCTTCTGCAAAAAACCAATGTATCTTTCAACTTCGATCCTCCATATATTAAGATTGTTCCAGAATCAAAATCTTCTTTGCATTCAATTTCTCCACTAAGGAAGAAGAGAGCACATAATCCGGCCCCAAACCAACCATGGGGTTGATACCCACCTGCACCTTATCTCCTCGACCCACCTTCCAACGTAGGTACCAGCTGATGTAAGGAAAAGTGGAGACAATGCTTCTCCAAATAATTGAAGTATTCTTGTAACAAGAGGGAGGGATTCGAATCCATTGTATTGCTTAGAAGTTCTTCAGATATTTATTCTTAATCACCACGCTCCACAACCCTTCAACTGTAAGCACCCACCACAAACTCTTAGTGCGTAAATCCTGGCTAAAGTAGTTGAGGTTTAATAAACCCCAACCCCCAAGTTTCTTTGTCCAAGAAATAGATTCCCAACTGGTAAGGTGAAATTTCCCATAGGACTAGTTGCCTGCCCAAATGAAGAAAAAAATATTATTTCTGATGGTATCCAGAATTTTGACTGGAGGTTTCATTATACCCAACCAGTAGATAGGAATACTCATAAAGACCGATTGGGCTAAAATGAGTCTCCCCACCAAAGAGAGCCACCTACAAGCCCACAAATTGATCTTGTTATTTATCTACTTCAATAACCATGCCCAATCCTTTAATATGTAATTATTAGGCTTTAAGTAATACCCAAGGTACTTTAAACCCTGCTCCAAGCATTCCATTTTAAATGGCATAAGAGATTCAATTTCATTAAGTCTAGACCCATCCGAACAATTGTGGAGAAAGTTAGACTTATGTTCACTGATAGCCATCCCCGAGGCTTTGCAAAAACAATCAGATATGTCTTTATAGGTCCTCCACTCCTCGACAGTAGAAAAAACAAATATCAATACATCATCAACAAACAAAAAGCATGTTATGGAAATGGATTTGGAGATTTTAATACCTTTTAGCTTGTTTTCCCACTTCGCTTCTCCAATTAATCTACTGAGGCCTTCAATTGATAGGATGAAAAGTAGGGGTGACAAGGGACATCCTTGTCGGATGCCTCTACTACCCTCAAATTGATTTGTAGGAGATCCATTTACTAGTACTGCATAAGATGTCGAGGAGATACACTCCATAATCCAATTAGTCACCTCCACCGGGATCCCTATCTGAATAAGAATCAGCTAGAGGTAGGACCAATCAATCCTATCGTAGGCCTTAATTAGGTCCATTTTTAGTACAAGAGCTTGCAAATTTTTAACTTTAATGGAGTGTATACCTTCCTGTGCCACCCCAATCACATCAAGGATCTAGCAGTTGTACAAGAACCCAAATTTTTCCATACAAATATGTTTGGCAAGGATCGACTTGACTCTATTTGACAACAATTTAGTAATAAAGTTATATAGCAGATTACACAAGGAGATCAGAGGGAAATCGTTAAAGTCCGTTGGCTTGTCTTTCTTGGGGATAAGTGTGATATAGGTTGAGTTGATCACTTTGGGAAGGAATTCCTTTAATCTAGACTCCTTGATAACATCATGGATATATTTCCCCAAGAGATTAAAAAAATGGAGAAAGAATTCCACGGTCCAACCATCTGGACTGGGACTCTTCTCCTTCACGAATCCTTGTAGAATACCTTTAATCTCATCCATAGTGATAGGATTTCCAAGTATGGTACCTTCTTCATCAGATAAAAATTTGGGAAAGAGCTTAATGATCCGGAGTTGCTCAACAAGGTTTCGAGACCGCTCCTTCTTATAAATGTGAGAGAAATAAGTTAGTGCCGAACTCATAATAGTTGTTTGTTCTTTTATCATGTTGCCATCCACTCCCCGATTTTCCCAAATGGAATTATTATTTATGCGGTGAGAGGCATATCTCTGAAAAAATTTCGTATTTGATACCCACTAGCAACCCATAAGGCCCGACTTTTCAACCGCCAAGTATTCTCCTGGAATGTTAAGATATCCCCCTTCCTTTTCTCCATATTGATAAGCTCCAACTTCCTCGTCGAGGTGAACATGTCTTCTCCCACATATTTCCCAATAGCCTGTATTCCTGCCTCAATCTCGCACAAGTCTTTGTTCATTGAATCTCTCTTTTCCTTGTCCCATATTTTAACTTCACCCTGCAGCTTATTCAGTTTAAGAATCAATTGCTGGAATAAGGATGGATGCTTGATCTCTTCCAAACTGGACCATTGTTCTTTAACAAAGTCGTAGAAGGATCTATCTTCCAGCCATGAACTATTAAACTTGAATGGGAATGAAAGTCGATCACAATTGAACTCCACCTGAAGAGCCACTGCCTCGTGGTATGAAATTCTAGTGGATATACTCCACGATCGATACCTATCGAACCGATTAATCATAGCCTCATTGATCAGATATCTGTCGAGACTTTTTGCAACACCTGCTGACCTAACTCGCCTATTAGACCAGGTAGGGACCATCGAGGCTGGAACAATATCAACAAGGCCCGTATTAGTAAATAAGTATTTGAAGTACTATGCAAGAGGGTCGACAATCCTCTTAGATCCCCAGATTTCAAGTTCAGACAATGTTAAATTTAGATCACCTTCGATAATAAGGGACTGATCATTAAGGACACCTTGAGCCGAAATATTGTCCCAGAAATCCACCCTATTAGAGTAAGGCCCATAAATATTTAAAATGTTGAACTGATAATTGAAGCCCCTGCAGCAACCCGTCATCCTAATACCTGCAGAATTGAAGGAGGTGATAAAATCAACGAACAATGGGTTCCATGCCATCAAGAGGCCACCTGAATACCATTGAGCATCAACACCACTACATAGCCAGTTTGGTTCCAGTTTAAGCAAATACTCACAAGTTGCAACATCGGAGCACATAATCTCCTGGAGTAAAATAATGTCAGAACAGGTATTATCAAGCAATATTCTAAATGCAGTATTTTTGAGTTGACTACCGAGCCCCCTAATATTAAAGGATATAATTATAATTGACAATAGTCTCCAAGGCCCGAGGTTTCTCTAAGAGGCCGAGAAGGGGTCACGAAGTCCATCATCTCAGAGATAGAGGAAATTTCAAAGACCTTTGGATTTATCCACTTTTTATCAAAAGTAGCGCCTTGCCAAGAATCCCAATTAGTTTTTCCTTTCTTCTTCCTTATGGTTACATTGTGCTGAATGGAGTTAATAGGGACAACCAATCCAATGTCTTCACCATGGTTACCAAAGATCACTAAAGGAATTTCTTGGACTTGAGCCTCTTTATGAGACTCCTCTAGTGTAGAAAGTAAATTCTCCTTAGTAGGCCCTTCATTAAATCTAATGGAGCCAACCCCAATGGACGAAACCCCTAGAAAAACAGTATCTAAAGGGTCCAAAGAGTCCTTCAAAGGGGAGGTAGAGATATTAAATCCTAGGTCAAGGGATAAATCCTCCATATGTGGACCCTCCTTCCCCATAGGAACCATGGCATCTCATCGAGAGGTGATGATGTCCACTTTGGGTTTGGGGTTTGTCAGCTCAGGGCTAGAAGGAAAAAGACAACGCTGGGAAAAGATGGGCAAAGTCGAAGGGTCCCTAGGAGTTGAGATTACAAGCTTCATGTAATCTAAAATATCATCCACCGACAGTGATTTCAAGAGTAGAGGAACGAAAATATTGAACTTACCCATAAATACTTGAGCTGAATCTTTATCCATAGGGAGAGGAAAAGTAATATCATGGGCCAGATCCACATCATCGTCCGAGACCTTACAGTAGGAAAATTCCTCCAACTTCCTACGTTCGTGATGACAGAATTTATCATAGTCCTGGCGCAGATGCCTAGTAGAATAACACTTGAAACACTGAAACGACACACCACAATAATCCATTTTTTGGATGAAGACACCCTCATACCACCTAAGCTCAACCTCTGCAAGAAACCCATCTGAGATATCCACTTCAACAAGGACCCGGGGACATCGACGGTCATTTGAAAACAACGTCTCTTCCTCAATGAGGATAAACCTCCCAATGGAGTTTGTCACTGCCATGAACACTGGAAGAGTCCAACAAAAAGAGGGGAAAACCAAGGAGTTTAACCCATAAGTTCCTTTTCTTTAACCTCTCATGCCAAGGATCAAAAGCTGAGTGCCAACAACATAAGGAAAGTGATCCCGAACCATAAACCCAAAACTTTGATAGAATAACCCGCAGTGTTTCCTCCGTGAGGAAATGGAAGAAAATCCACCCATTAACCAACATAATGATGCATGACACATAGTGGATCAAGGGTTTCCAAACCCTAGTAATCCGGTCAATAATATCCCCTCTCGACAATATACAATACTCAAGTTTTCCAACTAGGGCACAAGAGGACAGATTATGTACCATATCCATAGTGATGTCCTTGCCAAAACACAAAGTTCCCTCTCCCTTTTCACCTTCTCAGACTTGATTTTACGGCGTTTCCTGAAAAAAAAACCCCTGTTGTTTGTGAGCAAGGGCACACGACCCTTCACGCAGGTTTTCAAGCCCCAACACTTGAGAGTTAAAAGTACCTCCCTCACAATTTTTGTCCTTTGGTAACGGGGACAATAGACTACCTCGCATAAGGGGTTAACCTTAACCCTTTCAAGCGCAATAGTAGGGGATAGTGTCAAAGATTCCTCCCTTCGCAACATCTGTCGAGATGAGCACGTGGTCTCTGACCTCGCCATCACTTAGGAAGTCAATGGAACCCAAATAAAATATGTAAAAGGAATTATTCGATCCATAGACCGAAACTAAGAGGAATATTGCAAACTGCAAGAAAAACAACACAATATAGGATAGGTAACGAAGGTCGGATAGAACAAGAAAAACTACTATAGAGTAACTGTAAATTCCCACTTTTTTGACTTGGTTGGTACTAAGCAATTCAAGTGGAATGGAGGACTCCAAGTCTGCAGTAGCTTCCTAGTTCAAGGACCTCCATAACTAGTAAAAACCACCATTCGCCTGTAAAAAACCTAGTATCTCCGCCATCAAAAGAAACACAAGTTTTATGTTTCAAGTTGCTACATCCAACATTTACCCATTCTCATTTACCTATTCTCTCCCCCAAACCAAGCATCTCTTTCAAGTTATTGTTATAAAAAATATGGTTAGGTTAATGTAAGAAATAAGCTTATATATGAAGTTCAAAACATCGATCATAAAAAAAACAATGAAAATAAAATTCTTAAAACATTTAACATTTATGGAAGAAAACAAAAAATTAAATTGGGACTTACTTTAATTAATGCTTTATAAACTAGTTGTTAAAATTTTAAGTAAAAGTAATGATTTAAGAACTTTCTAAAGCCATCAGTTTATGGTTAAATCCAGATAAAATCAATATAAAATTAAATTTTATTTGCAAAGAAGATATATACAATTTTTCACTAACTTTTTTATAAAGACTCGTATCAACAGAGTTTCACAAAAGTGTCTTAACAATACACTTATTCAATTTTCCCCTAACTTTAAAACGATAAAGAAAAATTATAAGTAAAAAAATTATGCCAAAACCATACTAAACTTGAAAATGCATAAATTTAAGGACACACAAATTAACAACATGAGCAAACTTGTAAAAAAACTAACTTGAACTTATTACAACTATCACTTACCTTACCCTCACTAGCACATTGCATGATTAATCGGTGGTAGCCATAGTGCTAGTTAGTGAAACCTATTGAGGCTTTTGTTATCCCTCATTGGTAAATTAGACATGTTTTTATTTGAGGACTAAAATGAACTAGCATATAGTGCATTTCTGAAAACCTATTAATTATAATGGGAAAAATTCTTAAATTTCTTAAATGAAAAATATATTATTAAATGAAAAATATATTATTAAGAAAATTCTATTAATATATTTAATTCATCGTATTACATTTTATATAAGTATAATCATTATTATAATTATATGCGATTTCTTAATATTTAAAAAGAAACTGTGATAAGACATCAGTACTTGCTATCAATAATATTTTATAACACATTGTTTATAAGGTGTATACCAAGGTTCTTCTTTTTTGTATTTTTAAGTGTTTTTGTTTGACATAAATAAATGTTGTTAATGATAGAAATTAGTCTTATAAAAAAAATTATTAAACCCCCCAAAATTTGTATGTATACTAATTGGGCAAATTTTCATTTTACGTAGAAAAGTGTGAAGGTTATTTTATCAATATTATAATATGTATATATAATTTGCTGACGAATCTTTTACAAAATTATAGAATCTTGTAAATATGGACGAATCTTTCACAAAATTGTAAAATCTTGTAAAATCACGGCGAATCATTTTCACAATTATAAAACCTTTGAAAAGTTGGCAAATCTTTCACAAAATTATAAAATATTTTAAAATATTGGTGAATTTTTCACTTAACTATAAAACCTTGTAGTCTTAACAAATTGTTTGAAATTTGATTTAATAAAATTTCTTTTATGTTTTTGTATTCATTTTATATTTTCCATGTATTCTTTACTTTAGAATACCAAAATTTTTTACTTGTGAATATGGATCCTTAACTTAACCACCAAACAAGACTATTCAATAGGAAACCCACTTTATTAGTTATTTTATTCATGTATATGGAGTTGTCACAATCAAGGAAAACAAACAACTTGGAATTAAGTTTAAACTATGAGATTTTCCATCTCAAAATTTAAATTATGAATGGGAAATAAAATATTTATTTCTCCAACAATCACCTCATGGATTTAGGAATTCTCATCATAGTATCAAAGATTCCATAACTAAGAGCACTATTGATTATTTTTGTAATCCCATAGACCAATGTCAATTGAATGAATAAAAGCTTGCAATGAGATGAGAAGAAGAAGAATTTAGGTACCTATGGAGGGAAATTACAAGCAACATTGTGTTTTTCTATTGAAGAAGATTAAAAGGTCTTGTTTAGGGTTAGGAATTTTGGAGGCAACATTGTAGTTTTCGAGTGAAGAAGAATAAAAGTTGAGTATACATTGGATGGTTGCAAAGATGACACCAAAGAAAAAGGACTTGGATGAGTTAAATGCAAACACCATGCATTGTATTTTCCCTTCTTGCTCCGATATGTTTGAATCAATGTGTTGTGGTCCTAAGATGGAATTTCTAAAAAAGGTAGTATTTCCAATATTGTGTGAGTTGCTCATTTTAAAAACAATAATGGTCACCTGAACAAGTTTCAAGATTTCTTTATATAGAAAGCAGGTCAAATAAAAAAGTAGAAAGCATAGGTTTTGATGATCCAAAATCTCTACATAAAATGGTATGATCAACATCTTTCTCATCCTTACTATTGAGATCATTATGACATATAATAAGTATTTACTATTCCTGGTCTCCAAAAACAATCTACATATGAATCACAAAATCCATATGGATTTTGAGATATTCAACTTTCAAGACGTCTTTATATTTTTGTACATTTATTTACATGTGGGTATGTGTGTCTTGATATTTTCATTCATATCTTGTAAACTTTTGAATATATTGACTATTTTGGTAAACTTTCTAAATATATCTTAAATTTTTTTATTAAAAATTTACTAATTTAAATAAGAAAAATTTATAACTAAAATATATGGATAGAAATAAATTTATAAAAATATAAAAATTTATTAAAATAATTTAAAACTTTAAAACTAAAATACAAAGCAAATATATTTACACTAAATATATATATATAGATCTAGAATTGGAAAAAAAAACTTTATTATTTTACATATTCTTAAATGATTCATTAAAGAAAACAAACTATTACTATATAGTTGTAATAGTGCTCTTAGTATGTTTATCCAATCATATTGTGGATTTTTAAACAAAACTTTGTTTTTATAATTATTGTTGAGCATGAATCTCACAAACAACATTTTGGAATATCCAATGTTTTTGGCACTAGAACAACAACTCTTGCTTAAGATAATAATTCATTTAAAAATTCTAATGGGAATGCTATTAGATATACATGGAAGATATTATGCACTAAAAAAGATTAAACAACAACAAAATCATTTTAATTTACTTAATATTTCAAGGATATTATGGAGCATTTGAATCACACATGATGTGTAATCATCCTTCCTTATTTGTACCAACCATTTTTAATGCATAAGCAATAAGTGAAAATATAAGAGAAAGATAAAATAAATTATTTTCACATAAAGAAGAATAAGAATATAGAATAAGTCATATAGTACAAATATTTATAGGAGGATACAAAAATATTGAAATGGTCCTTAAATTTTGTAAAAATGGAATATAGGCTTCTTAAAAATAAAATGAAACATTAAATCTACCCAAATTATATAAATAGCAATTCATTATTATATTGAACTTTTAAATCCATTTAAATTATCTAAATACCATTTTTTAGTTATTATAATTATAATAAAATTTTAAATCTATCAAAATACTCTAATAAAATTTAAATCAATCTAAATTATATAAATAACACTTCCAATAATGAATATGCTATCCTTAGTTTTAATAAAACTTTAAATCCAAACAAATTATCTAAATAACATTTGAAACAATTAATAATGTTATTTCAACAACTTTGTGAATGGTGGATTTGGAACTCCTCACCACAAAATGGAGCTATTTGACTGTTCCATATACAAGACAGTGAGGCTACTATAAATCCAAAGACACAATCATATATATATAAAGCCAAAAAAAAACTTTGAAAATTTTAGAGAATCAGTCCAATACAAATATATATATTTAAAGACACAATAAGTCCATATGTCATATCCATGAATATTATATTATCATTGTTCATTTAATTTCTATAAAAGCCTCATCTCTAACTTATTTCAATATCCTCATTAACACTGTTATGTTTATATATACATACACATTTATACATATTTTATCACATCCTATTTTACAATGTATTTATACAACTACATAATTGTTCACTAAGTAATAACTATCCTAACTAAAAGTTGATTTAAATATATTTAAAAAGAAAGCTTCCAATGGCTTTGGTTGCTGTTAAGCTACAGCTCAAAATCATAATTATCAAAATAATCTGAATATATTATAATTTCAATTTTATGTTATATAAATAATTCATATGCTTAGAAGTTAAAATAGAAGAAGATACATATACATCTAAAATTACAACAAAAAAGTCAAATACAAATAATCTATGTACATCTATAAAATAATCCATGTACAAATTAGTTGTTAAAAATATATATGTCAATCACAATGAAACATGTATATAATACCAAACATCTCAATCACAATGTGCATTTTACATAATAAAAGCATTAAATTACATGTAATAATTAAATCACAATATTTTTATATAATAAAAGCATTAAAATAATAATGAGTTAAAATCATATATAACTCACATACATCATCTACACAACAATTTGTGAGATGTAATTTTTGACAAATTAATATTAATAAAATTATTTTATGAAAATTAAAAATGAATCATAAACAAGACAAATGTCACAAGTCACCAAACAAAAGACTTGTCCAGAGTTTTGCATTCATACAGCCATACATTGGCATATACATCTAACAAAAAACTTCCTGAGTAACAATACACCTGATGCAATCTCCAACCAAAACACATTTTGAATCTCTCTTTTCAACACACTACCAATTTTCTACTTGTCCATTAATCTATTATGTGCATATTGCCAAGAATCAATGCAAGTCCCATTAAAACTGATAATCATTTAGATATTAATACACAATATAGTGAAGTTATCTTTCAAAATAAAGTTCTTGAAAAAAATTAAAATGTACACTTAAAATTTACACTAAAAAACATTGTAGACATGTATAGTTATATAAGTAGACATGTATAAAAATGCATTCATTCTAGAGACACAAGATTAGACAAACCAAAACTTACTACTAAAATGAATTATAAGCAATTAGTGAAAAAGTTTTAACTATTTGATTTTGGCCTTCATTCCAAAAGCAACTTACATGAATAAAAAAAATCAAATATGCACAAAAATAAACTCTACCCCGACCTCCCATAAACATTACTCCACTAATGTGTCCATAATTATTATATTGACATTAACAGTCCTAAACATATGTACAAATGAATTGTTTAAAATACAATATCATAGATCTACCAATACATTTCTATTGCAAATGGTAAAGCTTTCCCCTTTGACATAGCAGTAAAAACTAAATACTATTGAACTAAATTGTTAAATGTTATGAACAAGTTTTTAAAAATAGAAATTTAATAGAAATTATAAATGAACTATCTAAACTTGCGAAAACTTGATGGTAATATTAAAGTAAGATAGAGCTCAACGCACTTAGTACTCAATCTACTCACTTTTCCATTCAAAAATGTTCAGTCACTAGTAAATACAATCAAATGTGTAATTTGTATATAAAGAACACAATAATCCAAGGCATCTCCTATACTTCTATTTTCAAATTTAACTTAGTTACATCAAAACTAAAAAGACTATAAATAGTACATAACATGGAAAGCATTCATGAGAACAATAATTTAAGTAGGGGCTGAAACAGGAAAACAAATAGGTTAAATTAGCATTAATAAAATAATTAAAAACAATGCATTGCTAGAAAAAATTATTTAATTATGAGTAAAAAAACAATAAAAAGTTGTATATAAGATAAGATACATGAAAAATGAATTGATATTTTCTTAAGTTTTCCTTATCCCCTGGAAAATCACATTGTAGATGATATGCCTCACAGTTTGTCCGCTGAATAAAAATAAATGTTATGAGGTAGAGCATTACAATCCACAATCCTCATAACTGATGTGATAACATTTGCTATGTGTGAAATCAAAACCCTAGCATCAATTCCTTTTCGTAAGTCTTACGTTTATTAAAACGTTGAGGCAAATAAAACTAGTAAGCAATCTAAACTTAACCTTGAGATTTTAATTATTAAAATTATTTTAGATTTAGTGTTGTGCATTATTGCTTGCAATAAAGTGATGCTTCTTGGTCCATTGGATGTAGTTTGGGTGGTTGGGAGGAATGATTGAGAGCCTCCTCACTTAGGTTCAATTCCTATAAGTGACATGATGCTCTTGGAGGCTCTATGTAATGAATGTAATTCTGGCCATACCTTAATTCTACGGAATAGCAGGTGTTGACATATTTCTCTTGAAAAAAAAAACAAAGTGATGCCTCCCGTCTCCCACCTGTAGATAAACAATACAAAAATAAGAAAAAAATATAGATTTATGCCTTGTAGCCTAAATAAAAAAAGAAAAAATGAAAAAGTGGAGGATTGATAGACTCAAAAAGAAATTAAACAAATCCTGGAAGCGATGGAAAGACCATTGGAAAGATTTTCACAAATGCCATTGTTGTATCCAGTAGCCTCGATAACCTCTTCTGAGTCATGTCCACTACCCAGCCAGAAAGAGGTCAAATCCAAATCCCTCTGCATCATTATGAGCTCAAATAGTATGATGTTGAAGCTAAATACATTGCTATTGGAGGGGCTCAAACCTTGCTTCATGTTTTTGACATGTAGAGTTGACCTCTCAAAGAGAAGAGGGGCTATGCATTCTAAAATCTCACACAAATAGAGATTCTGGCTTGCTTTAAAATATTTGGGAGGGAAGCTATCTATTATATAAAATCAACTACCTAGTGTGGAAAAAGTGATTCAGTTCCGGCTCTATCCTTCCTTTTATGACGCAAATGCCTCTCATATATGTACGCGGTGCAGTAATGTGTTGTCCAGTTAGGGTTGTCAGGGGTATCCAATCAGTGATGATCTGTAGACATGTTACAAATAATTGCATATCAATTATCCATTGTGGTTCAGCTTCATGGAGGACAGATCGACCCTGCTCCCAAAGTCGGTTAGATTGTCAAAATTGAGGGAGGTGGTTGAATTGCAATAATGTTTTTATATATCACATTGCAACTCCTGAGTAACTCTACTCTTATTTGGGTCTCGGTTCTACTTTCCGCCCAAAAATATTTTGAACATATAACCCTAAACTTGTTCATTGTTGGCCAATGTGACTAGTGGGGAAGAGGAAGCAACCATATCTTAATTAAATAGTTTAAGCATGGGCAAAGCGGGGGAGATTTGTCAGGCAGAGAACATTGTTAAAGCATCCATGGCTGCGGCACCAAGTTTTGTGGTTATGTTCAACAAACAGTATACTGAATCTCCAATGCCAAGTTTAAATGACATGTTCAATACTTAATTTCTTCCGAAGTAACCAAAACGACAAAATGAATGATTTCCTGTAACGCATATTCCATAAAATTGGGGTGATGCGGTACCAAAAAAAATCCCAATTCAGTTAAATCAGGGCAAATGGGAGATGGAAGTTTGAATCCTACCATATGGGGAGGGAGAATCAGCTCCAAGAAATCCCCATTCTAAAAATTTGGGGCGAATGGAAGACTAGCGTTCAAATTTCATGGGTGAAATCGAAATATTTTCCATCTGGATTTTTTTTCACAAGAAAAAATTCATACCATTTATATTAAAAATAGTATAGTGGGATACAAAGTTCCAGAACCAACAGCTGTCAAGAGAAGCATGAAATACATAACAACAAACCCATAAGCAAACAAAATAGTCCACACAGGACAAGAACATAGTCACCAAAACATAGGAGTCCACCTAGGACAATAACAAAGGCCCCAAAACCAAACGGACTAGAAATAGAACATATCCATTGCTGGACATAAACACCAAAGAAAAAACAAGGCCCCCCACATAGGCCGAGAAATGTACCAAAAAGAACCCAAAGGTCCCCAAAAATCGGAAGCTGCACAGGAACTAGAACCTTGCATAGAGATAGAAACCAAGATCAAGTACAAACCGAGCCAAACTCAAAAGCATATAAAAGCCTCATAGGAGTGATAAAAAAGGATGCCATCACACCAATCCTCTGCATATATGGTAAGTTAGAGCCCGTTTAGAGAGATCATCCGCCAGAGAATTGAATTCTCGAAAAATATGAGCAAAGGATATCTGTCCAAAATAATTGATCAGCCTACGCACATCACAGAGCCAGTAATCGAGTTGGAGCACCTTGAGTGAATTTACACCCCGAGCCCATCCAATGATCACACGCGAGTATCCAAGAATACGTAACAAAGGCATGTTCCGACCCTTTGCAATAAACAAAACAAGCCAAAGTGCAATGAGCTCACTGCGCGTATTTGATCCCGTACCACAGTTCAACCAAGTTTTGGTACAACGATTCGCAGCAAGGTGTATAACCGCCCCCACACCACAAACTTGCAAGCCCCGTTGTGAATCCCCATCAAAGGCACCCCAAGGCCAAGACACCTCATCCGATAGAGACAAGCGTGGGGCCGACCGAGAAGGCTTGGATGACCCTACCACTTCAAAGAAAGATGCCATAATGCAGCTACCAAGCCAATAACGCTGAGAAGACAACCCTTCAAATATTAAATGGTTACGGGATTTCCAAATACCCCATGCCACAAAAAAAGACAGAGTTAACTCAGACCTCCGTGCAGATGACCAATCCCTGAGAATTTCCACAAAGGAAAGCCGCGAACAGCTGTAAGAAACACCCACCCAAGAACAACAATCCTGCCAAATATCTTAGGAGAACGGGCAAGTGAAGAAAAGGTGAGTGACCAATTCTTCCCCACTACCACACAGCACACATCTATTCGGGCCACAACCGCCCCTTTTCAAGAGATTGTCCCAGGTAAGGATCCGATTATCAAGCACCAGCCAAATAAAACATTTCAACTTGAGAGGAATGTTTAGTGACCACACCAAATTGTACCATCTATGAAGAATAGGAGCATCCAACGAGATAAGAAAATCATATGTCAACTGAGCCGTAACCACTCCCAACTCCGTGTTCCATGACCAAACCACACTGTCAGGTTTTTCACAAAGCTGAAGATTAATTCTTTGAAGCCCAATAATATAATCAGACCATTCCACCCCTAGAGAGCCCAAAATACCCAACTGCTGCACCGAGATCCAAGAATGTTTCCAGCGTCGAACAAGATTATAAGTTGCAATCTGGTTCAGAGTGTAATATCCCATAGAGCTCAGAAAAATTTAAGTTCAGGGGAGAGCAAAAACACCGACGGACCCCCCAGAATAGGGTCTTCACCTAAACGAATTTGACGACCATTCCCCGGATTCCATGAGAGCCATGAAGCAATAATATTGAAAGATCCCATTAAACCCTTCCAAATATTTGAGACTCCTTTAATAACCTGAGGCCCAATCCTGAACCATTGGATCACTAAACACTTCTTAAGGTACTTATCTCTGATGATCACACTCCACATCGAGTCAGAGAATAGAGCTCTTCAGAGACTCTTGGCTTTTAAATATTTCCCGAACTGTGCCATGTTCTTAATGTTCCATCCACCCAAATGGTAAAGCTGAGCCAGTTGTTTCCAACCAACCAAATGATAATGTCGCTTAGCATCCCCACCACCCCAGATAAACTTAAAAATGCGCATACAAATTCCATCCACAATAGACACAGGGACATTGCACAAAGTGAGCCAATACACCGCCAAGTTCTACAGGACATATTTAGCCAAGGTAAGATGACCACCCAGTGACAGCCATCATCCAGCACTAGTGGGAAATCCGTTTATCAAATCTTTTTAAAAGTCAGTGCCAATCCTGCACTCGATACTTATTTGGATTGAGAAAGAATCCAAGGTATTTTGTACCATTTTCCAAAGGTTATACATTATAAGGAAGCAGGTTCCTAATCTGCTCAAAAACATCCTCATCCACATCAGAAAATAAAAAAACATATTTATCATTACTGATGAGCATACTTGAGGCTTTGCAAAATATATCCAGTAACCACTTTAAATGAGTCCACTACGCGAGAGAACCACCACCAGATAACAAGACATCATCCATGAAGAGAGTGTGGGTCACAACAGAGTGAGGAGCGATTTTTATACCCTGGAATTTCTGCTCCCCACAAGCTAAGTGAATAAGTCTATTGAGCCCCTCAATAACCAGAAGGAATAAGAAAGGTGAGAGAGGGCAGCCCTGTCTCAACCCCCGAGAGATTTTGAATAAGTCAGTAGGCACACCATTAATAATAACTGCAAAATTAACTGATGAGGCGCAGCCCATAATCCATTTGCTGACCACCCAAGGGAGTCTGATCTGAATCAGCAATCTCAGAAATGACCAGTCCACGCGGTCATATGCCTTTACCAAGTCCAGTTTCAAGAGGATTTCTTCAAGATGTTTCGCTTTGATAGAGTGAAAAGACTCCTAGGCCACCCTAACCGCATCCAAAATTTGACGATCATGAAGAAAACCAAACTGTTCCTTAGAGATGTATTTGGATAATCCAGGCTTCAATCTCACCGCAATGATCTTTGCAATGACCTTGTAGATTAGGTTGTAGAGCGAGATAGGACGAAAATAATTGAAGTCCTTCGAATGAGATCATTTAGGGATAAGCGTCAAAAAGGTAGAATTGATTGCCCTAGAGACCTCACCACTCAGCTTGGATTCCTCCCCGCATTCAAAATGTCTTGTCCCATAATATCAAAGAAAGCTAGAAATAGTTCCACAGACCAACCGTCCGGGCCAGGACTCTTATCCTTAGAGAAGCCTTTGAGAATATTTTCCACTTTAGTCAGATTAACCGGGGCATAAATTGCATCACCTTCCTCATCCGAAAAAAGCTTGGGATATTCCTTAATAACCTTGAACTGGTCAAGTAACGAAGAAGTTTTTCAGGTCCATGAATATATGTTGAAAATGTTGGACCGGCTCTGAGTGGAGATCTTTAACAGAAGATATCTTGGATCCAGGACTATTATTGAGTTCCCAAATAGCATTCTGATTCCTCCTGGAGTCCGTAAATTGATGGAAAATTTTTGTATTGTTATCCCCAGCCTAAATCCACAGAGCCCAGCTTTTCAGGAGCCATGTTTCCTCCTGAAATCTTAGAAAATCCTGTTTTTTCCTTTCCAACAATGACAAATGGATAGAGTCCGGTCCAGGAACAGAAGTTGACATATAAGTAGATAGGATGACTTCAATCTCCTGCTCAATCTGCAAGAGCTCTTCCAACATTAAAAAACGTTTCCTTTTTTCCCACTGAATGGTAAATTTCTTAAGACATATCAATTTTTTTGCCAAACAACCCATGGCAGACACCCTCAGATCCACAATCAGAGAAGACCAAAAAGCAATAGCTTCAAATTTGGAAATCTTGATCTTTTAACCATGTAGAATTGAATTTGAAAGGATAACTGGCCTTTTTGTCATTGAACACGAATTGGAGAAAAATCGGGAGATGATCACTAATACGACATTGTTGTATCCAAGAGCGATGTCGAGTGAAGCCTGAAACTAGATCCATAGCCACAAGAAAACGATCCAGTCTTTTTGAAATGAAATCATACCCATCCCTACATTCTTCCAAGTAGGTGAAAGAGGAGTCGGTTCAATATCCAACACATTTCGAGAAGTGAACATATTACTAAAAAATAGCCCCAAAGTAACAATTTTTGTAAATTTACCCCAAACTTCGCCAACTGACCATGTGAAGTTGAGGTCCCCAGTGAGAATTAAATTCTCCGAATTGAGCAAGTTATCCGTGCAAACCAGGTCCCAGAAAACCTATCTATTAGAAGGCCCATACACATTGAGGAAAATTAATTCCCGATCCACACCAACCAATCTACCAGTGAGCAGAATGCTAGCTCAGGTTACAAAAGGCTGCAAGTCCAAAATTTGTGGATCCCAGGCCGTAAGTAGGCCGCCAGACAAGCCAACCGCGTTGATAGCACACATCTTCCAAAAGGGTTTGATTTTAGTGAAGAAAACCAGAGCTTTTTCCTCAGAGACCATTGTTTCCTGAAGCATAACTAAATCCAGATTGTTAACCAACATAATTCGCTTGAGGGATAGTTGTTTGGAGAGGCCCCCAAATCCCCGAATGTTTAAAGAGAGACATATAATTTCTTAACCCTTGCAACGGATTTAATATATCTAAGTTCCCTGGAATCAGAAGAGGGGGAAACCACGTCATTCCCTAGTGAATCCTCCAGTTTACAAACATTAGCATTATGTTTAGTACCCTTACGGGCACTCCTGGTTTTTAGAGGTGAAATCTCCACAGCCAAGCCCCCCTCCCAAGCCCCATGCCCAGAATTTTTCCTAAAAGAGATTTTCACCATCGAAGTTACATTGGGACCCAAATCCGGCAGCACCTCACAATTTTTGTGGAATGTTGGAAGTGGCTTTTTTTAACAACTTCCGAAAAGGAAGGCACATGAATACATCGGAGTTGATCCAAAGGAGTGAACTCACTATCCTGGGCTGAATCTATCACTAAGACCAGATCCAATGGCAAAGAAGCAACAAGGGGAAGAGTATCTCCATCCACAGAATGCCCATCCCAACACACCGAAACAATGGGATCAATATCAGAAGATATCTGAATAGTCCCATCCCGCGACTGAGAATCGGAACCCATACCATCACAAGATAAATTTTCCCTCGCCGAGGACCCCTCCAAGCTAATAGGATTTCCAAGTCAGGAACCATAGGAGAAGGAGGAACCGATACATTTCCAATATCATTACGGTCCAATGTAGGTTTTTTTAATTCAAGAGATAATATGAAAGCTTTCTCTAATTCATTCAATGATTGGAAGAAAGAAGGATCATATAGTTGAAGCTTACCTAGATAATCGGCCGGGACCGACAAAGTAAGAGTAACCCTGTTGGAGAAACCATCCAATGGACCGGCCACATCCAAATCTTTGTCACTACATGCATCCGAAGACCAATATGCCTCATCGTCCATGGACAAAGAAGAATCTCGACCAGCCGAAGAGCCCTTGCAATCCTGCCACAAATGGCCCACCGCCTTAAAGTTTGAACATCTGAATGGGACCCCCCAGTAGTCAATAATCTGGGTGAATTGCCTCCCCCTCCATTCAATGTGCAGCTCATTGATCAGGCCGAGTGAGACATCGAACTCCACTAGGATGTGCCCAATGCGCTTATCAACACCCTTCAACACATCCTCTCCGAGATGTAGGAAACGACCCAACCTGTTACCAACCAGCTCAAAGGCCTCCCGGTTCCACATAGCCAGAGGGAAATCAAGCATCAAAACCCAAATATGCCGAAGCTTTATCCTCGCACACTGCGAATCAAAATCAATGTACCAACGTTGGAGCATGAGACTATCCAAACCTTTCAGCCACAACTTTTCCTTGATCAATGAGGCATGGGCCTCCTCCCGAAATTTGAAACCAAACCATCCCTTGGCAAGGATAGATATCTGTGGGGTATAATCTAGAATAGGACCCCAAGTCCGCGAAATCCACTTCACAATGTCATGGTGATGCATAGCATTGTAGCTAAATTTCCCAACCAGTGAGGTCATGTTAAGCTCAACCAGCTCTTCAAGGCCCAACTCACGACCCACATTCAACCAATGTTCTACAGGACGTCTATTGAGCCGGTTCATACTACTGTTATTTTTAATGGTGTATGGAACCGCTAGAAGGTCATTTTCCCCTAAGATTCGTGAATCCCCCCCACTACCAGTCGTGGGAGAGTTATCGACCAAATGGGAAGTGTTAGATGCTAGCGGGATTCCAGAGGCACCACCATCTGTGATCCTCACCCTTTTGGACAAAGGACCCTTTCCACCACTTGTCACTGCCTTCTCTTTGGCACTCACATTTCCAACCAAAACCGCCTTCTTGTCGTTTAACAACTCCCTGTAATAAGCATCCGGCTTCATAATACCGGTTTCTTCGAACCAGAAGTCCATATCCCTTGGAATAAGCTGGTTGGGGCCCACCACATTATGTGCCTCCCCCATATCTCAGAAAAAAATGGCTTGACACTACTACATTTTGACCCAAAATCCGACGGAAAAATCCGACGGCGCGTGGATTTATCTTTATAAACTTACCAAAAAACACAAGTGTACAATTTTTTTTTTAAAATGTGGCAACAAGTGTCGGCTATGCGACGGCGCGTTTAGTAAACGTCGGTTACGCGATGTCTCGTTTAGTACACGTCGGTTAAGCGACGGTGAAGAGAGCACGTTTAATAGGGGAGATATATGAAATATGTATAGCCGTCGCATAGCCGACGTGTACTAAAAGAGACGTCGTTTAACTCCACGCATCCTAAACGAGCCGTCGCATATTCGACGCTTGTGGCCATTATTTGCAAACATTCATATAAATAGAGATGTAGGCCTAGGTTCATAATCTCACACACTCACTCTCGCACAAATCTCTTGGACAAGAAATGCGAAATTCCTAAGGAGTATTAGGGTTTGGTTTTTGGCCTTGTGCTTTTGTGGGGATCTTCCCACTTGGTCTTGGAATTTGGTCTTGCTCTTTGGTGACTTCTCTCTAGTTGAAGTATCTCTTGGTTAATTTCTTGGTTTAGGGTTTGGTTTTTGGCCTTGTGCCTTTGTGGGGATCTTCCCACTTGGTCTTGGAATTTGGTCTTGCTCTTTTTTTGACTTCTCTCTTGAAGTATCTCTTGAAGTATCTCTTGGTTAATTTCTTTGTTTAGGGTTTGGTTTTTGGCCTTGTGCCTTTGTGGGGATCTTCCCACTTGGTCTCGGATTTTGGTCTTGCTCTTTGGTGACTTCTCTCTTGAAGTATCTCTTGGTTAATTTCTAATTGGTTTATCATTGGTAAATCTTTGTTGGAGAAAGTTTGTCCTCTTGTGTTAGGGTTTACCCTCACTAGTTAGGGTTTTCTCTTGTGGATTTGGCTTTGACTCTTGTGGAAAAGAAGATTCATCATATACTTGGTTTTGTTTTGAGTTAGGGTTTACCCTCACTTAGGGTTTGCTCTTGTGGATTTGGCTTTGACTATTGTGGAAAAGAAGATTCATCATATACTTGGTCTTGTCTTGAGTACTTAGGGTTTACTCATGTGGATTTGGTTTTAACCATTGTGGAAAAGAGGACTCATCATATACTTGGTCTTGTCTTGAGTTAGGTTTTACTCATGTGGATTTGGTTTTAACCATTGTGCAAAATAAGACTCATTATATACTTGGTCTTGTCTTGAGTTAGGGTTGACTCATATATTGTGGATTTGGTTCTAACCCTTGTGGAAAAGAAGACTCATCATATACTTGGGTTTGCTCGTACTTTGTTCTTAGGGTTTGAGTAATAAAATGCCACATAACAATAATGTTATAGGTCATCAAGATCATCTTGAACAAAATCGAGAATTTCTTGCTAGGTTGTGGGATGGAGTGGAAAGAAGGGGTGATGGAAAATGTTATTGTCCTTGCAATCGATGTAGGGGCTTTAATAAGAGAAGGTTACTGATCTCAATAGCTAAAAAACATTGTAGGGAACATGGACATGTTGAGGGGGGGCATGAATATCATCCATTGGTAAGTCATAATTCATTATATATCATGCGGTCTGTTTGTGCCAGAAATTGTTTCCAGGCCACAAAGAAACAAGCCAACACAATCTCAAAAATACAATAAAGTAAAAGTAGGTTTTAGGCTAAGTTGCCAGGGTACTTGGGTACTGGGACGGGTACGGGTACACCACTTTTTGAAATAGGGTACTTGGGTACGTCAGGGTACTGTAGACACACACACACACACACACACACACACACATATATATATATAATTTTATAAGTAATAATTATATTAATATATTTATAATTAAATATAAATATAATTAATAAAATTGAAAATTAAGCTAAATTAAAATTAATAATTATTAATACGAAAAAATTTAAAATTGAAAAACTTTAAAATCATTGCAGGAACATTTTCTTTTATGATAATCTGTCTGTAGCCATATCAAGGAACTCGGCCACTAGTTGTTGTTTACCTTTTGATATATACCCATCCATGTTTGATTCCATTCAAATGCTTTTTTCCTTTTTGTTAGTGCGCTCCATTTTATGAAATCTATGAAAGCCTACTTGTCCTTTTGAAATGTCTCATGCAGACGTGTTTTAACTATTAGTATGAGGTTACAAAAGGTCATCATGCTAAAAACCTTAGGTTTATTTTTCGAAACATTAAACTCACCTTGATTTGTAGTTGGCAATGTGGCATCCTTGATAATTGGATTTTTAAGGACCCTAATTCGTTTTACCATTTTGTAAAAAAGCCAAGTTAATCCTATTTTTTGTTGCTAGGTTTGACAAACTGGAAAGCAAGTTGACTGTCTTATTATAATTAGCATTTATGCTAATCCTACCAAAGCTACAAACATGCCTTGAATAAAAGCTGCAGTTTATCTTGCTTGGTTGGTTAACTGTGGTTGGAAAGCATGCTGATTTGACCAAGCTAAAGTCATATAAAAACTTGCTATTTTGAAACCTTAAGTGAAATTGGCCATTCCAACCTAGAACTCTATCTCCTTTTCATGTGGGGTAGGATTCCTGAAATTGTCAATGTTACTCCATGAGTGGATTTCATAACTGACAAGCTGTGTTGACCTTGGAACTTTATTCTCGGGGGAAATTGCTAAAGTGATTAGATTACAGCATGACTGAATATATGATAGTGAGATGGCAGTTTGTCAAATATTGCTATCCTGGAAACAATACTAAGCCTGGTGTGCTGATTAGACATAGCATAACCTTGGAAAAAGTGTGATGTGATGATACTTGTAAACATATTAGTTATTATACTGAAAGACAGCTAAATGAATGAGGTAAAAGCACTCTAATAGGCAGTTCTCATGCATGTTCTCTAATTACAACCATGCAAACAGCAGAAATTATGAGACAGAGCCGTTGTGTTAGTTGTTTTTCTAAGTCATGTCCATTCATTAACACCATGTATATTGGGCCAGCCTTTGACATGAGCAACCTGAATCTTTAGTTTGGCAAGCATGCTAATGGGTGTATAACTTTTAAGTTGTATAATCTAAGGTTTTAAATTTACAGTATTACATTACTGTATAGTGTTTGAAGTTCATTCATTAAATACAAGCACTACCAGCATACAAACCATAAAGCAGCAATGAATTTATCAATTATGTAACTAAACAAGTTAAAAATGAAGCCAAAACACAGACTGAAGGGTAAAAAGGATCATATATATTTCATAATTCTGTTCAGCAAATACACATGAGAGTTACAGTACTTAGGCGCTCATAAACAAGTCACAGACATCCTTAAGCCAGCCTAAAATCGAACTCTGTTTCTGTCTTTCTTCTCACTCCAAATACTATTTTTTACAAAATTCATTAGGGTCTAAACCCTAACTGCTTTCAACCAAATCCTCGATGGGTTAAAGTGAAATAAAGTCTTTCCTATAGAACATAACTAAAAAACTAACTAATTAAAGCATCTATTAAAAGCTCCATAAGTAACTAACTAACTGCCAACTCAAAGGTCTTTGGCAGCTTCGACTAATAAGGCTATTCCATCCGAGATTTGAGCCTTTTTTCTAGCTCTCTTCTGCTCATCTTCTGTCTCTGCTAACTTCCTTGTAAGCTTTTCATTCTTCTGCTGCAAGTCTTTGACATTCTACTTCAATTCTGCATAATGCAAATATGTTCTTCTCTTTCTCTTCAAGGCTTCTTTAGACACTGTTATTAGCTCTTGATAATTTTCATTCACTTCCAGTAAGTCTTCTCTTAGCCTTCTATTTGCTAAGACTAGGGCATCATTAGTCTCTTGCATGCATGCCATTTGATGCCTATATTGTTTGATGGTTCTTTGCAGGTTCTCCATGTCTGAGTCAAAAACCTTCCCTGTTATGGTATTTTGCATCTCACTGGGCAGCCAAGGGACATTCAGTCTTCTGAAAATATCCTCATCTTCCTATAACAGCTCTGAAGATACACCATGAAAAATAGGGTTCTCCTAACTTGTTGTTTCAATGGGTGTAGTTTCATCTATCAAGTTCTGATTTTTAGAATAAGAAACCTCAATTTCCTTCTTTTGTTGTTCCGTTATTATTTCATCTTTTAATTCCAAAAACACAACAGATAATTTTGTTTGAGTGAGACTGGAATCTTCTGCTGACTTCAATGACCTTTTTTCTTTTGTATGCTCAGAAACTGGATTGTTTATAACTGCTTCCTTCTTGATCTTGATTTCTTCATCTGAAGATTCATCATCAATTACATTTATCTCTTCTGTCTTCATTCTAGGGTTTAGCAAATTTTTCATATTCAGCCTTAACTTGTTTTTAGATCTGGTTTTTGGTCTCCATTCTGAAACAAGTTCTTTTACCATCTTCAAAGTTTTTCCTTGATGCTTAATTGTGGCTAGCTCTATACCTTAGATTTTGGTTTTCTCTTTCTTTGGCTTCTTTGTTTTATATTCTTGACTGTACTTTTCTGTGTATTCCATCCCAGCTTCAGTTTTGAGAGTGAATTCATCATCTTCTAGTAAATATCCCTCATCCTCAGATAGGACAGTGATGGGGCTTCTTCGTTGAACCTTAATGTCCTCTTTTTCTAGAGCACCCTTTTCTGTGACAACAATTTTCTCTTCACTGAGAGTTTTTGCTGGCGCCATGTGTTTCTCAGGCTGATCTTCTTGTTGTGGAAACAATGAATATTTACCTTTACTGTCAGCTACAACCCTTTGAGGTTCATTGTTACCCTTCAAAGGTTCTGGTTCTTCTTCAAATTTAATTTCTTTTTTGTCTTCAGACTTGCTCTCCTAACCTAGTTTTCTGACTAGAGATTGACCTTTGTCTACACGCTTTTTAGCTTGCTGCTCTTTTTGCTTGGTCTGAAAACCAGACCAAAACAAGAAATGCTCCCATGTCTTCCCTTCTTGTTGTAGAACTGTGCTGATAATAAGCTTAATCAGACCATGATGGAAGATGGATTGTGTAGTATGATCATGATGCCCCTTAATCCTGCTTGACATCTTTTGCAGACTTCTGAATAAGAAGAAAGGAAGGTTCATTTTGGATTCACCAATCAGATGCTGTAGAAATCTAAAATGGTATTTGAAAACATAAGCATATCTGCCTTCACAAGTGATATAGTTTTGTAGAATTTTAATGGGCTGCACCCATTCATCCCTGACCTCCTGGATTAACACCCCTTTGCGCCAATCTGGAGTAATACCAGGTAAAAGGTACCTTTGATCATCAAAAGTGAAAGGCATTTTTTTGAACCACATTTCACCTTCATTCTTGACTCATGTAGCTTCAGCAACTAAATCCACAGTCAGTTTAAACTTTAAAGTATCAAATACTATCATGTCCTCCTTATAGCTTTGGGCAAATTTATAAGAAACCTCAGTGTTATAGCCATTGATTTTCCTGAAAAATTCCAACCAACCAGCATTTTGAAAAAGCTTTGCACAATCTGGAAATTTGTCAAAACAATTTAGCTCAGTGGGTTCGATTCTATTTGTTTTGCCACTTTTACCCATCTGCTTTCAACTACTGAAACCTATGTACTTTTGGAGTTCTATTGATGAGCTAACAGGCTGCTTTCAGATTTTGAAGAAGTAGTGGCTTAATGTATCACTAAATTTCAAATTTCCACTTGTCACAGCGTCTCAAAGAACTCTTAAACTGATCTATTTTTGACAGGAGCTTTGTTTAGAACCTATATTCATGTTTTCCCTAATGAATTTTAAGAAAACAAGCTTTTCTGAGAAAAAACCCCAATTTAGCAGCCGCTATCGGTTTAATGCGGAATACCCTATTCTCGCTTTGCTGTGGATGTTTAAATCAATTTTTTAGGTACCTGGTTGTTCAATTCCTCTGTGCAAGTGTCTTCGGGTCTTTAATTCACTACCAGCTGGCAGAATGAGCAAGCCGTAATTTCTCTGTAACTGCAACTTCTGGCTTTCAGGCACCTGTCCTCTCTCCACCTATTTTCCAGCTTCGTGATGTATCTGTGAAATAACTCCTTTCACGTCAAATTCGTCTAACACCTCCTCCTGTCATGATATGCACTGTTCCAGCTAATAATCTCCACGATCTCTTCCACGATCTAGCAGCACCTGTTTTCATAATTACTACTGGAGCAACACGTATCAACAACCTTCATTCATGTGATTAGTCACTTAGCAATGAAACCATGCGAAAATTTAGCTTAAAAATAATGATTTCGGCTGGCGTGATATTCTTGTAGCGCCACTGTATTAACTTTTCATGATTGCCCTACAAGAATAATCTGCATTCAAATTTTGGCCCAATTTCAACTATTTTTCCAGTTTAAATGATAAACCACACTCTTTGAGTATGTTTGTGACATCCTTACTTAATATAAATCCTATTTATCCCTTCAAATCCTAAAAGAAAATAATAAGAAATCTAAAAGCAAGCAAAAAATTTAAAATTTCATTTGAAAATCAAAAAAATCCTAAAGGAAGCAAAATGAGAAAAATTTAGCAAACGAGCAAAATTAAAATCAAAATCACAATCAAAATATAAAATCGAAGGAAACAAGTTCATGACTTAACACGGTCTTTATATTGAGAGTTTTTGTAATTGTATATTGTATCATTTTTATTTTTGTTACTTATTAATCGATCACATGACTAACGTTCTTTGTTTGATGTTTTAATTGTAATTATAAAACAAGGGCCTCCTAGGGTTGTTCTGAACATGGAGAATGTGGTAATTGCGGAACAACTAGTGCAGGAAGAACAATATGCAGGTCCTTCGAATACTGATCATGATCAAGTTAATGATGATCATATGGAATTAAACGATGATCATGATGACGATAACATAATTGAGGATGATGGTGCAAATACATTAATCAATGATGCATTTAATGTTAGAATGGATGATGATCAACATCATGCACCGCCAATTGATGACTTCGAAGATATTAATGATTTACCTACACTTGAGAAGGTGATGGAACCACTTTTTGAAGGAACCACTTTTTCAAACACATCCATCACGCTGGTGTTAAGGTACGCATGTGATTATATGTGATCCGTCGGATCTCAACTTTAGTGCATATACTCCAAAACTATGTCACACCTTTCAATCAAAACCACTTTGATCTTATAATATACTCCAAAAAATAAGGATGTATTTGTTGTCGTTAATATCATGCTCTTCAAATATTTATATTAACCATTTTTTTAAAATTTGTTGTAACAGCTTGATAGGTGAATATTTTTTACCGGCATCAAATAAATTACCTCGCACATATCGAGATTTAACTTCCATCATGAAATATGTTGGAATGGAGTATCAAGCAATTGATGCATGTCCTAATGATCATATTTTATATTATAATCAGTATGAGCTTGCAACAGAATGCCCTATATGTCATAGCAGTAGATACCGAACAGATCAAGTAACCAAAAAGGTGTCTCGTAAGGTTCTTCGTTATATTCCCATTATTCCACGCTTGCAACAACTGTTTAGGTGCAAAAACATAGCTCAATTTATGGATTACCACGCACGGAAGAGAAGTGGAGATGATATTCTGCGAATGCTTGCAGATGGTTCTGCATTTACAGACATGGAGGAAAAATGGCCACACTTTAAAGAAGAACCTCGTAATGCTAGACTTTCTTTGGCAGCGGATGGTGTCAATCCACATGCAGAGATGAGATCTACTAACTCGATCTGGCCTGTTTTTGTTATCAACAATAACATTCCTCCATGGATGTCAATAAAGAGGGAGCATATAATGTTGGCAATGATTGTTCCAAGTATAATTTGTACTTTAGAACAGTGTTTTTTTAATGCATATTTAGTATTTAATTTGTCATGAAGATCAATATTGTTGCATATTCATGTCATATATATTTTTCATTTACTTATATGTATTGTATTTCTTGTTTTCTTTTAGGTAAGTTCCAAGTTAAAGATATGAATGTATATATCGAGCCTCTTGTTGATGAACTACTTAAGCTATGGAATGGTGTCAATATGTATGATGTCTCTAGACCAGTAGGGCAAAGGGAATTTCAATTCCATGCAATGCTTGCTTGGACAATTCACGATGCTCCAGGGCTAACACATTTTTGTGGTCTTCAAACAAAGGAAAAATTTGCATGTCCAGTTTGTGGTTGCAAGATGAAATCTCGTCATTCAAAGAGTTTGTGTAAGGTAGTGTTTGATGAGTATAGGCACTTCCTCTCTAAGAATCATAGGTATCGAACTACCGAAAAACATCTTTTTAATGGGAAAGAGGAGACCGCATTAAAACCACAGAGAATGACACCTCACATATGGAAGTTGCAATATAATAGAAATCGTCAAGGTATGATCATTCAATTTGTCTATCTTATATATTCGTATTGATCATCTCTTATATGTTTTTAATGTTTTATTTTGGATTGTATTAATTTTTTTTACTGTAATATACTACATTTTAATCTCTTTAACTTATATATTGATTACTAATGGTCTGCATGAACATCATGAAGGTGTAAATGGGCTTCCACGAGGAATGAAAAGTTATCCAAAACAATTTAGTAGGCTTCCTTACTATGAGCACTTACTAGTTGTTCATTTGTTTGATACAATGCATATCGGAAAGAATGTAACTGAAACACTATGGCGAATATTAGACGGAAGGAGTGACAAAGAAAAAATTGTCAAAATTTGCAGTGACATTCATGAATCCAATCATGCAATGAAAGATATCATTGAACATTTAAACAATGATGGAGACAAAATTAATATAAGGTCACTTCCATGGTTATTGACTGAGCAACAAAGCAATGCAGTAAAAGAAGTGATACAAAAAATGAAATTTCCCACAGGATTTTGTTCGAACATAAAGAATATCTTAACAAGGAAAGGTGATTTTGGCGGGGTAAAAATGCATGATTGGCATATCTTCATTAAGGTAATTATATTTTTGGTATATATATTGGTATATTACAATACTGCATGTTTTTTGTTTACTTTTTTTCTTAATTTTGAAAAATATATTGATGAGACGTGTTCATTGTTACAGTATGTTCTACCTATATCTCTCCCAGACAACTTTGACAATAATGTCAAACAGGTCATATATGATCTTGGAAAATGCATGAGGTAATTAGAAACAATATTTTTCACGCATCATCATGTAATTTGTTTAATTCATTGCATAACTTATATGAATTGACATTTGTTTTAGTCAATCATGTAGATTTGACGTACTACAATCTTAAATTTTCGTCGTTAAATGATATCATTATTTTCTTGCTTTACATGTGGATGGTTGTCATCGAAATAAATCCACAAAGAAGATATAAAGTATTGGAAGAGAGAAATTCCTCGTTTAATGTGTCAAATGCATAGATTTCTACCTTCGGCATTTTTCAATGCACAAGAACACTACCTCATACACCAAGTTGAGGAGATTGAATTGTGTGGACCTGTACATGCAAGGTCCATGTGGATGGTTGAGAGGCACTTGAAACTTATGAAGGCTTTAGTTAGACAAAGAGCACGTCCAAAGGGTTCTATGATGGAGGGATATATGGTATTTCAGGCCATGGTGTATATTGTTGAATATCTTCCAGGGTTGGGGTCTATTAAGACCGAATTAGATTGATGCACTGGTGATCCAAATTCCACTAAGAAATTAGAAGGAGAGTACCTGATGGGGAAAGGTAAATCGAGGAAGGTCAAAGGTAATTATTAAATGGTGTTATAGAATAATAATGTTAATACATTTTAATAGTATCGTACATAAATATTATTTCAATTTTAATATTCATTAATGATATGCATCATTAATATTTATAATGTTACACTGCGTTAAGTAATTATAAATTTTTGAGTTGATTTATGTAATTTTATTTTCATGCAGTTGGTCGCAAGTGGGATGCACTACATTTGTACGTCGCAAACAATCTTGATTGGATGAAGGTATGGATTGAACGATGTAATCAATCTGGTCGAGGACTATCATGGGAAGGTGTGGCTTCATTGGTTAAAGAAGCACATCACAATGGAGATGTCAATCTAACAGAAAGGGAAATCGATTTAGCATATGGTTTAAAAGATAAACAGGTAAGCATGACATTATAAATATATAAGCCATAATATTTTCAATTACGTCGATATTCATGTTCATCTTGATTAATTTCATTTTATTTGCATACTTTAAGAACATAAAATACTTACTAGTTCATTATCAATTGCAGGTAAAACACCACAAGGCTATGTGGTGCAACGGTCGTAAATATCGCATTAAAAAGTTGGATGACACAAGGAAAACATGTGATTCTGGGATAAGTGCAGTCTTTGAGGTCACTAATGTTTCATCTAGAAGTGACAGACATCCAAAATTGTCAGAAAATCGATATTATGGATATTTGGAAGATATCATTGACTGTGACTTTAAATCATTCAAAATAATTCTTTTTGTTGTGAAATGGTACAGGCTACGATTGAATTGATTTGATCCCGATAGAACTGTTATTGAATATGCTAATGGATTTACCATGGTCAATACAAGGTCACTTGAGTCACGAACGTCAGAGCCCTATGTTCTTCCAAGTCATTGTGAACAGGTATTTTACTCAGAAGTTCCTGGTAGACAGGGTTGGTCGTTTGTTATTAGACATGATCCAAGAGGAAGGCCGGTAAAGTATAATATTGTAGAGGAAGCTGAAGAGGGTGTTGAAGAAGAAGGTGATCATGTAGAGGATCAACATGAGTTGGATGTTGATGATCATAATGTTACACAGGAAGATGTTGAAGAGTTAGTTGAAGAAGATGATGTTAGAGACAATGTTCATGATGAAGATGATATTGACGATCATGATCAATTTATTGAAACTAATTACAGCGACGGCGATGATGATATAGCTGCCTCTAATCCTTATAATGTTGAATCTGGATCAGATGATACAGATGCAGACTTGGATGGAGAAGATGATCATGAAGTGCATTGAACATCATTCCAAGTGATGTGAGGGGGGGGGGGGCAGATGAGCTTCCACCTTCACGTGGTTGTCCCTGTTGAGTAGAGAATATTAAGATATTCTTGAAACAAAGAGAAGCTCATTAAGGTATTTTACTCAAAAGTTCCTGGTAGACAGGGTTGGTCGTTTGTTATTAGACATGATCTAAGAGCTGGAAGGCAGGTAAAGTATAATCTTGTAGAGTAATGCTTTTACTAGTTTGGCTAGATACTCAAACAACATTGCTACCTAGGCCAAGCATAGATAAAATATGAGGTGGTCTATTTAAGATGGCTATAGGGTTGTCCTAGCCCTGGATTTTACTTATAAGATAATTAATGACTCAACTTTCAAACAGCTAAGGAGCTAGCTATATCTCCTAAATTTTAATATAAAGTGTTATTCTATATCCTTTTCATACTCTATTTAGTTTTAGTTATTCTATATCATTTAGTTATCTAGTTATAAAGTACTAGTTAATGAGTAAAGGAAAGGGCGTTAATGAGTAGTTGTTGTCATGTTGTATGGGTTCCTCTTTTGGTGTTTATCTCGGGATGTTAGGAGCTAGGGTGTGTAAATATAGAATATGTATCATGCGGATAAGACTTAGTGGGAGGATAGGTCACGGGTTTGACTCGCCCGCCTTATTCATTTTGTCATAACAAATGTTGTTTTTAAATTATGGTTACAACCATATGCTACCCGCAAAAATTCTACTCTTTTACATATTTTAAAACATAAAATTTTTTAAACCCACGCCAACAGTAGCAGAGCTATAGGGTTTAAACAGTCCCGTGCGAACAGTAGCAGAGCTATAGGTTTTAAACCCACGCAACATTCGTTCCTTTTCCTCCCTTTTTTACGCATAAGCAGTACCAGATGCGATGCAATATGTTGAGCTTTAATAGGTAGAATAGAGGTGGCTAGAGCTTGGGTAGGGGTTTAAGAAGCAAAGTAGGTAGCAGGAGCAGTCCGTCGTTTCGATTTGGAGCAGTCCGCCATTTCGTCGATTTGGACCAGTCCGCCATTTTGATTTGGAGAAGATTCAGTCCGCCATTTCGATTTGAAGCTCAGTCCATTCAGCCCCACCATTTCGATTTGAAGCTCAGTCCGCCATTTCGATTTGAAGCTCAGTCGATTCAGCCATTTCGATTTGAAGCTCAGTCCATTCAGCCATCTTGATTTGGAGCTACCATTCCATTCCAAATGTCTTCAGTAAGTGACATTCTCATCCATAGCTTCATTTTCCTGATATGCACACTGTGTGGGACATTACATCTATAAATGTTCATTCTGTAGTCGGTTCAAGTCCTCCAACTAGAAACTTGGCTTATTGATGCAGGCACCACCTGCAATACCTAAGCAGACCCTTGATTCCCAAACTTTCTGTAGTGGAATCTTCACTTAATACAGTCCTTTACCATTCTTCTCTTAGTTTTGCTTAGTTTCCAATTAACTCTGTGACAGAACTAAAAATAGATAACTGTCACTATACTTGGCAATTCTATCAAAATTCAGCAAGACTTCTCTATTAGCGAATTAAACACTTTACCTTTTGCTTAGCCCTCAACGGAATTTCCAGTAGTGGTTAGTTCCACTGCAATATTGTGTTATTGTGAGAAAGAAGAAATTTAGGATTCGAGGCAGCCATATGATAATGTTCAGAATGTTATTTCTTCTGGCAGCGCCTGTAATCGTGCAGTCAACTTGGAACGAGAGCGAGACGGGCTGCTGCCCGCCGTGCTGATCAATGTATTGTCCTTCTTTATGCCATACAGTAGAGGAAGAGGAGGAGAGCTTATATCGAATTAATGATGATGAGGAGGAAGAAGGACTGGTTCTGCCCAAAGGCCCTGAGAAAAATAACTTATCTGGATTACTTGTCTTTTCTCACATGGTATCAGAGCACATGAGAAAAATAACTTATTTTTTGTATGGCTCTTCTTGGCATTGGTGTTGCGAGATGATTCACCTGAGTTGATCGTGGTGAGAGCTGTCGAGTGGAGGAATTATGGAATAATTCTTGAATGTTCCCTTCCAGTTGTTTTTCGTCTTTGGCTATCATATCGCAGCTATACTGTTCTAAGTTATTGCACTAATGAGGTGCATTTTACAGTTCGCAGCTATACTGTTCTAAGTTAAACGCCACATGACCATTCGTCATGACCTAAGCCCCAATGGAAAATCACTTATCGTACCAATTGTACCTTCTTTTCATTTTCCGCTTCCACCCAATGCACGACACGTATCTCTCAGCGGAAAACTCCACTTTGCCTCGAGCTTTGAACCGTCACTTTCCGCTATGATCGTGATCGTTGATTTCTGACTTCACAACTCCGCTCTCATCCTGATCGTTAATCTCCTATGTGATCAAAACCATCCATTAATTAGCTCATCAATCTCCGCTCTGTTCTTGATCGTTGATCCCCAATATACATATCAGCGCCACTTATAGACTGTACATGTGAGCTAGGGCTTCTGCACTGTGAAAATTATGATGACTCACAAACCATTACAATATTCCATGGAATCGCTGTTTCCCTTAACGAATCAGATGTATACTCGAAATAGAAGGCTAATCAAATCCCACACGGCTGAACAGAATGTTAACATATATATAGACTGTATTTTACCCTAGGATATACACTATAACGTTTCCAATAATTCACACTTCATTTCACTATTCCTTAAACTCGATGCTTTCAGATGAAATTTGTTGAATCATATGTATCCAACCAATGATAACAGAAATATCACAACATATACAGATGAGATGAATCATATATACTGAGATTTTACATAGTAGAGAGGAAATTTAATGATTCTCCATCATTTTATTTCATTTCACTATATGTAATCAATCACACTCTACACCCTGCTCTCTCTTCTCGAGCTCTGTGAGCTAACCTTCATCTAGGCTAAGCTACATATTCAAAATACTAAAGACTGCATTTATTTACAATGGATTTCTGTTTCCAGATCCTGTTTCTGTTTTTGATGAAGGGTTTAAAAGGTCACTATATTGAATAGAGAGCTCATAAGCCTTATCCTAAGTAGATTCATGTATCATCTTTACCTTGAAAGCTTTTAAAACCACATGCAAAATGACCCAAAGCTGCTTAAAAGCACCAAAACAATGTTAATGATATTCTTGTAGCACCGGGGCTGAAAATCACCAAAGGCGCGCTACAAGAATATCGCGATTCCAAATTCTTCCGATTTTTCAGTAAATTTTGGCATGCTTGGGCTAATGAATGACTGATTATATGTTTTAGAGGATTCATGACTTGTTGATGCAGAAAACATCATGATTTCAAATGCTTGCACGTCGTGCGGAAATCGTGCTCATTATCAGCACAGGTGTAATTCATTTTGACAGATATCCACATGGTTTGAGTTAATGTGGCATGAATTTGTTATCTACAAGCATATTCAAACACGGAGGACTTAATAAGGTAACCATAACCACTAGAAAAAACCGAGCATCGTCGCCAGCTGAACAAGCAAGAGGTGTTGAGGGCTTCACGGGAAAATAGGGCTTCCTAATTCCGTTGCTAATAGCTAAATTGAAGGTTGGAGGACATATGTACAACCAAGGTGACTCAGCTGTCAGTTTGGGTCGTGATTTCAAACAACAACAGTGAAGTAATTTACAGGTATTCCTAAATAACCAATATAACAGTAAATTTGGGGCTTTTTCGCCAGAGCTTACTCTGTTCAAATTGATCAAAGGATAGGTTAAATTGTGCTTTTAAACGCAATTTTAACCAGAGAAATAGCTATTTGTTGATGATCTGCGACGCCAGGATGAATGAGGGTTGAAGAGAACAGTTTCGTTTTTTATGAAATTTAACCCTGTCAGTGCTGTGAACAACCTGTACATTCAATAGTGTTTTTAACTTCCAAAATTAATCTCCTATTCACAAACAATACAAGAGGATACATTCAATTTGCAGTGATTGTAGAATAATGGGCAGGAGTGGTAAAATAAACAGAGCTGAACCAACAGATGTAGAATGGGTTGAAAAACTGCCTGAGTGTGTAAAATAAACAAGCTGGTTGGATGGATTTTTTCAGAAAGATTGATGGATATAATGCAAAGGTGTCCTGCAAGTTTGCCCAGGGTTTCAAGAATGACATGGTGATTTTTGATACTTTGAAATTCAAGTTGACAGTTAAATTAATTTCAGAAGCCACGGGGATTAAGGATGAGGGCGAACAATGGTTTAAGAAATTGCCCTTTGACTTTGATCCACAGAAATTTCTTTTACCAAATGTCACACCTGATTGGAATAAAGGTGTCCTTATCCAAAATCTCAGAAAGGAGTGGGTTGAACCAATCAGAATATTACAAAGCTATATTACTTGTGAGGGCAGGTATGCTTTTGTATACAAATATCATTTTAGATTCCTTCAGCACATGGTGGGGGTGTCCAAGATGAACTTGCCATTCTTCTTTTTGAATATTTTACAGAAAATGTCCAACAAGGTGAAAGGGCCTAAAGATCATTCCTCTCAGTCCATCTTTCACCATGGATTAATCAAGTTGATTATTAGTATTGTCTTGCAGCATCAAGGAAAGACCTGGGATTTCTTCATCTTTTGGTCTGGTTTTGAAGATCAAAAGTCTAAGAGACAAACAGATAAGGGTAAGGTCTTGTTGAGAAAGTTAGGCCATAAGTCAAAGCTGGAAGATAAGGAAAAGATCAAAATTGAGGAAGCAGCAGAGCCTGTGGAGGAAGACAATGAACAAAAGACATTCTCAGCTAGCTCTAAAGGCAAATATACACTGTTTGAAGATAAGAAGGAACAGCCTGAACAAAATTTGGCGCCTGTAGCAGATCCTCAGGAAGAGAAAAAGGTTGATATAAAAGTGGTTGTTGTACCTAAAGAGGAAATTCACACTCATCCGAGAAGCCCTATCACCATTCTCTCAGATGATGAGGGATATCTATTGGAAGAAGAACAGCCTATCTCCAAAATAGAAGTCAAAGCTGAAATAGAAGAAATTCATACTTCAGATAGCAAAAGAACAAGACCTAACAGGAAAAGGAACAAGCTGGAAGTAGTAGAATTGGCTGCTATTCAGCACCAAGGGAAAGAATTGAAGATGATGGGAGAAGCAACATCCTTTTGGAGACCTAAAACTAGGTCAAAGAACAAGTTGAGATTAAACATGAAGAAATTGTTGAATCCCAAATTAAATACAAACGAAGTGATTGTCTTAGATGAAGTGTCCATGGATGATGATAAACCAGAACTAGATAAATTGCAACCATGTTTAAAAGGAGAAACTCATTTAGTCAAAGCAGCAAGTACAAAAAATCAGAATCCTAGTATTGAAGACACAAAATTGTTGATTGAAGAGACAGAAATCTTCAAGAAGCTTGACATTCCTTGGAGACCTGATGAAGAACAAGATTCTACAATGGATAAATTAGCTAACTCTGACAGGGAAAATTTGCAGAAAACTGTCAAGCAATACAAACACCAGATGAATTATATGCAAGAGGTCAATGATGGACTAATGATGGCCAACAGAAGGTTAAGAGAAGATCTCCAAGATGTAAATGACAATTTTCAGGAACTAGTAGTTGATGCAAAAGAAGCACTTAAAAGAAAAAGAGTTGCTGACATTCATTGCACACAGTTGGAGAAGACAGTCCAGGACCTGCAGCAGAAAAACAAAGAGCTAATCAAAAGGATAAGTGACATGGAGTAGGAGCAGAAGAAGGCTAAGAAGAAAGACCAAGCATCAGTTGGTATCGCTCTGCTGGCTGAGGTGGCAAAAGACCTATAAGACAGTTGTACATGATGTTAGTTGTCATTAGTTAGCAAACAGATTTGTTAATGATATGCTATTTTTAGCATCCTTTTTAACTTTTTAAAGATTCTGCAATTACTTGACCTCATCGAATAGGTGGAAGGCAGTTAGGGTTAGAGGCCTAGCTGATTTTGTAAAAGAATAGTATTTAGAGATGTTAGGAAGTCATTGAGAGGGTTCGATTTTTGGGAGCTTTAGGAGGTCTCCAGATTATTTTGGTCTGCAGACTTGTTCAGAGCTAAGCACTATGACTCTTGTATGCATTTGATGACAGACTATGAAATATATGATACTTATTACCCTTCAACATATGTTTTAGCTTTATTTTGAGTTTGTTTAACTACTGGACTGATATATTCGTTGCTGGTTCATGATTTCTTTACTTGTGATGCTTGTCAGCCCTGAATGAACTTTAAGATTATATGTTGATTGTTATTTGTGGATTATATGATGTATCTTTGTCTTTATTTGTTTATGATTTAGTTTCTTGCTTAGCTGGTGAATGTAATCCCTGATTGACTACCAAATTTATAACCAAGAAAACATTCCAAAAAACCTAAAACCTAGTTTACTTTGTTGAGTTTTATTTGAGATTGTGTTGACTTGTTTCTTTAGCCTTAGAAACAATTTCTGGCACAAACACAAGGTATATCAAGTTTTTTGAAGATTTCAGCCTCTTCAATTAACAGGTCTGCAGGGGTGTCTAAAACATGTAATTAGTCATTCATCATTCCAAACGTGCCAAAATTTGCGAAAAAATTGGAGGAATTTTGGAGTCGCGATATTCTTGTAGCGCACCTTTGGTGATTTTGAGCTCCAACGCTACAAGAATAATTTTAACACTGTTTTGGTGCTTTTTCACAGCCTTTTGTCATTTTGCATAGAGTTCTAAAGCTATCAGAGTGATGATTATACATGACTATACTTAGAGTATGGTTTATGAACCCATTATTTGATATGGTGACTTTTAAACCCTTTAACAAAAACAAACCTAAAGTTTAAAACTTGAAAATTTCACAAGCAAGCCCAAAATTTCATATAAAAACTAAAGAAAATTTCCTAAAAGAGGGAGAAATCAAAACAATGCAAATAAATAACTTAAAATAAAATGCAAATCAAACAAAATTTGAAGGAACAAATTACTGACTTAATACCATAAACTCATATAAAGACTTCAAGAGAGTGTGCAATAGATAGGATGCCCTTGGGATGATGAATAATTCAATTGAATGAGATGATTACAATCCAAAACCACCCACAGGTCCACCCATTAAGGGCCTCAATTACCCACCTAGTGGTTTGGCACATGGCCATAAGTGAATATTAGCCAAGATATCTCAACACCCCCTGCCCCTGATTTTCCTCGTGTATTGGTTTCAGTGCGAAATTAATGTTTTTAATTACTTTGTTGCAGTCAGCTGATCGGGGCAAGTCCCCAATGGAGCCTGGGAGGCCGACACCCCCCTATCGGCAACAGGTATATATACCACATTTTTACTTACATGCTTCTTTAGAAAGTACATTTGTTTAATTATGATATCAACGTGGCCAATATTTTGTTTGTAGGCTGAGGGTCGAGGTAAGAGCCCCATGACAGATGATATGTCGACAGATGTTAGCATGCCACGCTCATCGGGTCATGAGCAGGTATATAGCACATTGTGAATTTCAGAAACTGTATTTATACATATTTATGTTATCTAATTATATGAATGATTTCAAATTGATATTAATGTTTTCTATTTTTATGTCGGATGATACATATCTATAGATGGATCCAAAGGATATGGATTTGGGGCACATTCTTGATGATGTTGACCTCAAGAACTCAAAGAATATTCGGGATGCAGTTCAAAAAGAAAAAACAAAATTAAATCAGGAGGTCGTCAATCTGCTTATATCGAATACGCAAATGACGCAGGATGAGACTCAAGCAAAGATAGATCATGTGTTGCTTAAAGTAAAGCGCTTGGATGTAAGCTGCAAACTCTTTCATTATAAGTCTATTCCAAATGCAATTTTTTTTCCTATTCGTATATGAGTAACTAAAATATTATTTGTTTCTACAGGAATAGTTTTTCCCCGGTGAGAGGCATGCTGGTACCATTGAGCCTGACACCCCCTTCGCCACTGATCATGTATCGTTGTCGTCTGGCCAGTCGAAAACATAAAATGAGATACCCCAGACGGAACACGTGAGTGCCGATGAGGATCAGGGGCCAGTACATGGAGAAGAGCATGACTTTGATGCTGCCGTCCTAGCATTTCCTGGATCTTTCCGTGTCACTAGCACGGGAAAATTTGAGACTACTTTTTTGGTGGACGAAGATCTCATTCCCTACAAGATGGAGAAGATTCCAGGTACTATTTACAAAATGTTTTAACTATATATTATAATTTTATTGGAATGTAATTATGCATCATTCTTTTTACACTAATTAACACATACTCATTTTTGTAGGAAATGATGTCTTTTATAAACATCTTAATGATTGGTCTTTAGAGCTGTTTGGGCCCACTATCCGCACATGGTGGAACCGACAAAGTAAAGTTTTGAAAGATGAGCTTATTGCTCGCTTGGTTGGGTTTTTTGGTGCCGAAACCTTCAACCAAAAAAAGGTTCTCGAAAAAGCTGGCCAACATTTACATTATGTATGGGAGCAATATCGGAACAACTTAGCAAATAATCCAAAGTATGAGCGCCCTCCAATGATTCCAACAACGGAGTGGAAAGGCTTGCTGGATGATGCAAGGGAGAAAGTTGCGAAAATAGCGGGCAAGCCAGTACCCGAGTCAGCTAGAAGGTATACAATACTTTCAGCAATGCAATTATATGTTTATTACACTTTATTTTTCATTTTTTTGCAATGTCTAATGTATTTAAAAATACTTTTATAGGCTACCAGATACGTCGAAGGCCACCCAGGCAAGAATAGAAAAACATGGGCAACACAAGCTTGGCCCTGGTGGATATTCCAACCTGCAAGCACGAATCGTAAGTATGATCAATAATTATTTTATTGTATAGAAATTATAGATTGCATTTAAAATTGTTTTCATGATGATATAACAACAACAATGATGATCTAATTGAAAATTACAGGCTCAAAGATTCCACGATTTGCCAACGGAGGAAGACATGAGGATCGGCTACCAACGCGGGTTTTTAGGTGTTGTTGAACATCGAACAAGCAGCCGTGGTAGCCAAGCAAATTCTTCTAGTGATCCATCCTGCGAACAGGTAACTACAATAAACAAATTCTATTTAAGCTTGATTCATTGTGTTCTATATTCATTAATAAACTAGTACATAAAATATTGAGTCTCTTTGTGTTAAGCCGCACAACGAAAGTAGAGAAAATGCAGAGGATGGAGGAGAAAGAGATATTGAAGTTCATGTTGATCGAAATCCAGGTAATAAATATGCTAGTGTTAAAAAAAAACTAGCATGGATTAAAGTCTCAAATATTAAATTGCAAATACTATATTGTTGTAAGTGTTGATGTTTTAATGCAGAGGGTCTTCATGTGCAACTTGAGGCAGCAGCAGAAGATTAAACGCAGGAAATTCATGTCACCCATGAGTTGTCAGGTACAAAGCACCGCTCTAATGTTTTTTTCTTAATGAAGGACTTACAATGATTATAATAGTAAAAACACGTCAAGCAATTAATATTTCTTCATTTTTCCAGTACATCCTGGCACCTTACAGCAGCCGCATACACGTCGTGAGCACACGACCCATCGACAAACACGATCACAGGCAGCTACAGAGGGCATAGGAAACAAAAAACAATTGGTAGAAGAGGATGTCACACTTAGAGAATTTGTGGAGAGAAAAAAGCGTCAAAACAAGTAGTGATTGTAATAAGTACACTATTACATTATTTTTTATGCATTGTCCTCGGATATTATTTTTGATATTATGGAGTAATGTCTTCAACTATGTATTTTTTTCTATGTACGAATGAATGAATGAATGAGTTAATTAATGAATGCTATAAAGTAATTAATGATCGAATGCACGTAATTCCTTTAAGACAAGAAACTCACGATGTTCGCACAAAAGATCATTTATTTCCAAGCACGTGCATTGGGTATGGGGAATTGAGAGTGATGTGAGGGGGGGGAGGGGCCATATGAGCTTCCACCTTCACGTGGTTGGCCCTGTTTAGTAGAGAATATTAAACTATTCTCGAAATAGAGAGGAGCTCAATAAGGTAAAATGCATGCATTATTACAATGTTTCTTTCTGATACTTCACATTATTACAATGTTTCTTTCTTCTAGCTAACTATAGACATGCATTTTCTTTAAACTGCAGAGTGAGAATCTTAATGGGCTGGAGCTTTCTGGTTTGGAATATCTTCAAAGTCTCAGGATGAGGATCGTTGGAATCCATTCTGTGCATCAATACCTCAACATCTTTTGCAAACTCTACATCCGGCTCCAAATCCACAAATATGAAGAGGTACCCATCCTTCAATTTAATCTAGGTTTTCTATTGATTTTTCAATGTGAAGTAGAAAAGAAGGGTTCAGTAAATCATTCCTAAGAAATAGATGAAATCCAGTGGATGAACAGCAGGCTTGTAGCAGAGGTATTGAGGTTTTATATAGTCTTAGTGTGTTGCAACTAACGAAGTTCCTAAGGTAAATTTCATGGTAGTTCTCACCATTGATAATCTGGAATTGGTTTGCTAATATGATTAGTGGGTTGTCATTAGACGTTCATAAGGTGGAGCTTGCAAATCTAAATAATGGTGATTTGTCATTCTTTAAATCATTTCATCTGTCCCAGGGTATAGAAGACCCTAGATTCTCCTGTTAACTAGCACAAGGTCATGTTGTCAACAAACCCAGTGAGGACTTGTGATGATCGAGAAATACAATACGGTAAGTCTTGTATTTTTGTCCTATTTTTAAATTAATAATTTAATATATGTGGTGGCTTTGATTGAAATTGCCCATAACACTGACTTATGCATAGCTGAGACCTGCTTTTGAATATTCTGTCATATGTAGTTATGTATGTAAGGGCTTGGTATGAATGGATGACATGTGTACTATATGTGTAGTATGCTTCCTCTTGCAATTTCTATGCGTGTAGAACTCTGTTGTTCCTGACCTCTGCTGTTGATATTCTCCTAGTTATAGCTGTAACAAAAGTGTATTTTCAAGGTATTTGAGGGAAGTTCCAACAGCTTCTCATGTTTGCAATTGGGATTATACCATCTGGACATCCAATTGGAATGGGATCAAAGTAAGAATTTCTTATTCTTCATGTTTGTTTGAACATCATTCTTCATTTGTCCCACAAAGTTTAAAGGGATTGAAATGAGATGCCCCCCCCTTCCTCTTCTCAAATTCATGGGTGCTGTTATCACTCCGTAATTTCTTGAGGCTGTGTTCAAGAAACCCAAAGGTAACCTACAACCAATCTTTAGAATGACTGTCTGACTCAGCCAACCAGAGAGGGCTCTCTCTTTGTCATTGTATGATAAATGAATCAAGGAATAGGAGAAACAAGGCCAGATTCTCAAGGTAACAAGTGTTTTCAATGGTGATCAGGGTGTTGGGAAAGTTCAAGAGTAAAGAACATTGGGCAATGGAGTCAAGGATTGAGGCTTAAATCAAATGAAAGAGTAAATCAGGTCACAGAGGTTTAAGGCCTTTTGCATGCATTTTGCACAGATCTTTAAAATTTAAAGGTGATAGCAGAAGGTAGAGAATTGATTGTTTATTTTCAGGAGCATGTGACTATGAATTCCTTAAATAAACAGGAAAGACTTATGAAAGACAGGGAAAAGTAAATTATAATAGAGCACCAGAACACCAACGATGAATTCTATTACAGTTTATCTTTCAATGGTATTTACTGTAAATACTGTGGAGCATGGACCCATGAATTCCAAAGATTTAAATTAACAGTAAAGAAGAGGAAATAACACAGATGAATGAATTTCACATAGAAGACATTCTGCAACAAAACTTGGAAGAAATCTTAAACATGAGAAAACCTGTATGTCTGTTCTTTCATTGAAGTTCACAAAATCCCAGATACACGAGTCTTTTCTTCTTTACAATATGAATTTCTTTGACCAAAGACCAACCCTCTCCCTATCGAAGTAGGGTCTATTTGTAGTTAATCTATTCAAAGGAGAGATGCAAAAAACTAGGAAACAGTTACATATGTGGGATCATGTCCCAACAAAATAGCTTAAATCCTATCTTCTAAAACAGATGGCAGAGTGACCATTTATTACATAACCAACTCTACAAAAAGAAATGACAGCTGTATGAATATTTATGAGGTCGATAATCCTTTTAGGATCAACAATATCCTATTCATTTCCAGGATGGAAAGAGATATCATTGATGTTTTCTGATAATTTTAGCCTTCAAAGGCGCATACTGTCTGAACAGGCTCACTTGATTAACTTGTCATCTTCCTCTGAATATTTCCAAAACAACTGTAAATAAAGTATCTGTGTGACTGTTGCTTACTGTAGTAACTGCAGACAGCAAGCTAGCATCATGGACTCCCTAAAACTTCTTCTGCAGGATCTAAACTTTATAGTTCTTAGCAACAGTATCAAATATATGACAACCTTGACTTACTTATGCTTCACGGACATCTAACTGGCACTTCCTGGACCTGAAATTGGTATAAGAACTCGTGCTCCCACCCTGAATACTTCATTCCAAGCATCATCCTTTGGAACAGAAGCATCAGATAATTCTTCCATCAGCACATCAAGCTCTATTAAAAGACCTTCTGTAAAGACAGGCAATTTAGATTTAACCTCCCTGAAAAGTAATGGAAGTTCGAAGTCCTGCCTCATTTTGCTTACTACCACCATGCCTTTAAGTCCTTTTACCATATCATTAAATTTGCTATGGTCTGATCTGGCTTTAATAAACATTTCGTTATATTCAGGCCATGCTATTGGCATATTCTCATCATCCCAAAAGGATGGTAAACCATAACCAATCAATGGTAAAAAGGCTTGCTTGAACTCCTGCACTTTCTTTTTAATGTGGGACATCTTTCCTCTGACTGAATTCAACGGAGTATATTTCTGCAACACCCTCCTGACATCTACTAACAGAACAGTTCTGTTACTCACCTTTAAAACCTGTAACTCAGAAGCAGGAGCTTTACTGAGGAAAATAATTGCGTTTTGAGCTACCTCTTGAGTTCTGTTAATTAACTTTTCCTCAGCTAATTTACATTTGTTGGATGCCACTACCAATGCCTTCTCATGCTCCTCCACAATGATCAATTGAGGCCAGAAAGCATTGATATCTTCTATCAATTCATCCCAAAGCAAATTCTTTGCACCTTCCAGTGGCAGAACTCCCTTGGTTTTCTCTTTCAACTTATAAATCTTATCTTTCAGTTTATCATTTTCTTCTTTGAGCTTGATGATTTCCTGCTCTCTAGGATCCTGAGCTTTAATCTCTTCAATCTGCAGTTTAAGTTCAGAAATTGTGTCCTGTAAGTCTGAAACCTTCTCCTTGAAATTCTCAATTTCAGCTTCATGTACAGACATATCTGCAATGTCATGTATGATCTGGTCCATTGGTGACAAAGGACGAGTTCCCCTGTTTGATTTCAATTGTTCAATTCCTTGAAGCAATTTACCTTTCTCTTTCTCCAATGCATCTTTCTGCTCCTGAAGGACTAGAATTTTGGCATTATCTTCCACAGCCTTTGCATTCAAACCAGCTATCTCTTCATGCAACTTAACCAAATTAGGTGAAGGTGTAGTATCAGCATTAACATTTACCCCTTTAGCCCTCCTTCTAACTGTCTTAACAGTTTTGACTTTGACAGTTGGCTGGGTTTCTGCCCCTTGTGCAGGTGGCAACTCTTTATATGAAGCCAGCTCAGTTTGTAAATAAGCCACCTGTGTAGACCATGCTTTGTTTGCAGCTTTCTCCTGCTTCAGGTGAGCTTCCAATTTTTTTTATTTTCTGCACTGCATTCTTATGTGCCAAGGTCTCCCTAGTCAAGTCAGCATAAAGGACTTCACTGGCTTGTTTGTGGAACCAAATCTTGTCAAGAGTTGGTAATTGATCCATTTATAAACGAATTTCAGAAGCATTTTCATCATCAATGATGGCCAAACTTAAAGATCCAGTTGTTGAATCCCTCACTGTCATCAATGTTGTCTTCATATCATATTTTTCTTTGAGTTGATTCAATTTTTTTTGCTCTTGCATCACAGACACATTTCTCTGATCAATGTAATGTTTGAGGAGACTCTGCTTGTTTTGAAATTGACCTTCAGCAGCTGCAGCATAGCTATATTTCTTGTATTGCACGACCGGTACAGGGGGTGGTTTACTGCTTTCTTTAGGTTTTGCAGTAGTATTTTCAACTCTGGTCTGTGATACTTCTTCTTGAATAATAGCAGGGGTGATAACTAGATCCCTTATCAACTCAACATCAATGATCTCTGTACCCATGGCAGTTTTCAGCTTTTTAGATGTCTCAGGTTCCTTTGTATCCATCTCTGTGGCCTCTGGTTCTGACCTTTTCTTGGTAGATATCTGCTCCACTTTTCCCTGTGCAGTATTTGACTGTGAAAAATCTATATGATCTCTAGCCTCTACAATCTCCTTTAAAGGCTCACTGATCCAGATCTGATCATATATAAGAGAATTGGCCTCTCCCATCCAAGTTTCAACCTGACTGTGCTGAAATATACCTCTGCCATACTCATGTCTCCTTTGTGAAATAACATGTTTAGGGTCATATTTTACAGGTGGTACTTGAGGGAAATCAAGCTGATTCAGAACTTTTTCAATAATGGGCAATGCTGCTTCCTTCTTTAAAATGAAATTTCCCACATTCATAAGATATTTTATCCATGAACTCCTTTTCAATGATGGGGCAGTGAAATGTTCTTTATCTGCAGAGATCCTTTGCCTCATTACCTCTAAAGCAAATACACTGGTAGTTAAAAATATAGGCAACACATATGGTGATCCAGTGAATCCAAAGACTCTGACAAGGGAGAAGTTTTTTGCCAGGAACCAATCTCCAATCAAATCAGGGTTTAGGATTTCTTTCAAGCCATTTGAAATTCTGCTGATCTCTGGATTAAACACTCTGAACAGATTAAATACGATCAAATCCATGAATTTGGCATAAGACTAGGCATGGTAAAATGGTGAAGAAGGAGGCCATTCCTTGAAGGTTTCTGAGTCTGTAATGGCTAGTGCTCCTAACTTAGCATGAATTATCAAAGCATATAAGTATGCCTGATACCTGAAATGATAGATTTTGGAGAAATTGGACAACTGAAAACACATTTCTTTGGCAAAATATTCATCAAACCTAAGGGGTGTTGTTCCAGGTCTATCTAGGTATAGGAAAATTCCTAACATTGCTTCAGTTACCTCCGAACTAGTGTTTGACCCTAAAATTTGACTTAATAGGGTTACAGCGGCAGCAATAACTGGTAAACAAAGTTTAGATGAAAAAGGAACAGACAGGTTCTCCACTGGTTTCAACAAAACCTTCTGATACATTCATTCTTTATCCTCACTAGAAACTTTCTTGTAAATCTGGGATATTTCAGCTTCATTAAAAGAGATAGAAGTTGAAACGAAATCAACAGAATATTTCAGGGTTTCCCTAAGGGTTTGAGGGTCTACTTTGCAGATAATTTGGTCACCCTGGTAATTCATAATTACTCCCTCTGAGGTTGAAAAATTTTCAGCACATAAGGATACAAATTCCGGGCAACTAGGTAAAGGATACAATGACGTAGAAGGGATCAAAGTACTGTACAATTTGGTATGGAACTCGGAATTGACAAGGGAAGCAGTACTGAGGTCATTGTGACTGGTAATGATATCAATGGGTTTTGAAATTGGGTCATATACATCCCAGAAATGGTCAGAAATCAGGTCTTTGGAGGAATCTAAGGTTTTTACAGTGGTAAACATGGTGAAAGCAGGTAATTCAACAGAGGAATACTCAAAAATTGTGTACCTGAGGGTAAGGGATGACTGTAGTTACTCACAGTTCAAATATTGATAGAATATCTGGTATCTGTAGCAGTCAAACCAATCGAACCTTGACATTCGAGCAGAAATGGCGGAAACAGTCTTTCAGTGGTCTTTGACGGTAACATGTACGGTGGAGCCTCCTTAGTTAGTGCCTAGACCTGCGAGTTAGCAGAAATGGCGGAAACAGTCTTTCAACGGTCTTAAAAAATTAATACCCTAGACCGCTAATACCTGCGAGTTATCATGTTAATCTAGACCGCAGTGGAAAATAGGATATCATACATTTCTATACGGGTATCCATTTTCCGCTTCCACTCATCGACAGCCACGTAGCACCCGTCACATCTCAGCGGAAAATGGATACCCGTACAGAAATGTACGATATCCTATTTTATGCTCCGCTATTTTTTTTTAAAAACGTTTACAGTCTGTCGCTTAACCGACACCTAGCATATTGTCGGTTAACCGATACCTAGAACATCTACAGCATGTCGGTTAACCGACCCCTAGAACATCTAGCGACTGTCGGTTAACCGACACCTATAACATCCACAAACTGACGGTTAACCGACACCTACAACATCTACGGACTGTCGGTTAATCGACACCTATAACATCTACATGCCATCGGTTAACCGACACCGTGGAGCATTTGATCGATAGCAAGAAGCCGTCGGTTTGTTTTTTTAAATTGTTCTAGGCGTCGCTTGATTTGCGTCGGTTCACCGACACCTCGCCTAGGCGTCGATTAACCGACGGGATTATTAATCGTCGCTGAAACGACGGCTTGGAGGGTTGTCAGATAACTGACGACAATCCAGCGACGCCTAAAAAAAATCATAGTGTCGTACATGCGATAGGGAAATGTCAAAAATCCGACAATACAGCCGTCGGATTTTGGGTCAAAATGTTGTAGTGTGACAGCCCAGAAAAACGAGCAAAGAAGAATAGCGATAAAACCGGTTGAAACCACAACCTAAATATGGCACCGGGAAGAAAAATAACCCCCGAGAAGGGAACAAAGGGATGGCAATCGAGACACTTGTGCGTTGGTATCCAAAAACGCATGCCACCTAAGAGTAAACCGAGGTAGAGTCCACACCTGTCAGGGAAACTATTGCACTCACAAAACCCACCCGCATAAACAGCCCGGAGATGGTCTTATGTGAAGGTAAAACAGAGTGCCAAACCACCGGTATATGCTGAAAAGTGGAAACTATAGAAAAAAACTGGTGGCCGAAACCATAACAAACCCCCCCCCCCACACAGAACAATTCAACGAATAGAGAAACCCAGGTAAGTTGGTGAATTTGAGGAGTATTACAAAGACCGGAACAGAATACACCCTGCTTAAAGCCGGGAAAAGAAACCTGCGATCACCACGCTCGACACGATTCCTTGTCCGAACCCTCCCCAGCGGACGCTGCAACCCAACACCAACTCCATCACCAGAAAAGTTGCTTGAATCCCAAGCGTTGAAACCCTAACGCTGAAACCCTCGCGCTCCACCATGATGCATTCTACCACTATGATTGCTTCCCTCCTTTTCAGCTAAGGTCGAGTCTAAACCGATGGAAAAGCTGTGGATCGCATTTTCTGCATAAGACTGATAAAAAACCTCCACAAATATTTAAAAAAGTAAAAAAAATTGGGTTAATGATAATAATGATATAAAAACTATCATTAAAAAAAAATAGCACAACCAAAATTTGAAACCCCTAAAATTTCACTCATGGGCACCCTTAAAATTTTCCTTGAATTTAGCTAATCACAGATAAAATAAAAATAAATAAATTCATTTTCATTTATTTAAATAATTGAAAATAAATATAAATTTTTTCACAACATTACAAAACTTTGATTTTTATGTAATTCATAAAATAGTAGAGAAAATTGAAACATTGCTGCAAAGTTTTATAGCAACTAAAATCTCTTTAACATCTTTAAGTTACCACCACAATTAGCTTATTTATTGTAAATACCATGCATACCAAAATGACTCCAATTTCGGCTTAAAGGTAGGGTACACAATTACCTACTCCAACGTCAATTATGGGAAAACATCATATAGAGAGAATCCATCATGTGTAACAACAAGCATGGCAACTCTTTTAGTGGTCACTCGAAGTTCATCATTGGAGTAACCAAGGATGACAAATGATACTAGTGATAAATGATAATTTTTTTACTTGTCATTAGTGATAAATGCCAATTCTTTTATTGGTTTAGAGTGGATTTTATGGGATCTTAGAAACGTTTCCTTCTCAACTTTTTCATAATAAGAATCAAATTTTACAAATCCAAGTAATTCATTTCTCTTTATTTAAGGTTCGATAGACCAAAGGGTCTCAGGGGAGGTTAATCTTCTTCATCTTCTTCTTCATCAATATGCAAGCTAAATTAATTATATGTGTGTATGTGTGTGTGAAGTTGAAACAATTTAGTATATAAACTTATTTATTATATTTTAATTGAATTAAAAATCCATTCTCACTTGAGTGGACCTTACGGTTAAGAATATGTATTTCCTTTTAAAAAATTATATGTTCAAATTTGGAGGGGGTAGAATATGTACACTAGAAATTACATCAATGCGCAAAAAGGATCCCTTATCCCATAAACAAAAAGATCTCATACATCAAATTAATGTCTATCTTAATTATGACCTTAAAATAAATTATTATTATTTTGCTTATAAATTAAAAAATCTTTATCACAAATAATACTCATAATAATATATACATCTATCCTCCAAACAAAACCTTATGCTATACATAACTTCGATCTTTAAACTGAATTTACATAATTTAAAGTGAACATAATCATATTATTACCTCATTATTCATGTAGTCTAGAACTTACAAGTGCTAAGAAATAGACTCATAGACCTACAAAAAGTCCATCATACTGTATTATATTAATTAAAATTGTAACATTTGGTGCTTGCACCATAATGTTAACCATCTAAATATATTATAAAACCAAGCACCATAATGTTAACCATCTAAGTATCTTATAAAACCATGCATTAAAAAAAACCAACATAAATAGAGGGAGTATACCAAAGAGGACTTGAGACCACTATTTTATCATATTAAATTCCTCTCTCCAACAGGATAATCATACCATACACTACATTCTTGATTGTCATTTCAAAGCAAATAAAGGAAGATATTCCATACTACATGCTTTTCATAAATAGTACCTGCCTTCATTTTATTACTATTACTAGTAAGACTTAGAAGTAAAGCAGGTCCTATAGTAACCCGTAAGGTGTTACTTTAACTTTTTTTCAAACCATATCCTAAGTTTAAATGAAAAATGTATTATTTGAAAACAAATTATTTTATTTATTTTCTCAAATTTATATATGAAATTTTGGATTGGATCATAAAGGGTAATGTGACTTAATTGATCATGTCGGGGTATTTGTTTGTTTTTCATAATTATCAAATTTTTAAAATCTTAAAAAAAAAAAATTAAAAATAATTTCAACTTCACCGGACATTATAAGGTTGCACATTCTATGGCATTTCCATACAATTAAAATGTTGGCATTGGTAAGATCAAATCACCATAGTCAATGCACGCATAGCTCTACTTAGATATTTCATCTACTCACATGCACAATTCCACTTGGATGCTTCTGCTCGCCCCCAAGCACCCTCGAGTATAATTCTTATTTTATTTCATTTCCTCTAGCCTTGCAAACATTAAACTCTTACACTATTCACTGAGGCTCTCCCTGAAATGTATAAGTTCATGCCAAGGTCTATTTGACGAACAATCCACTCGAGCAGACGCGAGCCAGATCTCCCTAGCTCAATGTGAGTCTAGAACAAATAATACAGACTACAAACAACTTTCCTAGATCTACTTAAGGATCAAGTACTAGATGTCTTACTTTAACTTCGCAATCCTTTCTCCTGGATGTTGCTCCATGTCCCACGGTTGTCAGATCTCAGCTGCAAAACCTGTCAAGACACATAAAACAACGCAAATGAGTAAAACACATCTATACAATAAGAGATCTAAGTAAACAGTTAAGCAGGTAAACTACACAATATCATCACACATGAACAATATTGGTGGAAAGCGTTTATATTACTGTAAATCAGGAAAGTACATAGATAAGAATAGACTACAACCAAGGCTTAACACAGTAGCCCTTCTCCATCCAAGCCAATTTCCATATCCTTCCAAGGAAGTATGAGCCTCTCAATGGATGAGTTAGAGATCTCTCTAATATGATTTCACTAGCATGTAGACACTATAGACTTCCTCCCTTTGGAGAGGGGTAGAGCTTCACTTATATAGGACTAAGTGGATAGGGTATGGATAGGATAGGTTGAGATATGGTAGGAGAGAGATAGGGGATCCTCCCAAGAGGTTAGGAACCGAGTTCCATCTCCCCCAAGAGGTCAGGGATAAGGATACAAGTTAGCAGGCTTCGAGAATGAGCTCAAAAGACCTATTTTTGCCCATTAACCGACTTCGTCGCACCCTGCAATAGAGCAAGATGCGACGTCGCAAGTTGCATGAGTGCAGCCTACGATGACCTCTCAAAACCTAGCATAAGTGCAATGGTATCCCTTCCAAATGAATGACTTAGCCAATGAAACTTCAAGGGTGTATACACTGAATCTCATGATGGTAGGATTTTAGGTGTAACAAGGTCAATTGATTGCGGATTACAACTCAAGGGTAGCCACAAGAAATGGGAAAAGTGGTAATATCAGGGAAGTGTAATATCATACATACAAACATTGAACTCTTACATTATTAAGTGAAGACTCTCGTGGAAATGTATAAGTTCATGCTAGATCTTGATCATAGCTCTTGCATTGATGCATAACCTTAAGATGTTAGGAAGCTATTTGAATTTGTGCATTTGGAAAAAGTTTGTTTGAGTTATAAACATAGTTGAGAGAACTTTCTTAATGAAAGTCTTTCTATTTTAGGTACTAAGTCCATAGCTTGAATTTGGTCACCTATATCCTTAGTAATTGAAGCATAAATGGTAGCTTTCTATCAATTTCTAGGTGTGCACCAAATTGAGATGTTTACATATTGATTAACTGATTTGGATTTTCCCACATATCTCTCATAAGCCAAGAATTCTCCATTGTTTCAAGCTACGTTACAAGAAGAAACATTTTTTGCAGTTTTATAGGCATCTCCTAGAGTTAAAGCAATGAACCATTTTTATTAATTCAAATCATAAGAAACATAACACACAAAAAAACAAATAAAATATGCACCCATGCCCTCACAAATTGATCAATATGTTCTTTTTGTATTTGCAACTGTGATGTCATAACTTCTATTAGAAAATAGAAGCTAGAAGCTACATAGCCTATGTTGCAAATGGTATCAAGAATTGATTTGTTCATCCTCAAATGCCAAATGCAAGCCAACTGACGCACTCCACATCCCCACTGAGTGTGGAACAACCCTTGGTCCTGTAGTTGGGGCTTGCTAATTAAGGTCACACAAATTTATTAACAAGGGCCTCTACTATTGCAAAGCAATAAGATCCATAGCTTCCCTTGGTCTCTTTTGCAATGTGGGCTCCTTTGGTAAATGTAACATTTCTCTATTCTAGTGACCATGCACAAAGTTGGGCACTGCAAAATGGAGAAAATACACCTCGCATGTCGAGTGGATTCACAATGGAAAACTAAAATTCGTTTGCAATACTAGGGTTAGATGAAGTTAGCCTTGAGAGGGAAAAATGTCATCAAGCCATCATTTTCAAAGTATAGCTTATTTTCTAAGAATATTGGAAATTCTTCATTAAATTTGGAGAAAATAACAACTTTCCATAATAAGAGTGTATATGAATGAGCCCTAAAAATATATCCCTCTACAACTTAATTGGCAATGATGTACATAACTTGATAAAATACTTGTAATCCAAGTTAGATTAAAATAATATTTTGGGAAAAGCTTGGATCTCACTCAGAATCAAGAATTTCATGATTTTGGAACTTACATCCTATTATCTTGCGTATGCTAAAGATTAGACTCACATGGATGTTAGATAGATATTGAAAGTATTTTTCCTCTTTGTTTTAAATACTTGAAGAGCCTTAGCAGCTAAGGAAGAGGGAGAACCCTAAATGGATTTTATCCATAGCTTATGAGGACAGAACATTATCACATGCTGGAAATTCAAAGGTGTTTCACACTCTGAGATGTTATACTATAAATCCCAATTGATAATACTTATAGAGGTATTTGATCGCGTGTAAAGTTTTATTTATTCGTGGAAGATGTTAATAATGGGCAAGTCTAATAAATAAAATTCATAACAATATTCTAGCTCTAGTTAGTAGTTTTTTTTCCTCAAAAAAAGTTCACAATTCATTATATTAAAATGAGTCATATTGTTCATAGACACATAGTGCCTTGCCTTACATATTGGATCATCATATACATTGTACTAATATCAACATTCAATCAAAAGAGATTCTCATCATATTCTATGTTTTTAATGGATCCCTTGTAGAAGCCATGAAAATTGAAAAACATTGTGACAGAGTCACATCAACAAAACATAAAGTTTCCAATAAAACTGATAAGTCATTAAATCCCAAGCTAATGGAATCTAGATGTAGGAGTGTTCTACAAAATGTTCCCCATAAATAGAAATTTATCCTGGATGTGGTCCAGGGTCGTGTTCCAATATGTTATCATTGATGAGTTCCCATTGATGCCATATACCATCCCCCACTTGTAATCCTAGTTTAGACAGGTGGTCAGCCTGTACATTTCTTTTTCTATCAATGTGTTGAAAACAAGTAAACTAAAACATACCTGCAATGCAAACAAGTTCCTCATAAATGGGTAGCATTTGTATGTTCTTAGGAGGCTTCTTCAATCTCATCCAGTCCACTACTAGCTGAGAGTCCCCAAGGATTTGGATTTTCTGAACGCCTTTAGAATGAGCAAGGAGCAATACCAACTTTAAGGCCATCATTTCTGCACAATTGTTGGAGCTCTATCCCACACCAACAATAAATTTTAAACAGTGGTTATCATCCAAGTAGAAAATACCACCAACACGCCCTCTAGCAGGTTGTCCCTGGGCCACCCCATCAAAATATGCCCAAATTTTCGACTTATCAATGGTCTCCTCAACCACTCTATGAACATTTCGAGGCCTAACATCCTATGAGAATAATCCGAGAATGATTAAATAGTTAGAAGCATATACATTCATGGTTGAAACTTTATCATAAAAAATAAATATGTCCTGGCTAACTAGGAGCCCCATTTCATTAAGTTAGGGGAATCTTAAAGTCCTTATAGTCCCTCTTCTTGAGCTAAGAGAGAAAAGCACATTGTAGATCAAATCCTTGCCAGATAAACTGATACCAATTACTTGTGAATCAAAGTTCCACATACTTAGTAAAAAAGAACAAGTGATAAATAAGTGCTCAATAGATTCATTATTTTCCTTACAAATAGAACACCATCCTTGTCCTATCCAGAATCTCTTACCCAAAAATTCCAAGTTGTTCCTTCCAGTTGTGTCTCCATCACTCCACTTCTGAGATTTATAATGTATTTCGGCCATCGTAGCACCATTCTCTGACCTCACAGATTAGGGGGCATCTGTTACAACGTAATTTTCCACCTTGTGAGCATCAACATTGATTGGCCTTCAGGATCCATTTCACTGACTCAGATTCACCATGTTGTCCTACAGAAACACATTTTCCCTATTTTTCTTCCTGTACGCTTGCTGTCCCATTATAGCCAGCATACACACAGGCTGTTCTACTATAGCCTGCGGGTACCAAGTAAAATGGTAAAAATCATTAGAAAATTACTTTTTACTCCCAAAAAGCGGTCTTAGGGTGACCTTTGGCCCTCCATCTGCCTTGAAACGTCTCGATGTGTCCTTTTACTTACCTTTGGAAGGCTATATATTGAGCTCTTATGGCATATGGAAGGGAGGAGAAGGAGAGAGCAAGATAACTCTAGTGGATTTTTTCCGTGACTTGAGTCTACACTCATTGATCCTTGTTGTTGTGAACTCCTTATGTTCACCAACCAAACTCCTTTCATAGTTTGAGTTTTCCATGCATGGGGGATTGAAGTGGTGGAGGCACAAGTGGAGAGACCCGGTTCTTGGTTCAGATTGGTTGCCGGAAAGAGGTCGTATATTGTACTTCTTGTTATTCATTAATGGAAATACTCATTTTCTCGTCCAAATTGATGTTGTGAATATTGTTAAATTACATTGGGTTATATTTGCTTATAATATCATGGATCATGCTATTGATTATGCTAATGTATTTCACATATTATATGCACTTGCTTGTACTTGTTGTTGAGACTAATCTGTAGGTTCAAGTGTAGAGGTTGAAAGCTCAACGGGGATCTACTTCGAACATTCGATTGAAGGTTGGTATTTTCTCCATTATCTTAGCATTGTCATTTATATAGCATTGCATTGGAAATTGAGTTATTTTCTAGTAGTCAGATGTCTGTTGTGATCTGCCCCAATCCATAGGAAGTTTTATCTGTAACACAATGTATTTTCCATAGTGGCAGCAAGTCATATCATTCTTGAACATAGCACCATTTTTTAGTCTATCAACAAGATGGGTTATAGTATTTGGCCTTAGGATTCAAACCTTGATCGTAGATTAAGTACTCCTCCAATTCCTTACTCTTCCAATCATATGGATAATCTGGTAATGTCTCTTACATTACAGATTTATATCACTGGTCCCTTTGTGTCAAAATTTTCCCAAGTCACCTTTTTAGTTGTGCTCAATGTTCAAGGATATAGCCTATGTCGGCCATTTTGCAATTGAATTGACCTCATGTGTCGGTCATTCCCTAGTGCTAATTTGTTTTCCTCATGTATCATTGCACTCAATGTTTGGACTCGTGCTTGTGTGGAAGGTCCCCATTGACTTCTCACAGGTGGTTTGTGTCTCTTCCAATCATAAAAAGACGAAGCAAGAGGCCTCTTTATTCCTACCCTACCGCCCTCCTTAACCAATCAGGACAACAATTTTTGATAATCATATTGGTTGCTGGCAAGAGGTCGTATATTGCACTTCTTGTTATTCATTAATGGAAATACTCATTTTCTCGTCCAAATTGATGTTGTGAATATTGTTAAATTACTTTGGGTTATATTTGCTTATAATATCATGGATCATGCTATTGATTATGCTAATGTATTTCACATATTATATGCACTTGCTTGTACTTGTTGTTGAGACTAATCTGCAGGTTCAAGTGTAGAGGTTGAAAGCTCAACGGGGATCTACTTCGAACATTCGGTTGAAGGTTGGTCTTTTCTCCATTATCTTAGCATTGTCATTTATATAGCATTGCATTGGGAATTGAGTTATTTTCTAGTAGTTAGCTGTCTGTTGTGGTCTGCCCCAATCCATAGGAAGTTTTCTCCATAACACAATGTATTTTCAATAGTGGCAACAAGTCATATCATTCTTGAACATAGCACCAATTTTTAGTCTATCAACAAGATGGGTTATAGTATTTGGCCTTAGGATTCGAACCTTGATCGTAGATTAAGTACTCCTCCAATTCCTTACTCTTCCAATCATATGGATAATCTGGTAATGTCTCTTACATTACAGATTTATATCACTGGTCCCTTTGTGTCAAAATTTTCCCAAGTCACCTTTTTAGTTGTGCTCAATGTTCAAGGATATAGCCTATGTCGGCCATTTTGCAATTGAATTGACCTCATGTGTCGGTCATTCCCTAGTGCTAATTTGTTTTCCTCATGTATCATTGCACTCAATGTTTGGACTTGTGCTTGTGTGGAAGGTCCCCATTGACTTCTCACAGGTGGTTTGTGTCTCTTCGACGATGACTTATCTACACTAAGGCATTAACCTATATTCATAGCACCCTGGCCCTGTTTACATCACTGACATGTAACCTTGCACTCAATAGAGACAATTCATCATTGGTAACTGATTGAGTGGTTTCCCTTTATGTTCAACGTCAAAAATTCTATTCACATTTAGGGATTCCTTCTATACCTTAGATTCCATTTTCATCATTGGTGGAAGTCCTTGCCCTGTTAATAGATATCATTATCGGTTGTTGCTCAAGAAGTCTCTTCCATGTGCTATATATATTTGGTGCATGCAAGAGCTATACTCGGTGCTCCATTCTACAAAAAAATTCATAGTCCTTTCCCAAGTCAAATCAGTCCTTGATATTTCCCCGTGTTGGATGATGGGGGATGCCTTAATGCCCCCCTTCCAATGGGTCTATTCCCGTTGACTTAAACTCATCTTGCTATGGGAATGAGGTCTATATTTTTGGTAGTACCTTGGGGCTTGCAATCATCAGTGGAATGTTCTCTCTCTATTGGGTAGTGGGAATACATCAATGTCTCATGCTCGATAGATTCTATAAGTGTTCAAATCCAAGACATCTATTTACACTTGTTAGAATGTACTAGGTACCTTGGTTCCTATTATCATCATCAGTCAGTTACCTAGAATTTGTTAACGGTATACACCAACAACCGGTAATCAAATAGTTTCCTCCATGTTTGACTTTAGCTCATCTATTTGCATGGATAGGGTTCGTACCTTTAGGTGGTTTGGATGGAAGACCTTGGGCCAGCAATAACATCGTTACATTTTGCTATTGCCCAAGTTGCACAAGACTATACCACACCTCATATGACATCGATACCATTGGGTGGACCATTACTCAACTCATACCTATATTGTTCTCCTTATGCATGATGAGACATAGATCCATTGTGCATTCATTCGTGGCCATGATATCCAGATTGACATAGATCCACTTTTTATCTATTTGTTTCTATGGTCGTATGATTGGCATGGATCCGTTGTGTATCATCTTTGTGGCCATGACCCACTTATATATCACATGGATCCACTGTGTATTATTTCATGCCATGATCATTACATTATTCATATATATGTCATGGATCCTTAGTGCATCAGTTTGGAAACAATAATCTATCACCTTGATCAACATGGACATATCCATTCCAGGGAAAACATTGTCTGACATACCTTTTATGTTTCAGGTACTTTGTCGGGACTAGAACTCTTGGAATATTCAACCATGTTTACTCCACATCCCATTCCATTGGTTATTATAATGTATTCTAGCCATCATGGTCCCTTCTTACATCACACATTAGGGGACATCTGTTATAGCTCAAATCAACACTTCTTCACTCATGACGACAATCTAAAAAATGCCACTTCAAGTGTCATTGCTCATTCACAAAAAAAGACATTTATGGATTGAAGAGACTTGATTTGACCTTTGTTGTTATGGCCTTGAACATTCAAGCAAACCTCAATCATTCACAAACACCCTAAAAAGTTGTAATATTTCAAGAGAGCATATTCACACCCAGTGATCATGTAGGATGCAAGTTACTTGCTCCTTGTCTTTGATTTTCCAGTGAATGCAAGAAAATGTTGAATTCACATGTTGCATATTTTTTTTCCAGCAAACCATTTGCTTATTATTCTTGGTTTAGGTGTGAATACCATAAAAAATTATGAAAAATATATAAAAATTGGGAAAATGAGGGAGTTGGGGTGGTTTCTGAAAAGACCTACCCAGTCACGACTTCCCCAACCATCTGGTAACAATCCTCATTAACTATAAAAAGAAGTGAGACAAACCAAATGCGGGGAGAGTTTTCATTGTATTGTTATGTTGGAGGAATTACTTGTCATTCTTCTTCCCTTCCTATATTTCATCTTGATCATTGATATGTATCCCTGTATGTTGAAACTACTGCCCTCAAGTAGTTTCTACCCCTATGCATGTGAAGATTTGGAGTGGGACTTGTGAATGACTGGAGTAGGAGAGACCTAGAGTTCTAGTTTCAATGAGGTGCCAAGAAGAACAAGGTATGTTATGTACTATTTTTGTCATTTAATAAATAATGGACATATTTCCCTTACCTATATGTTATGTTCATCATTGTATTAGATTTGGCTTGTATCTTGATATGGATTTGATTAACTAGTTTCATTTCCATGTTATATTTTGATTTCAATAATATATTTTTGTAGCCAAATTTGTTTGAGGAGGGTATCTTGTTGGTGTTGTAGGTCTTTGGTTTGAAAAAAAGGAGAAGATCTAAAGGAACAAAGAAAAGCTAGGATCAACCTTCATAAATAAGGCACATGAAATATCTCTCTTTCATCCTTTAGCTTAGATTTGTTTGATTTCAATTTGATGTTTAGAGCCTGATATGCCTACAAAAAGTCTCTTTGATGTCAATCTTGTCTCATCCATTATATTGGTGATAAAGCCCAGTCATAGGAATTTTTCCTTAACAATATAATATTTGTTACCTTGTTTGAATAGTAATTCCATGGCCTTGGATTGATAGGGGAATCTAATTTCAAAACAACTAATGATTGGTTTTGTAATTATTGCATGTTGCAAGTTTCCTTTACCACCCATAAGGATTTTGGAAGATATGCCAAACGATAAAATGGTATCATGCTCAGAGGACTTTGTATGGATTATAACCACCAGATATGAAATTGTTTGTTAACATAAACAAGTTTGGGGAACTCAATCAAATGGTGGAAGACACAAAAATGCGTGCCAAAGTTACAAGGTGAGATTAATTTTCTTTTTTATTTGTGAGTCCCAAAACTCTATTTCTTTGGTGTTTTCTCTTGCTTTCTTTAGTATGTTTTCTTGTGTTTTTTTGTCTTTCTTTCTTCCCTATGATTATAAAATAGAAAATAAGCTTTGTTCTAGTTATTATTTGTATTTTTCTTTATAGGCTAAGAGAGCTAAGTATTTTGGAGGGGCATGTGGAATTTGTCCTAAGGGTTTGGATATTAATACAATTCAACAATCTTACATTGTTTGAGGGATGCTTTTTCTATTACTTTTACAATTCATATTGTAAGAAGAATTAGTTTAGAAATTTTTCTTTATAATGTTATTTTTTATTTATTTAATAACACCATTTTTTTGTGAGTGCATAATGACTATACAGACTTATTTTCATCTAATAAAGAATTAATGAATGTAAGGTCCACTACTTCAAATTGATTTGTATATCCAAACCCAAAATATATAGCAATGCTTAAATAATTGTATTTAAATAATGGAAACAAACTTGCATATAGCTTTTAAGTATCATTGAAATTCATTAAAGTGATAGTTTTGGAGATTTTTTTTAATTAAATTGTTGAGGTTGAAGGGAAATATTATGTATCCCTATACACATAGTAGGGGTTGTAATGCTGAAAATATGAGACAAGTTTATGGTACTAATTATTCAAACAATTGTCTCTTAAGCTTGCTCGAGTAAGTATGTTTTCTGGATTAGGTCTATTTTACTAGTGAATCATTTAAGTAAATTTAATATTGTCTTTTATATCCAAGTCCACGATTGATTTCATTATTTCCATCCCATATATATAGGTTTTTTTAAGGTTTTTAATTATAATTGCCCTTAGCCTACTCATGGATAGGTCAACCTATATTCTCTTTACGATAGCTTTTGAATTATTTTCTTTATCTTCTTTCATGTTGGTAGAATGTAAAACATTAAAAATGCTTAAATGGAATCTTCTTATTTCTTACAATTGGTATAGTCCAATGAAAAAGTTCCCATTAACTAGTTTCTTATGCATGATGGGACTGTATTTGAAATCCTTTCCTACATGCATTCTTGCATGATTTGGGGAAACAAATATGAACAGTCCTTTTTAATCCATGAGTTGTTCTTTGTTTGATCCAAGCATAATTTGACAAACCTTTGTTATTCATTGCATTTTACTTTGGCACACAATGACCTTTATTCTAGGACTTATGCAAGTATATCGACGCTACTGCAGTGATTGTATTATTTGTGTTGATGATTTATTATATTCTTTTAAATCCACCTGTTGTTGGTATCATATCATCAAGGGAACATGGTTTTACTTTACATTAAGGGAATGCCTTTTCTTTTAAGTTGAGGAACAAGGATTTTGCATCGTTGTTGAAAGAGATCCGAGGTTTTGAAGTTTTGTTTCATTGTGTACACTTGTGGAAGTTGTTACACTTCTATAGCAGATTTATAGCTTTTTATTAGTAGGAGCTACAATTTGGTCTAATTTGACTTTAGTGAGAGGCTGTGAAGATTTTTATTGTTAACAGAAAAATGATTTTAACAAGTCAAGGATCAAGAGATTCACTATCCACCAGTTCAACTTATTGAGGGAGCATAATAGAATGTCATTATTATTGATTGTTTTTTATATTAATACAATTTTATTAACTAAATAACATTATTAATATAGATATCAATTAATTAATATTAATTATTTTTATTTTTATATTCTATAAGGTAGGGACTAGGCTGCATGCAACTCTTGTTATTATTTATCTTCCTTGTCCAACTTTATGGTTCAAATATAATTAAGATTGTGTTAGTTTCCATAACATTTATGAGTATTTGAAGAGAAATGCAAATGTGTGGGTAATTTATGAGGTAGTTCCATTAAGCACTAAATTACAAAACTTAATCACATCAAAAGAAGACGAGGTATTTGTGTACAAATAAAATATGAATCTCAGTTTTTAAATTGTGTTTTTTAAGTTAGGTTGTCCATCAAAGAGTAATGAAACCCCTTTGACATCTTTATGCATTGATGTGACACCGTTGTGATCAAGATTCGGGTACATTCACTATAAAGATGATTTATTAAGAATTTCTTCATCATTTGTTATATAAGAAAATCCTTATAGTCATAGAGTAAAACCTAAAAGTTCTTGTAATTGGTTAAGAACTTGTTTTTCTAGGACTTAAGGAAAAATGTTACACCACTAACATGTTATTTTTGTTGGCGTGGTTGACAACTGAGTTATGATAGGTTTTGCCATCTTCGAAAAAAAGAAAAACCTGATCTGACTAATATAGTTATGGAGGCAAGAATATCCCTCTTTGGTCAAGCATCGATAAATTGACAAAGCCAAATAAAATAAAATAAAATTCTAATACAATACTTATTATTGATATGTTTTCACGGGAAAAAAAGATATGTTACATAAAAATTAACACGACACTTTCTTTTTAAACCAATCATAAAATAAAATAAATGAAATTTAAAATTATTTTTAATTTTCAAAAAAATCAATTTAATAATTTTTTTTTTAAAACCTCCCTTTAAACTAAATTAATTCTTTTTTTCAGCGGAAAAATCACCTTTCTGCTATTTCGAAGGAATCAAGGAAAAGCTAACAACGCACAAGAAATCTCAACAAACTTCGTCAGATATCATGAATAGTAGGTCGAGCAAACCGTCAACCAGTAATCCAAGCTAGAAAAATTCTCAACAAAATTGAACCCAGGTGTATGGAATAAAATCCATCTAACCCCACCAACGAACCATCGTATCTTTAACTAAACTAAATCAATTCAAAAATCAAATCATGTACAAAGACTAAAAATATAATTAAAACAAGTAATAATGAAGATTCTAGTCCCCACAAATTTGCAAAAATACCGTCAAACACACGCTTAAAAATAAAAAGACGCAATAAAATATTGAAAAAATATGTCATAAAAAGACGACATAAAATATTGAAAAAATATGTCATAAAAAGACGAAGCGAGAGGCCTCTTTATTCGTACCCTACCGCCCTCCTTAACCAATCAGGACAGCAATTTTTGAATAATGGCGACAGCCTAAGTAAAAGCTAGCATATTATTAAGGCTTCTTCACAAAAGGTTATTATGTTGATTCTTAAATCCTCACTTTAATTGAAAACACATTAACAACACTTTTCTCAAAATAAAATAAATACGGAATGGACGGCACAATGGTAGAAGTTGGGTCAACCTCGTATATCTATAAATAATAATAAAAAAAACATAAGCATTCTTTTACTTTATAAAAAAAATTATATATATAACTTTTAAATAAAAAATTCTAAAAACTTACAACGAAGTTGCCTTTAATTTTTTAATATATTTAAAAAATATAATTAGTTATATATTTAAAGTTTGTTTTTTTATTTTTAGTAATTCTTTTTGTTGGTTAGAATTTTTTTGACTTATGTGAGTGGCTTTTGGTTTAAGAAATCATGATCTGAGGGTATTTAAGCAATCAAAATTATTCAGGGTTGCATTCTGAGCCACACCAAACCTCAACTGGTTAGATTTTGAGTATCTCCTCCCAACTAACTCACTCTTAAGAGGAATTGAACCTAAGTCACCCTCTTGACAAAACCCACACCTTAACCAAATGAACTAGCAAAAATTATCTATTTAATAATTTATATAAAAATGAAGTTTATCTCTATTTTATTTTTTATATAAAAAAACTCATTATTTTTACATTTATATTTAGTAATTTAAATAAAATGGTTTGTTTTTAAATCATTTTATTTAAAAATAATAATTTAACCATATTCAAATATTCCAAATTAAAAGAGATTAATTATTTACAACTATCAATGAGAAATTATGGAAGCCAAAAGATCTAACCGAGTAGAAACTGGAATCTAATATTATTTATAAAACTCAAAAATCACACGAACTACATTAATAATAATTTTTAAAAGCCTCAATAAAACAATATGCACCATCATACACTATGTACATAAAAATTAATTCCTTAACTCATTAATATGCACCATCATACATTATGTACATAAAAATTAATTCCATCTAATATCATGAATAATAATAGGTCAAACATGATGGCATGAGCATCAATCGAGCACTTATAACATAAATAAACACATCTTTATACCTAGAAAGTTGTAATGACATAGATTTACAATCTTTGTGAATATGGAACGATTGAGATCTAGTTATTTGTTCTTATCAATTGCAACCAACTTAGCAACAATATGTGGGGGATTGTTCTCCTCTCAACCAATCCCTTAATCAAAACAACTGAAATTCCATGAACCTTTAATTGATAAACCAATGTCAACTATTATTCCTCTTCCTTTAGTAGCCCAGCTCCATAAACTTTTCAAGATTTATATTTACTCCAAGAAAAAAGAAGATAATTTTCCATCTTCCCAACCTCCATTTTATATTTTACTAAGAATTTATATCATTTTAAAATTATCTCTTAATTTATAAAAATATATATTATCATCACTTTATTATAACATTTCTTCTTCTTTTATTATTATTATTATTAATTATTTTCATTACATATTATATCTAATATGGGCCATTACAGTATGGTTCTTACTTCCTTTGGACTTCGTCGTTTTTTGTTCCTCTACTTCTAGATTCTCCCCCTCACTTTGACAATGTCATCCTGTCACTACTCCTATGAACGTCATGGGACTTATTCACCTCTTTGTGTAGATAAATTGAGAATTATGGGGATTTTAGGCGTGCCTCTACATTTGAATTTGATGTCTCTAATTCGTTTTTGGGGACTAGTCATGTGATAATTTGTTTCCTTTGATTTGGATTTGGAGACTTGAGTTTGGAGTAGAGGGGAACAATTTTTTCCTAACTTTTTTCTTGGTTGGTGTTTCTTGTGGTGTTGTCATTCATTCACTTAGGATTCAATCTCCTCTTCCTTTCTTTCACAAGCCTTAGATTTCTAACTCAGGAATACTATGGCCTCCCATGTATTTGTGGTTTCAATTGTTGCCCACATTTGTTTGAGTTGTTTTTTTGTTGTGGATGTTTTTGTCCTTCCCTTCATTTCCTTGATCAACACCATTGCATGGGGTGTTGATTGTTATGATTGCCTAGGGGTTTTACTATCTTATTTTGTTTGTAAGCGTTGCAAAATGGAAGTTTGTGTGGCATATATTGTAATTGAAGGAATTTTCTCATATTCCAAAGTTTATGTGTGTAACCAAACTTCCATGTTCAACTTAATTGCATATAGAAATATTTTTTCTTAGTTAAATTCCACACCTATTCTTATCCATGTCATTATAGTACTTTGGTTTCACAGTGTCTATGTAATTTTGCAGATTGTATTTGATGTCTTTAGAACCATCCAAGATCTATCTGAAATCCAAATCTACCATGCACTGATAGGGATCAAATCCCTTGAGGTGCAAACCTTTTTTATTGTATATCTCTAGTTGGAGGGGTTTGCACCTCAAGGGATTTGATCCCTCTTTGCACATGGTAGATACATATTTAAGATGGATCTCGGCTGGTTTCAATCATGGGAGGTCAGATGAAATTTGGAGATGATCATCATTATGTATCTAAAAATCACTATAAATTAAACCTAATATCAGAGAGTGGAGTCACTGAAATCAATGCAACATATAATAAAACCCTTTATAAAAAAAAGAATCACGTTGGGAGAATATGTTGTCATGTTATGTCATATTATGTCAATGCAATCAAATTGCTTTCGATTATTAGTGATTCCACTCTCTAATATTAGGTTTAAGTTACAACTAATTTTATTATTTGTTGCATTGATATTAGTGATTCAAATAGAAGAATCTCTTATATCAATGCACACTGGACCACAATGAATTTTATTTTTTGTTGCATTGATATCAATTATTCAAAGAGAGTAATCAATGATATCAATGCAACAAAGAGTAAAATAATCCAAGTACCCTAAAAATCCAAAGCAATTTGATTTCACATGGATTATCAATGACTCCACTCTCTGATATTAGGTTTAAGTTATAGTGAATTTTACTATTTGTTGCATCAATATCAATGATTCAAAGAGATGAATCATTGATATCATACTATATTTTTATTGTGTTTATATACATGTCGGCTTAAATATTTTTAAATTGTTATTGTTTGTTGCATTGATATTAGTGATTTAAAGAGAGGAATCACTTATATCAATGCAACAAACAATAAAATAATACAAGTACCTTGAAAATCCAAAGCAATTTGATTTCACTTGGATTATCAGTGACTCCACTCTTTGGTATTCGGTTTAAGTTACATTGAAATTTTATTGTGTATTGCAATGGTATCGGTGATTCAAAGAGAGGAATTGTTGATATCAATGCAACAAACAATAAGATAATCCAAGTACGCTTGAAAATCCAAAGAAATTTGATTTCACTTGGATTATGAGTGACTCCACTTTCTGATATTAGGTTTAAGTTATAGTGAATTGTATTGTTTGTTGCATTGATATCAATGATTCAAAGAGAGGAATCATTGATATTATACTGTATTTTTATTGTGTTTATATACATGTCAGCTTAAATTCTGATTGGTTTTTGCATTGATATCAGTGATTCAAAGAGAAGAATCACTAATATCAATGCAACAAACAGTAAAATAATCCAAGTACCCTAAAAATACAAAGCAATTTGATTTCAATTGGATTATGAGTGACTCCACTCTCTGATATTAGGTTTAAGTTACAATGAATTTTATTGTTTGTTACATTGATATCAGTGATTCAAAGAGAGGAATCATTGGTATCAATGCAACAAATAGTAAAATTCACGGTTACTTAAACCTAATATTAGGGAGTGGAGTCATTGAAATCAATGTAATCAAATTTCTTTGGATTTTCAATGATGTTGTCACGTTACGTCACATTATGTTAATGCAATCAAATTGCTTTGATTATCAGTAACTCCACTCTCAGATATTAGGTTTAAGTTACAGTGAATTTTACTGTTTGTTGCATTGATCATTAGGAGAGTTTTGAGGTAAAAAATGGGCCTCAAAACAAAAAAATGTACCATCAAAATTCACTTTATAAAAACAAATAAGATTCAAGATGATGATGTCAACCATAAGGATAAAATTTGTAATAAAAATTGGAGGGAAAAATAAAAAACTACTTTTTCTTATCGTATTTTTGACATATATCATTAACAGTTTACCCAAATTTCAAGTTTGGGCACTCATTGGATGTGGAATTTAATTCTGCATCGAAACCCATACCCACACTGCATACTTTTGATCCACCCACAACATGAAAAAAATAAAATTTCAATAAAAAAATGTATTTTAATATTAAGATACGTTTTTATTGAAATTTTCATATTTTCATACCATGGGTGCCTTAGAAGTATGTAGTGTGGGTATGGGTTGGATGCAAAATTAAATTTTGCATCCAATGAGTGCTCAAACTTGAAATTTAAGTAAATCGATAAGGAGATATGTCAAAAATACGATAAGAAAATGTAGTTTTTCTTTTTCCTCTCTAAACTTTAGAACCCTTATTTTATTATTATAAGTCTTATTTTATTATTTCCCTTAGGAGGCCCCTTTTAGACCTCAAAACTCCCCTAATTATCAATTATTCAAAGTGAGGAATCATTAATATCAATGCAACAAACATTAAAATTCATTGTAACTTAAACTTAATATTAGTAGTGAAGTCACTGAAATCAGTGCAATCCAAGTGACATCAAATTGCTATGGATTTTTAGGATACTTGGATTATTTTGGATACTTAATCTAAAACACACATATTATATTTTTAAAACTAAATTTGTTATATTAGAACACATGAGTTGGAAGTGCGACCATTTATTTTGCTTACATTATTTAGTATTTTAACTATTCATTTTGTCTACTAATTGTAGTGGTGGCAAATTGTATTATTTTTCAAATGATTGATAATCTATTTTGACTTGTTTAATTTTAATGATATATATACCTTTAACTATTTTACATTTTAACTTTATTGATCTATAATTAACTATTTAACATTATTTTACTTTTTAACTTTATTGATGTATATACTTATAACCATTTAACATTGTTTTGCTTTTTAATTTTTTATATCCTTCTGAAGTAAGTTTTGAGTAGTTAAAAACACATGTTTTAAACTGATCCATCAAGAGGTTGAGAATTTATTACGATAAATAGATACTCTTAACTATTTAACATTGTTTTACATTTAATTTTTTTATATTCCTTAAAAGTTATTTTGAGTAGTTAAAAACATATGTTTTAAATTGTTCAAGAGGTTGTCAATCTACCATGTTAAATATATACTTTAACTATATAATTTTTTTTACAATTTAATTTGTTTTATCTCTCTAAAAGTTCTTTTGAGTGGTTAAATAAGAAGTGATATTAGGGCACACACATACCTATAGCTAATTTCTATTGACCATGACCTACATATACAATGCGACATATAGTAAAATAAGACAAATACCGGTAAAATAACCAAATCTCCTTAAATTTCAAATCATGGATCTATTTAAATCTCCTCACAAAGTTCAAATGTCATGGGCTCAACGTTGTGGACTTGGTCGCACTCTCAGGTACTCTAATTATTACCTAATATTATCTTCTTTTTTTATAAGCTAGTACCCACAAAGTTTCAAACCTGTGTCTTAAACAATTAGTGCCTTAACAATACATCCATTAATTCATCGTATATTCTATACCCCCTAGGCATTATTACATGACATTATCAAGTCATAATGCCAATTTGATTTATTTCGAATTGTTGATTCTAATATATGTACAAATAAAACTTGAACGAAACAGTCATGGAAGTGGATATGGAGTAAGGAAGTTTCCATTTGAGGCTCTCTTTCAATGGCCTTCTCTACCACAAACTTCACAATGAAAAGATCACCCAAGCAAAAATCGACATAGAAATCTACCTTTAATTCGACATTACTTGCAATGATGCTACAGGAATCCTTCTCTGTAATTACCAATAGAATAAGTAGTTGGGTTAATGTAGTTACATTCTCGATGCTTATAGGATTGCTCCTCCTCATTATTTTTATTATTAAATTTTATGTCGGCTTAATTATTACTATGTTGGAACATTGTGTTACATATTTTAACGTGACAACATCTCCCACGTAGTGGTTGGGAACATTACGTTCCGTAACGTAACATGACAACATTTCCCCCACACTTGGTTGTAGAGTGCCTCTCGGTGCAACAAGGTCATCCCAAAAAATCAATGGTGGGTGAGAAAGTCTTGCCCATACAAGAAATGAAGTTGGGATGTCTTATTCCAAGTTAAATTCAAGTGGCCAACTATTAAGGTACATCTAGGAATATATGGGTCATTCCTAAAAATAAGATATTTATCCTCTTTCAGCTGAAAAGGAAAAGTGTAGAACCCCCTCCCGCAAATAAAGAGAATGAAGGCACCATATATCTATAGTAAATAGTTTTTTATCCCTACGAAGGAAGGATATACTTTTGGATGAGAAGTCAAACTTTATTGACTTGCATTAGTTTCTGTTTTTGGAACAATTTTTTACAATGTTTTATAATGTTTTGTAAAAGTTTAATATTAAACATAATAGTTTTGAAAAATCAAAATAAATTTAACAAAATTTAATTTGCAATTTTTTAATTTTATGATTGGTCTACCACAACTCTAGTAAGACATAAATCCCTCCATGAATGGTTTTTATTTTCAAAATTTAAAAATAAATAAAAATAATTTATAAACAAAAATTTCTAAAAATGCCACATGTTATCTAGTACATGCTGCATTAAATATAATTAATATGGGCCATTTCTTATTTAACTTAATTTTCAGTTATCGTTGTTCCTTGTAGTTATCATTATTCTTGGCTTTAACCATGCTCGAAGCACCTCTCAGCTATCCCTCATCGGATCCCAGGTAGTTACACCGCTCATGATTAAGAATTTTGCCACCCCATGATCCAGTGGTAAATCCATTAACTTTTATGGGAGCTTTTCCTGCCAAACTCTCCATGAGATTTCTAGGAGTCTCATTAAAAGATTGAATATCAATGTTGCTCTTAACATTCTCACGAGCATAGATATTGTTGGTATCAAGAATGTAGGAAAAAGTGTAAATCTAGTAACGAATGAAGCAAAAATCCAACCGAATTAGAGTGACCATGGCATTAGGAAAGTCTTGATAAACCATATGTGATGCTACACTGGAACACTTTTGGTAGTTCCACTGAGAGACGTTGCTACGACATTGTAGACGGCCCTTCACTTGGCAATATGAATAGTGTGAATTATTCCTGAGAAATAGAAAAATATCAAACTTCCTAACTATGATCGTGTTTCTTACATTTACCATATTGTAAGACTCTATATTCAAAACATTACGATAAATACAATAAGCACTCATAGAAATAATAGAAAAAGATCAAACTTCCTAACTATGATCGTGTTTCTTACATTAACCATATTGTATGACTCGACTAAGTAATATTTTTATTTTTAAACTATATGATTATATTCAAAACATTACGATAAATACAATAAGCACCTCATAGAAATAATGAGATCTATTCTACAATACTTAGGGATACTCTTGTTTCACTTTCTCTTTGATATAATCCCAGTTGTTATGAAAAAAGGTAAATAAAGAACTTTACAATAATTAATTATTCAATTAATTAGTACTCATTCACATACACTCCTAGCATGAAAACACAAATTCCTTTTAATATGTTATCTACTAAGCATGCACTATAGTAATAGTTTGAACACATATATTTAAACCTGAAAACTTATATTCCATCACAATCATAAGTTGTATAAGTCCTTGGAGTGGTAATCTCAACCATTTAATTAATCTATTGATAAGTATAATTTTCCATGTCAATTACGATTACAATTAATACAATTTAAACATGATTATTCACCCCTAGGTTAATCATCATTTATTTAACTTAACTCGAACTGAACCACGTGGGAAAACTGGCACTCAAATCGCCTTAGTATTTCGGCGATTTGTTTCCTAGATCCCGTTATAAAAATCGGCAGAATCATAGTTTCACCCCATTTACTTCGGAACTATGCCATGGAATTGTGCCCCTAGGGGTTTTGGCCCATTTTAAGATGACCCAGATCGTCGAAATTCCCAAAAAATAACCAGAAGACCCATGGAATTGTGCCTCGTCGGAAAAGTGCCCATCACCGATCGCCGGAATACCGGGGCGATTTGAATGCCAGTTATCACACGCCGAACTGAACCTTTTTCCCATTTTCCAACTAAGGTACTGACCTTTCCAATGGTTAAGCTTGTTAACAAGTAAGGACCATAATCTAAAGTCTAAAACTTTGCATTTACCCACCAGAATAGAGATCTGTAAATTAAAACAAGTCAGAGATCAAATGATTACCAAGCTTGGCAAGGACGCATCGGCTATCCGAATGCTTGCATCGATTAAAAACCGAGATCTAGAATTGAGTGTAGAGTAGAGATCGATTTCCTGAGTTGGACGCAGCGGCAGAGCGATATCACAATAAATTAACTCAACAAAAACAGAGCAGGGTTCAATCTGGACGATTAGGATGTGGTCGTTGGAATGGCGTTGAATAATCCAAACAGGCAGAAACTGATTTTAATCGTGTACAGGAAAGGTCTTAGCGGCATAAGCTTAAATAATAAAAGATCTAAGTCGCGGATGGGCCATCCCGCGAATACCCTGTCGGATCAACACAGTCAGCAGTCTATCACATGGTTTTACTTCAGATCTGGTTATTTGTAGGGTACAACGACTTCAACAGAGATTAAAAGACAAAGCACAGGAATCAAACTACAGAGATGTTAAGCGTTGTCTGTGTAGTGGTCGAATGATAACGCATAAAGATCGATTTACAGACCCGATATCGACAATAATAGAATGAATTTCTCTAGATTTTTCTTACGCAGAGTATAATCAAATTCAGAACACAGATATTAATATAAGATGATAGATTTGATTTACATAAGAATTCAACAGAGTTTTAAGCCTAAACATCATCTAGTTTTCCCATAGGCAGAACAAAGATATAGAAATGATCTTCATAAAATGCAGTATAACACATATTTCTTGTATTTCGTGATCCAAATGGTAAACAAATAATTCTCAGAAAAAACATATCATAATGCAGAAGTCTAAGATCCCTTATAAATTCATTTTTTTCTATGGAACAACACAGTAATAAAAAAAATATAATTATGAAATCTCCAATGTACGTCAAACATGTTTAGAACATTACATGTACTTCAAGATCTCTAACCTTTCTTTAAATCATAATGTTCCTCTTTAATGATACAGCAAATAAAATATATTTATAATATTCCAAATATACAGTGAGCTTATTCAAAATCTCCCATGAAATGTTAGATCTATGATCTCCGAAATAAAACTGAAATAAATATGAAATATTCAAACATTGAAAAACATGTAGGAATAGCTTCTCCCGTCGAAGGTGAAGTTCCTCGAAAATCGTTGTTCCAGTCCTGTTGTTGATCACCACGGTCACCTACGAACACCTCGGTTAGCCTCCCAACCTTTCCAGGAGTATTCTCCTTCCTCCCAAACCCCCGAGAGATTTGGGTCTAGAGCTCACAAACACAATTCGAGAAACTCCAAAATGGGTTTCCCCCCACTAGAATTTCTATCCAAACCCCAATAGCAGCAAGTCACTTACTTTTTCAATATTACGATAACCATCCAATAATTGGGTCCTTTACCCATTCCCAAGGCCTTCCTTATATAGGAAAATACCATGTGACACATGTCGCTTCATGCAAAATACCCCAATTTTTTAATATTCAAAAAGTAATTTATCTCACAAATCCAAGTGTCAAGTTTTCTAGAAGAATGCACTTACTTTCCTAAATTTACTCAAGTTTGTCTCTAAGATGCTCACTATAAATCTTATTTTGTTGGTGCATGTGGTGTTAGCCAATAGCTCTAGCCTAGGATTCCATTTTTGCTACTAATATAATTATTTCTATTATTTTAAATACTAAAAAGTATTTCCATGTGCAAATGCCTAAAAATAATTATTTCTATTATTTTTAATACTAAAAAGTATTTTTATGAGCAAGTGTTCTAAATGCAATTTATATGGTTTTTCTTTTTATGCAAAAAGTTTACCAATTAATCCTTTCTAGGACCTAGGTGCCACACCATTGGGCCCATCTGTCCTTTATGCTCATCTTTTGACATGGTACCACTCCGTTGGGTCCATTCATCCATTGTATCCATTTCTTGGCAAGGTACCACATCGTCGAGTCCTTGCGTCCATCTTTTTCGTTTCTCGGCAAGGTACCACATCATTAGGTCCTTCTGCCGGTATATTTTCATTTGACTTGCCGGGAATTCAAGTAGGGATTTAGGATCTGTTACCTTCAATCCTCTATCTACATGCTATTGGATACTAATGGCGCTGAGGAGTAAGTCCATTCTTCCCATGTGTGATTTATCCGTACTCTACGCATTCAATTCCCTTGTGTGTCCGTCGGTGAACCATTTCACCTGTCGCTACACACATTTCTCAAAAACAAATATTAATAGTCTTGTCATCTTTCATCATAATTCCATTCATGAACTCGCTAATCATTAAGCATTTATAGTTTACACATCACACTATACATTCTTCTAATTAGCAAGGTATTTCTCAATACGTACTTCTTTTGTTCTCATCACATAATTACTCATACAGCTAATCATTAAGCTTCATCTATATGTACATATAACACATTTTTCACAATCAAGGCCAATCATTAATCAACATGTAATTATTCGTTTTCATCAACTATCCAATTCCATATACATCATTTATTTCATTAACTCATAATCAATTGTGGTCATGTACATACTCAATATAAAATCAAATAGTTATTTTATTAAAGTTTTATTCAGTCGGGTCACTCAACAGGTGCCCTCAAGGTCTACAATAGTCTAGGGGAACTACATACACCACTACTTATTTAGAACTTCGTCCCGAAGTTTAGAATAAATGCGGAAAACTATGACGCATCTCAGTTGTGTCCTCCCAAGCCGCAGAGCTAGGACTATAACTGTCCCAGTGGACTTTGACTTGATCAATCACACGGTGCCTAAGCTGTCGTGTTCGCTGGTCCAAAATCCGGATCGGCTCGGCCATCACGACCCTGTCGTCCGTTATCTACACATTGCTCAAATCAATGACATGTGAAGTATCGGGAACATAGTGACGTAATACAAAAACATGAAATACATTATGAATTCTACTCAAAGATGGTGGCAAGTCAAGACGATAGGAAACGGGTCCTATCCGTTTCAAAATCCTAAAAGGTCCCACAAACTTAGGTGATAACTTGTCTCCCTTGCCAAACTTTATAGAACTCTTATGCACTTTCACCCGTAGGAAGACTCTATCCCCAATCTCATAGTTTCGATCAGTCCTATGCGCATCCGCATAGCTCTTTTGCCGATCTTGTGCTTCCTTCAATCGAGCACGAATCATAACAATCTGATCCTCCATCTCCTGTATTACCTCGTGGCTAAGCAATGCCCTATCCTCCAACCTATCCCAGCTTATGGGAGTTCTACAGGGTCTCCCATATAGAAATTCAAATGGTGCCATCTGAATAGAACTCTGATAACTGTTGTTGTAAGCAAATTCCACTAAGGATAGGTATTCTTCCCACCTCTTTTGTTGATCCATTACATACATTCTTAGCATGTCCTCTAACACCTATTTCACCCTTTCCATTTGTCCATCTGTCTCAGGGTGATAGGCGGTGCTAAACTTAAGTTGAGTGCCAAGAGCTTCCTGAAAGCTTGTCCAAAATATTCCAGTAAATACATAACCTCGATCCGAAATAATCTTCTTCAGAATTCCATGTAGTCTCACTATCTCATTGATAAAAACTCTAGCTATCTGAGGAGCTTGATACATGTTTTTAATTGGTAGGAAGTGTGCACTCTTGGTAAGAGTGTCGACAACTACGAAAATTGTGTCATGTCTCCTATTGGTTAAGGGTAAACCAACTATAAAATCCATTGAAATAACTTCCCACTTTGATTCCGGGATTGCATGTGGTTGAAGCAATCCAGCTGGATGTCGATGTTCGGCCTTTACCATCTGGCATTGCATACACTTCACCACAAAAATTACTACATCCCTTTTCATACCATGCCAAAATAATAAGGGTTTCAAGTTTGCGTACATTTTCTTTATCCCCAGATGAGCTTTGTAAACTACTCTATGAGTTTCTGATAGTATCAAACTTCGGATTTCTTCATTATCAGGGACATACATGCGGTGCTTATACCGCAATAGTCCATCCATGTCTAAGGAGTACCCTTCATACTTGGGTATCCTCATCTGCTCATTCTCTAACTCTGTTTTTACTTCATTTTACCACGCATCCTCCTGCTGTAGGGTCAGGATATTTTCTCTTAAGTTAGTCTTCATAGGGATGACATAGAATATCCTGGGTCTACGATTAATTGCACCCGCCACTTTGTTTAAAGTCCTCTTCACATAATTTATGTCGAAGTTGTACTCACTGAGTAACTTTGACCATCTTCTATGTCTTGCATTAAGGTTGCTTTGAGTGAATATGTGTTGTAACCCACAATGATCAGTCTTCAACTCAAACTTTCTTCCTACCAAATAGTGTCTCCATAACCTCAAGGCATGCATCATCGCAGTGATCTCCATATCATGGGTCGCATAATTCTCTTCGTGTGACCTAAGTCTTCTGGATGTGTATGCAATTACCCTTCCATATTGCATCAATACACAACAAACACCATCATTTGATGCATCCGTACACGCCAGGAAGTCTTTATCCATATCAATAACTCTTAAGATTGGTGTCGTAGTCAACAGTTCCTTTAATTTAGCAAAGGCTTCTTCGCATTTCTCAGTCCAAATGAAGGGATGGTTCTTCTTCTGCAGTTCAGTTATAGGTCCCGCTACTCTAGAGAAGCCTTCCACAAAACGTCTATAATACCCCGCCAGTCCCATAAAGCTTCGTACCTCGTGTACGTTGGTGGGTCCCGGCCATTCCCAAATTGCTTCAATCGTTTCCGGGTCCACAACAATTCCTTCATCGGATTTGATGTGCCCAAGATAGTGAATCTCTTTCTGGAAGAACGAACACTTGGATAACTTTCTGTATAAATGGTTTTCTCTCAAACATTGTAAAACTATCCTTAGGTGTTCCTCATGTTCTTTTGGCGTCCTAGAGTATACCAGAATGTCGTCCATAAATACTTGCACAAACTTGTCAAGGTGTTGACGAAACACACCATTCATTAGTTTCATAAATACACTGGGTGCATTGGTTAAACTGAAAGGTACTACGACAAACTCAAAGTGTCCAAATCTAGTCTTGAAAGCAGTCTTTGGGATATCCTCATCCTTAATTCTCAGCTGGTGATATCCTAATCTCAGATCTATCTTAGAGAATATTGTCGCACCCTTCATCTGGTCGAAAAGGTCATCTATCCTAGGTAGAGGATATTGATTTCTTACGGTCGCCTTGTTCAGTTGACGGTAGTCAATGCATAAGCGCTAGAACCTGTTGTGCAGGAAAAATACCTTATAGTGAGGAGAAGACACTACCAACTTGGGTGGGGTGATAGGTAAATACATTCATTGTATTGCACTTAGTTGCTACAAATGGAAAGAGATTGAGATATCGAAAGAAGTACCTTTTAATTGACGATTGGTCCTAGCTTTCGCTTGATCTTCCGTTATGATGAACCGGCAACACAAAGTAAACCTTCCTCGACATATCTTGACTGCAATAAATATGATGAAATTGAAAGCAATTAAACATCAACCACAATCAGATATTAAACCAAAAGAACATTCAATCCAATAGACATTCAATTTGGGACAGGAAGGGTATTTCCACCTTTTTATTGTCAAAGAAACATAAATCAGTACAGATATACCTGATTTGTCCAAATGCTTTTACAACCGAGTCTTGGGCTCCTGCTCTTCATAATGACTTGGGAATTCCTCCAACGTAACAACAGTTAAAGCATTCTTTCTAGGTCCCTCTCTCATGGATCCTCCTTGTATTTATGGGACAAGGTAGGAAGTTGGAATCAAGAGGTGGTTGAATTGGGAGGTTGGGGAAGTTGCAAAACCAACTTCAACTAACCCCAATTCACAATCTTAATATATTTTTTGATTTCATCTTAAGGTGTGCGTGGGTTTCATACAACCAGAGTAGCGCACAGTGAGCAACTCTTGTACATTACAACAAGCGTTTGCAACATTTTTAAGGTGTACGTTGGTTGTCCTTGAGCAAAGTAGCATTTAGAACGTTGGTTTATTGTACCAATAGTAGCGCACATGTCCTGAAATCAGTGGAAACAGTAAGATTTTCAGCTGAAGAGTGTAGTTCCAGCAATAACTCATCCAGGTCAACCTAGCTCTTCAATACATAGTGTCCTTTTGTGTGATCGACCGAGCAATGTGATCACAGACGGAAAAGTGCATATTTGACCTATAACAAAACCTGTCCTTCTTCTTGAAAAAAATCGACAGTGATCCCCATGGAGACACACTAGGTCTAATCAACCCTAAGTCCAACAGCCCTTGAAGTTTCATTTGTAACTCCTTCAACTCCGGCACCGACATCCGGTAAGGAGTTATAGCTATTGGCTCTGTCCCTGGTTTTAGTTCAATGGTGAAATCCAGGAGTCGCGTTGCGGCGATAGGCTAGGAAGAGCATCCGGAAATACATCCATGTATTCCGAGAATAGAGGGTGGTTGATCATTTCTACCTTATCCCCTTCCTTGTTCATCACTATCACGGCATACATTTGACACCCCTTCCTCATGCTCTTCTTTGGTTGCATGGCCGATATCATTCTTAAAGAAACCTTCTTTTTCTTCTTGGTTAAAATCCTCTTGTACACAAGGGTTTATAAGGTAAAATATGATTTACCTTTTTTGTACTATGCTGGTTTTCTCAAAATTATAACAAAATTCTGATTTCAAATATTGCAATGGATTTTAAATAGACATGCCTTCAGAATTAGAAGAGACGCAGCTGAAAAGAAGCTCGCGATAGCTACAAATATGTGGAAATTTGTTCTTTTGTACTTGAAAATGGATGAAGAGGGTTTTTTGGGCAGGGTAAATGGATATTGTGTTGTATGTTGCGTCTAGGAGGAGATTCTTGTTTTTTCCGGTTGTAAATTGTGAATATTTGTTGTTCTAGCAGTTTATTTGAAGTTTTTTTCATAATAGAATGTTTGATGAAGCAATTCTGTGATTTCTGATTGTCTGAACTATAATTCTGCATTTCAATTTTCCCTATAATTGAAAGATTGTGCTACTTTCTGGACTCGACAGAGAAATATGGACTGCTTAGCGTTGTCCTTTTCATGTAGATGAAAATTTGTAGGCCACATATTATGATAAGATTTATTATATTATTTCAGGTATTACTGGAATCAGTGTATCGATGTTTTGGTACTAATATCCTTCAATGATGTCGCCCTCATCCTAATGTTGAAAAATGAGGGTTTGAATTATTATGCAAATTACATAACAGACCAATGAGTTATGCTATTGTCTATCACGAACATACAGACATCACATCATTCTCGACTGACGCTACACAAGACCAGATTATCCAGCAGTCCACACGATCACAAGTAAGTCCTGATTCTCCCTCGTGATCAGAGGTCCATTGCAAGTGGTAATCTTCACATTTTATCATAAATGTTCACATTATCTTCCATGAAAAGATTTTTCAATGGTGTTTCATATTCCTCTACCACGTTGTTTGATCATCAATGTTTCATGATAAATCAATGTGATGGGGGCGCTTGCTTGATCATCAATGTTTCATGATAAATCAATGTGATGGGGACGCTTGATTTGTCTCTGCATATGCTCTAGCTACCTACTATGCTCCAACTGCTGCTGTCTTTGCTCCAACCCTTACCTTTAGTGGCTCAAGTATCAGTGCTACAACAAGTTAAAATTTTTCATGAAAGTATTATTTTACTATGTTTAGGTTAAAATTTTCATGGATTCCAGAGCGAGAGTATTGTTTCACACTCGTCTCGGTTCATCAGTTCAGTTATTATCCCCGCCATCAAGAGAGGAAACATCTGGCCTTACTTGGACTCTGTTTCATGGATTATAAAGCCAGAGTATTGTTTCACCATGCAGGAATGTTGAATGACAATAATATGCATAAATATTGAATGACCATTAAAATCTGTTTAAAATTTCTACCATATAGTCTTTCACCATATAAATCTTGAATGACAATAAAATTCTATTTTAAATTTCTATTGGGTACTCTTCTTTCCACTTTGCACAAATGTTGAATCATGATGATACTTTATTTATTTTACAAATTTACCAAAATTTTTTTTGCATAGTCCAAAATAATGGGACAGTTGTATAAATGAAAAGAAAAATATGGTTATTTATTTGTTTGAATATATACCATAATGGATGCATCGCAAGCGAATCCGAGGAGAAGAGTGTTCATGAAGCAGGCGGGAGTAGTGGCGAGTCCCATGATGTAAACACAACAGTCGACATTCATAATCCTAGCCGTTGTCGCCGCTGACATTAACGGATAACCAGTAATACGAGGATCTCGAACTAAGGAGATTCGAACCTTGGATTCCTGCTAGACCTTCCCTGACCTGCTGCCCACCCATTCTCCAAAGGCCTCAGCAATGAAGTAGATTGCAGCGGTAGTAGAGCTGAGGACGAGAAATGGCAAGAGGGCATTGGAGGGGTAGAGAGCTGATAGTCGAGGTAAGAGCTCGAATGGTGTAGGTGGTGGAGAAAATACATTGTATTTCTCTACACCACCTTCATAGGAGGGACTGTAAACACCTTCATGAGAGGGATTGTAAACAATGTGAAAAATCATTGAGATTTCCAAATCGAGAGGGCTGGGGAGAAAACACATTGTCTTTCTCTGCTCCAAAAACAATGTGAAAAGTAAAACTTGTTGAGTATCCCAAATCGCTCATTGTCCAAGGTGGAGTGAGGTGAAGGGGAAGGGACATAATGGAAAAACTCAATTTATGATCAAAACTTTGACTAAATTTACCGTTTTTTATATAATCCAATTCGACAGCGTATGCCCTCAATATGTACCTTGTCGAAAGCTTCAAATATATCAATGTTGAGTTGATGAGTAGTGAACACAACAGTTCGGCCTGTATCCATATATATATATGTATATATATCACACAAGGATCAAGCAGATCGAAATAATAGATATCACACAGCTTTAACTATGTGATCGCGTTATCAAATACTTATCAGGGATCGCTTTAACTATGTGATCGCGTTATCAAATACTTATCAGGGATCAAATTATCTATACAAAGAGATCGCATTATTGGATACCTCTTAGAGATCACATGATTTATACCTAGAATGCATGCTGCGATTCCCTCAACCAAAAAAAAACAAACAAAAAAAAACAACAACAACAATATTAAACAATCTATGATATATTTTTAAAGGAATAGAGAAGATCGAAATAATAGATATCACACAACTTTAACTATGGGATCAGGCTCTTAGTCATCCCTTCCCCAAACAAACATGTATCAATAATCATTGTTCAATAATGAAAATAAGTACTCTGTTGAACAAGTGAGCATAGATCATTATAGATAACCTAACGTAGAGATCATTACAAAGCAATTCAATCAATGATTCTAGAGATCACCTAACATAAGAAAATGTGCAGAGGCGGAGATTTCCTAACATAAGAAAATGTGCAAAGGAAGAGATCGCCTAACATAAGAAAATGTGTAAAGCAAGAGATCACCTAACATAAGAAAATGTGCAAAGGTTCACTTCAAAAGTAACTCTATCAACGATTTCCTATCATAAGAAATGTGCAGATATTTAAACACCATTTCTATCTAGCAAAGGTGATAGAGATCGCCTTCACGATGCGTCTCTGTCAAAAAACAATCTCAGTCAACCATCGTATACCATTATTAAACATCATATACAAAATATCAAATATCATATGCACATATCTCCCATCATATGTAGATTCCTCCCTCGTGCCCCCCTCCAGTTGTGACCATGTTGATGAGTAGTGAACACAACAGTTCGGCCTGTATCCACAATGTTCTGGACAGTCCTCATCACAATAGCAGCAGCTTTTGCATTCAGTCATGATGTTAGCTCATCCATGAAGATTATTGAAGGATTTGCAACTGCTACTGTCAATCTCTTACGTTGTTCTGTGGACAAGCCGTTCACTCCAAGAAGGCCGACCAAAGCTTGTCTCAGGTTATTCATCTCCACAACATCCATAACTTCCTCCACAAATGTCTGTCAATGTTCAAATACAGTACCCATGAGTTTATTTAGACTCCAATTCAACATCCACACTTGATCATGCTGTTAAAGTAGAAAATTTACGATATTAGAGAGAAGGGATAACCTTTCTTAACTCAGAATCAACCTCGGCCAGGAGATGAAGCCAGGCAGAGTATACGAGTGACTCATAAACATTAACAAAAGGAGAATGGATATCGGTTTGTTCACAGTAACCAGAGATGCGAGCGAAGGTTTCTTGTTTATTGGGAAAGCCGAAGATGGTGATGGATCCTTCGATGTAGCCATCAATTTTCCTTCCTCTAAGAACATCGATTAGGGTTGTTTTTCCAGCTAGGCTCACACCCATTAAATAGGTAAGCACACCAGGCCTGAATGTGCCATTTACTCCATCTAATAACTGGATATAGCACAGGAGATAGCTATGGGTTGCATACAACAGGTAGCAGAGAGAACGGTATGGGGTAGATGAGTTGCATGAGCTCCTTCGGCTTGCAATCCGATGTGATGTGCTTCACCACAGATCGTATTTTTATTCCAATTGGCGGTGGCAAAGATCAATGGCCTGCAGTTCAGCAACTAAGAGAGTTCACTAACAACCATAAATTAACTATAACTATGTCAGGGGTGACATGACGGATGCATGTCTCTTCCAATTGGCGGTGGGACAGGTTTCGGCTCCCCATAGGCCGTTGACAGACGACGAAAGCTCGAGGGGAGCCAACCCCTTAATATACGCCTTCGGCGTAATAAATTTTGATTCGACAGTGTCTGTACTATACAAGAATAGAATAATGTTTTTAAGAATATTTTCAATCTTATGACGTGATGTTCTCAATCAAAGAAGTTATAGAAAACGTAAAATAATCAACTAGTTCAGGTTATAGTCATGAAACCCTCGGCATGAGGTAATAGTTCCGGTATAGTCATGAAACCCTTGAAATACTCGTACCAACAACTCCACATTATATAATTGCGAGAAAGCATTTTAAACCAAGCATCACCAAGTAGTTTAATAACTGTAACCAATGATATATTTCTTTCAACTTTATCAAAACCTAAAATTAACAAAACCAATTTCATCAAATTCCATGCATTCAAAAATAATTTATGTATATAGATCTAATTCAAATTGGATTAAAAAATAATTTATGTATATAGATCTAGTTCAAATTGGAAAATATTTTCTATATATAGATCTAATTCCACTCTAATTCAAATTGAATTAGTCCAATTTATAATTTTGAAGATTAGTTTAAATAGTCATAATGTCAAATCTCCTTAATGTTTTTTTATCCATCTTTAAAACCTTACTTTTTTTTATTATGTCCTTCAAAATTAAGCATTGTCAATTTATCTTAAATAAAGAATACTAAATTTAAAATATATTTACCTTTTTTATTCTGTCCTTAAAACTTTCAGATTGTCAATTTGTCCTAAATACTATCCTTATCCTTAAAATAAAAAATACCAAATTTAAAATAAATAAATATAAACAACATCCAACCTCTATATACTTAAACCACATGATCAAACTTTAAACCTTAAATCACAGTTCATTATCCAACCTCTATATACTATTAAGTCTGAACTTAAATCAGAGGCCAAACAGAATAAAACTAAATGACAAAATGACAAGTTTTAATGTCCAGATGAAATGAATGCTTTTTATCCATTTGAAGATAGGACTAGCCAATAGAAACAATACTATGTCAAAGCAAAGCAGATAGGACAAATTAATTGGTAAGGGTAAAACAGATGAAAACTATTTTCAACCAAAACATGCAGATTTAAAAATTCGGTAGAAAACATCAAAATTTGGAATCATAGATGCTTCATCAACGAAGCCATGTGCATTGTCACATTGTACAACATTCATTTTCAGAAAAATTTGAAGAGCATCCTATCTACTATCTACAACTATCTTTCTATCTCTATTATTTCTCTCTGTTAGAAGCATTCCTTTCCATTTTTAAACCGACATATTTTCATCAAATATCAATCAAAATAGCCACTTCCAGAGCCATGCTTTGTATGCAGAGACCCACTTCCTTCAAATCATATACACAGTGAAATATCAAAATCCTGATCACTAAAAGAACATGGTGTTCTTGACTCCATCATGAAGTTTGGGAAAATTCAGATAAGATGAGGAAGACGATGATGAAGAGGTAGATGTAGTCTCAGACGATGCAAATGCTAATCCCTAAAGGTAAATCCTACCTCTATAAGCTTGTAACATCCCTCCAAAATTGACCTATTATTATTATTTTTGTAAAATATAATTGTAATTTTGTAAATAAAAGGATTATTGTAATTGTTTCTGGTGAGGAGCTCAAGGCCAAGGCCCCACCAGTAAACATGGTGTCTAATAATGTTTGTTTTTCTAAAGAATTGTAAAAACAAGGAGGTAGACCTAAGTCACTTAAAGTAGTGACGTCACGACGGGCATTTAAATTTGCACTAGAAAAGATAAGTCAACGATGACCTATGTCGCTTTGGTATCCATGGGTAATTGGGGAAAAGTGAACCAGTGACGATCACTCGTTTTAGTTACTAAGAAAACCACGTAATTAAAGACGAACACAAACTAAGGAATTAGGAGGATATTATTTAGACAATAGTTAAGTTAAAACTATTTAATGCGTATTTTATATTCATGTGTATATATACATATATATATAGTTGTGGATACTATATCTATACTTTTGTCATATATATATATATATATATACACACGGAAGGTAATACATTTTTTTTAGGAAATGTAATATGATTTTTTTGGTACAATTATATGTACGGTTAATGATTATGACAACTAAGAGGATAGAGTGAGACAAATTATATAGAGAGAAAGAGCCATACATAAGTTTATTTATTATTAGTTATGGGTTTCATCATATTATATTTAGATGTTATTTTAATAATATTAAGACATAGGGTGGATGCACCATCAATGACAAAAGTTTAATTAAAGAATATAATTTAAATAAAATATGTTTACATATGATAATATACCTTCAAATAGTGCTGGAGTAACTTTTTACATAAAAATATATCTATATATTTTACACTTTCATAATGATGCTTTCCTAGGAAGGAATGTTTTCCCATACAAACAATTCAAATAAAGAAAAGTAATGACATACTACCATTTAATCGACTTACACTTTATTTGGAAAACAAAGTATCAATGAAATAGGTTAAAGTTTCCCCGATAAGATTTAGTCACTTTATTTGTTAAAGGGTATTATAAAAATGATGAGAGTATAGTTTTATAGATATTGAAAATATCAAAATCATAAATATGGTGAATATTATGTCTACAATAATACTTTATAAAAGTTATAATAAAGTGATCCTTATTGAAAAGCCTACATTATATAAAGACCATCATGTATTATTTAAGTTAAAACATACTTGAAACCTAGTTTAATATACTATCATAATTGTTATTATATAAGAAGTATAAAGTAAACCTATCGAGATAAGAAAAGAGGAAAATCTTTATATAAACACATGTATATTCTAATTAGAATTCTTTATAAGAATAAAGGAGCTTAGCCCTAAGATTGGATTTATGTGAAGTATGTTATCTAACAATAAAATATTTTATCTCCACTAGATCTCAAAGCTTTTCTTTTGATGATCGAAAAACATATAGCTGAGAACTATCTAGTGTGGTGGCAGACCGTTAGAGAATACTTAGGCGAAGTGCCTCCTTAAAGGGAGCTTCCGAACTCCCATTGATTCCACCACCTATTCCACTCTTGGAACCATTTAAACCAAACCTCTGCCATTTGTTACCTTCAATGCAAGTAGTGGAGGTCAAAAGGGAGTATTTCCAGCATATTGTCTCCACTAGTGGAGTGTTGTACTCAAAGCAGAGCCGCCATTGCCTCTTAGTTGGCTTAAGAGTGCCAAAGTAATCCACTACCATAACTTTTACTTCCTACCATTTGTACTCTACTCCGCCATATGTATTTTGAGGAGGACCACTAGAGGTGAAATGGGGGGGCTCGAACAATACGTTGAGTTTCTTTAAATACTACCTATGGTATTTTGGGAAAAAAGGATGGGAGACTTGCTCTTAAGTATGCGTTGAGGACTTCCAATACTCTATCATCGGTAAGAGCGATGCATGAGGGTATCAATCTTGGCAAGCAATATCGACCCCGCAGCAGAGTGTTTAATGCTCTTGCTGCGAGGTCTTGGTAACGGTATGTCAGGGCACGTATTCAAACTCCGGTAGAAGAGGTAGTAGTCAGTTGCCGGAAAATGGAGCGGGACCGGGGCATGCATCCATCCATCCACGCATCCATCTTGAATGATGCAATATATCCATGCCACCATCGCCATCCATCAAGAACCCCATGCCTACATCATGAGCATGGATCAGTGCAAGGCTCGAGGAGATCCCCAACTGGTGCGCAAGGCTCGAGGAAATCTGTCTACCGTAGATCCGTCACATGGGCTTGTTGTATCGCGAATTCAATTCGACGTAATGACTGATATATGCCAATTGCATCGGATCGAAACAAGCCACCAGCCACCAGCGCCATTCACAGTTAGGAGCAACCATAGAACCTACAGCGAAAACAAGCCACCAGCCACCGGCGCCATTCACAGTCAGGAGCATTCATCAAAAGGAGCAGGTAAGTTACGATTCTCAGCATTTTGTTTTACCAGTTATGAGTATTCACCTTGACATCAATTTCAATCTTGTTAACTATTATCCTCTGCAACCAGCACTCTCCGTGACACTACTTGTGACAATAATAGCAGCTCTATTAAATCAAGATTAAACCATTTACATTCATCGGTATATATGAGTATGTTTCATTTAATCTTTTATGACTGTAAGATCCCACTGAAAGCCAAAACCCTTGCTTGCCTGCTTATCAGAGCACTCAGTAAACTCCGGGGGACCTCAGTTATTAATCGTGCCTGCTCAGATTGCATGGCAAAGACACGTTTTCCTTCAGAATAGCTGCTCCCAAACACAGTATGTGCCAATATATCTTCTGTTAGATTCTGGAACTCTTTGCAGACTTCTATCTCAATCTCACCCGATTCAATTCTCTCCTTCCATTTGTACAGCATAGTCGATGTGCTTGCAATAACCAAGCACATCTACCTTCATGAAAACCTGTGAAATTTATGTTCTTTAGTTGGAATTGGAAATACAAATTTTAATTTTAATGAAAAAATAATTAATAATAATTACAATGTTACAAATTTATGAAGAGATGTATAACGAATATTATTAATTATTATTATTATTATATTATATAATTATAGATAGTAATTTCAAGATGAAAAAACTATGATAACAGAATTTAGTTGTTAAATCGAATGTTTTGAAATAATTTAGATAATTTTTAAAATTTGAACGTAAATTATTAATTAATTTTACAATATTACACATTTACAAAATTATGTATAGCCAGATACTTAATTAATAATAATAATAATAATAATTACAACGTTAAAAATCTATGAAAAGATGTATAGGGAATATTATTAACTATTATTAATATATTAGATATTTATAAATAATATCTTAAAAATGAAAAAATTATCATAACACAATTTAATTATTAAATCAAGTCTTTTTAAAATAATTTGAATAAAAAATTAATTTTACAATGTTATACATTTAATTAATTATTTAAATGACAAAATATCATAACTATGAGAAACCATAGTTTCAAGTTTTTTTCCACGTCTAGAGAGTATTAACCATAATGCTTTTATTTTTGCGTAATTGTTGGAGCCAAGGCCTATGCTTGACATTGTGCTATGAGGAAATAGTTATATACTCATGATTTATGATATATAATTGTGTATCGATTAATTTAAATATTTTTAAGTTTAAAAAATCATTTTTTTAAGAAATTTGATAAACATTTCAAAGAAATATTAGTAATATTAGGATTTTGTCATCATTTAAGTAAATTATAGTAATTTTTTTTTTTTAAAATTATGTAGGTTTTTGAATTTATTTAAATGATTGAAATTTTAATTTAATTTTAAAAAAATTTACGACAAAATTAGGTGACTTCATTATTTATACATTAAAAAAATTTGTGATCATACTCATCTTTAGTTGTTAAACTATCAATATATTGTACAACTTTAGTATGTGGTACAAAATGAAGGTAGATAAAACATAAAAATAGGAGTTTCATGTTTTTTAACAATAATATATATTCTCCATACTGTTATTACACTGTGTTTACTTGACATTTTCACACTTTGCGTTAATTTCTTTTATTTTGATGTTTATATCTCCTTGTATACCTGTCTGCCATGCATCACGCCCAACTTAACCCTGCCATAATTAATAGTGCTGGTGGTGATCACCTGGAGCAACCAAGAATTAAAACCGTGACAGATGTTCCCTCACCGATTGTTCGACGAAGCAGCAACGAGTCGATCCAGCCGCTGTCTTTGCTTTGCTATTTTTTTTTAATAATACATTTCTCTGCTGTTGCGATTTTATTGAATGCCACAAATTTTACGATAGTTAAACCCAGGTCAGGAAACCATTGCACTTGCTGTTTGATAGGTGCCGGTCAAAGAAATCAAACTGTTTGATAAGTGTCGGTCAAAGAAATCACTTCTAATTTAATTAACAATTAGTACAGGATTACATTATCAGGAGCTACCTTGAACGCTACGGTTTAAATCCTATGCTCTTTCCAGAATACGATAACGACCAGATAATGATTAATATCATTTGCTTATAGTTTCATGTTTTTGCTATTTAAATGAAAGTGAAAATTATGCGGACGATCGTTATATAATTTACTGAGTTGCAATGTGTAAATGAAGAGAATTGTATCAATTGTTAAAATTGAAAATAACATGCTTTTGCCATATACAAAAAGGTGAGAAACTATATGATTGATTGACACTTAAATTATTAGGTTTAGGATGTGCACAGGGAAGAATAATATCCTTCGTTTATAAAAAGTTTAGAATAATATCCTTGGTTTATAAAAAATTTAGAAAAGAAATAATATTGTTTGCTTAAAATAATATGTTTTTGCCATACAAATAAAAGTAAGAGATCATATGTTTGAATGTCATATTTATTATTATATTTACAATATGTTTAGGATAAGAATAATATCCTTGTTTATGCTATCATGTTTTTGTCATATAAATAAAAATAAGAATTACTTTTAGTTATTTTTAAAATAAAATGAATTTTTATTATAGATTCGAAGTTTATGAAGTTTAGTATTGTCTTTCAACTGGTGATTTGATGGCATTATCAAACATAACAACTACGACAATACAATAGAAACTCATATAATAATTTAGACTAATTTAGACCTAGATTGACAAAGATATTAAATTGTACCAATCCAAGCCGTACGAATATGTTGTTAGATGCCTTGGAAAGACACTTTGCTTATTTGGAATGAGGATGACTTTGATATAGAGTGTTGGTGGTTCTCTTGCCTGTAGATGAGGTCGCTGAAGTCTCCTCCACAAAATAGACAACCCACTTGCAAAAATAGTTTGGCTTATTTATTAGTATTATTTTGTAATAGTTTTTAACAGGGATAATAAATTATAAATGTGATAAAATATAGATTATACTCACTTTTGTTTTTTTTCTTTTATTTTGATTTTGATGTTCCAAAATTAAAATGGATTTATATTAATTAACTAGTTAAATAATATATATATACATAGAAAGATAATAAAATTTTAAAAAATTATTAGTATTAGTTTGTAATAGTTTTTAATATGGATAATAAATTATAGATTATGCTCACTTTCACTTTTGGTTTTTTTCTTTATTTTGATTTTGATATTCCAAAATTAAATTGAATTTATATTAATTAATTAATTAAATTATATATATATATATATATATATATATATATATATATATATAGGTAATAAAATTAAGGAAATTTGTTAGTATAATTAGGAAATAATATATATATATATATATATATAGAGAGAGAGAGAGAGAGACAATAAAATTTTAAAAAATTATTAGTATTAGTTTGTAATAGTATTTAATATGGATAATAAATTATAGATTATGCTCACTTTCACTTTTGGTTTTTTTCTTTATTTTGATTTTGTTATTCCAAAATTAAATTGAATTTATATTAATTAATTAATTAAATAATATATATATATATATATATATATATATATAGGTAATAAAATTAAGGAAATTTATTAGTATAATTTTGTAATAGTTTTTAATATAGATAATAAATTAGAAATGTGATAAAATTTAGATTATAATCACCTGGGAGAGCCAAGGGAGTGGCTAACATGTAGTACCTTTGCAAAAGAGTTTGTTTCACTAATTCTTACCCCTTGATGAATACGATGTGCTAGGCATAGATTTGATGCATTCAAAACATGATAATATGCTAGGGTGCATTGAACTTATAACTATTTTCTAGAGCAAACAAACCTCCATTGGTCAAGAAGGATGACTTCCTTTTGCTAGATTTTGACCCTTGCTTTATCACTAGTATTTAATCTTTCCACTTATAGAGTGATGGTTTTCCCATAAAGGGTATTACAATGATATCAAAAGCTCCATGTCAACAAAATCTAGGACTTTCAAATCATTTCACATTTCATGAAATATGTAGAACATATGCTATTTAATCATATAGTATATTTAATATCTAGGGACAATGGAAAGTGTCACTTGAGACTAAGCTTATATAGGTTGCAGGTTGGCATGGATGTTTAGGTGGGAAGGAGATATTTAACACTAAGAAAATACTTTGTCATGTAAATTATTGCGATTCAAACAACGCTATTATAGAGGGACTACAACCTTAGTCATATTTAGTGTTTAAGAGTATGCACAATTTCATTTATTAAAAATGTTCGCAATAAGTGAACATTTACTATCTCACACTTTGATTGTGCTCTTTTCTCCCATCCTTCCTTTTCAGGTCAATTCCCAATACATTGAACATTTATTACTTTTATTAGGAAATAATAATATGTAATAAATGTACTTGTTACTTTTATATAATTATGGAGACCTTATAAACACTCACCAATTAGTAAATATACATTATTTGTTTATCTACTTTTTAATTAATTCTTTTCAATGTTGTATTAGAATAGTTTATCAAGATTTTATTTCTGTACGTGATTGTGTAGAGGTGTTAAAATGGGAAAGTGGGATGAGATAAATGGGTTGGAGGTTGAAGATCCGGAAGATATGGTAGAGTTTTCTGTCGAAGATTTGACATGGACAGAAATTTGGGGGGACCAAGTCGCAATTATTCCGTATTGTAGACTTCAGGATTTTATAAGAGGAGAGCAAGCGAGAGAAAGCGCTCCTACTCAATTTGTTGTTCATATTCGACGAACTCGAAAACTTGAGGAGATCAAAAGAATTCATTTTGACACGTATTTGGTGTATGCTATGTGAGTCTCTATAATTACTCATAATTGATTGTGTGAAACATGCTTAGATATTTTGTTAACTTATCATTCAAGTTGATTAAGAAAAACATTCATCGATAACTTTAATTTATTGTAATGATATGTAATAGGTATTGGTGTTCATATGGTCCGGACTCCACTTGTAAAGTCCAAGGTGATAGTCATACAACGACGACATTTGAAAATACAATGAAGAAACGCAGTTCGCGCTAAAGCATTAAAGTTGGTTGTCAATGCCACTTCATCGTGCATCGGCTTGTCATGAGACCAACTAATGTTGTTATTGTATATACAGCATGCAGGCATATTGACAAATATGGTGTTGTGTGTCATGGGAAGGATGCAGTTGGAAGGCCTCAGGCTTTCAATTATGCTCCACATCTAACAGATAATCTACGAGCTAGTGTGAGACAGATGGTTCAAAATGGTTTTAACGTCACAATGATATGGGATAAATTCATTAATGACGTGGAGCATCAATGTGGTCAGTTGTTCACAGGGACAACTCGAGATGCCTTAATGACAAGACAAGATATTTTAAACATGTACAATGAACTAAAAAGACAAGAATACGTCAAGGACGAGAGTGATCCAATTAACGTGGACTGTTGGTACAATCAATTTCCAGATAAGTTTTTTTTCTACCAACAACAAGATGTTGTGCAAAACAAGCCATTCATCATTGGTATACAAACAAGCTGGATGCTTTCTATGATGATAAAGTACTCACATAATAATGCTATATCCATGGACTCTACATTTAGCACGAACAAATATGGGGTGAGTACACATATATCGTGATTCTCACTTAATTATAGTTATTGAAATCATTTCCTACGTGTGGACTTTGTATAATATAATTATGTGTTTATTTGAATGTAGTATCAACTTTATACATTGATGGTTTTCGACAAACACCATAATGGTGTCTCGATAGCTTGGGTTATTTCCTCACGAAATACATCGGAGGATATTAAAAAATGGTTAGCAGCATTATTTAAAGTCGGAATGAAAGAGCGTCCAGATTGGCATGTTCGTGCTTTTATTACAGATGATGCTGCAACTGAGATTGAGGTTTTAAGGTGACTTGATTAATTATTTGTAGAGGGGAGCAGGAGAGAAGATTAATGTTTCATTACGTATATATGTACATTAATCTCTTTAACTGTAATGTCATTTCAGGTGTTTAACTAATTCATCAATATTATTATGCGTATGGCATGTTCGCCGTGCATGGATGAAGAATATTTTAAGCAAAGTCAATGGAAAGGAAACTAGAGTCTCAATTTTTCGTGCTTTAGGATACATCATGCATTCATGTCCGGATGACCGCTCAGTACAAGATGCAGTTGCACGGATCTTTGATGAATTTCAAGGTCAAGAAAAGTTTTTGAATTATTTCAGAACTAATTGGATAGACAACAACAAAATTTGTAAGTACTGTCTACATCTTTGTGTTATAACTATATAATCTATTGCATTATTTTTAGTTTCTACTTTGTCACTGACCCCCTTCACTTTCCAAATATGTGGGCGAAAGCTTATAGAAATTTTCCCCATTCAAATCAAGATACCAACAATGCAATCGAGTCATACCATAGGTACTTAAAGAAAAGGTACCTTGATGAGAAAAGCAATGCATGCCACAGGCCGGTTGACTGGGGTATTCATGTGTTGTTGGAAAATGTTGAACCTTATTACATTCACATGCAACGTTTAAAGGAAGCTGGTAGTATACGACCTAAACAATCGAATGAACAACTTGCTAGATCCCAGTGCAAAGCAGATGCAATCCCAGATGAAGAATGTGCATGTGATCAAATAAATACCAATGAATATCGGGTTCGTAGCCAAAATAAGAATACTCGTGATACTTGGTACAAGGTCATATATGCAGGGACATATTTTTTCTTCTGTAATTGTGCTTGGGCATTGAATGGCAATGTTTGTAAACATGCCTTAAAGGTTGGCATGTTGGTAGGAAAAAATGCCCTTGGTGAGCATGCATCACCAAATGTTTCTAGTATTTTTGAGAGGCCTAGATTTCTAGTTGATTTAAATGAAACAGTTGCTCCCAGCCCAGAATTCCAAGAAGAGCTTCCCCCAGGATTTGATTCTCCTATCGGTAATTCCTCTAACCATGTTGATTCAACAACTATAAGACTAGACAATGCCATTTCTGAGGCCGATGAGATGGAATTTCTTATGTCATCAACTCATCAAACACTAAGGCGTTTACTAGATATTAAACCTACTAGTTTGGAGCATGCACGTGCACTTAACACCTTGGTATACAATGTGGGTCAGGAGTGTAATAAAATGTTTAATTGTTGTATAACTCCATCTAAGATCACTAAACAAAGACACCATAGTTTTTTGAGCCCGCTCAATAAAAAAAGACAATGTGGTCAAGCATTGCATTCAAGAAAAGATGCAACAAAATTTCAAAGGGTCGGACGAGCTCGCACAAAAAAGAAAAGCATGGATGAACAAATGAATATTTCTTCTCAAATACAAAGAAATGTCGATCATAGATCAGATATAGTGCAACATTATATTCCATACAATAGAGGTATTTCAATATGATACTGAATTTTGTTTAATTTGAAATAAGGTATATTATTCAACCCAATGCCATAATCTAATTATTTTGGTGATTATTGTTACAATTGAGGGATCCACTTCTCGATCTATTCCAAGTTGTCGACTTCGATTATTTCATGATAGTGCTATCGATGATACCTCATTGTTGCCTAATCATTCAATAGCAGAAATAGAAGGGAATGATACATTCAACCCACCACAACATAGTAACGAGACTTGTATAGGTATTGTTATTAATTTCAATCACATTTTTTTAAATGATCGTATGGTCATGGTGAGAAGACTTTCTTGGTTGTTTTTATAGGAAAGGTGTCTATTGGTCAAGAAATTTCACATCATCACGGCTAATCAAATTATGCTAAAACACACTTCGAATGTGTTGGACTGTTGCATACAAAAAATAAAACCATAAATGAGCAAATGGAGATTTCTTGTAGACAACAAGGAGATGTGGAACATAGGTTAGATTCAGTGCAACATTGGACTCTACGCAATAGAGGTATATCGGTTTGATAATATTTGTTAATTTCCATTAACTACGGCATATTTGATTGTTTCACTGGGCCTACTGTCATTGTCTTATTATTTTGGTGATTATTGTTACAGTTGAGGGAGGCACATCTCAAGTTATTCAGACTTGTCGACCTCGATTATTGCACGATAATATTGCTACGGGTAGCTCGTTTTTGGTTGATACAACAACAGTAGCTGTAGAAGTGAATGATACATGCAATCTACTACACCAGAGATCGTTGTCAAACTTAGCTATTGCAACTAATTTTTTGGTGTCAACCTGTCACATACCCCAATTTTAATAAAATAATGTAATTATTTTATTAATATTCCTGAGACATTATGTTAAATTTAATGCTAAGTAGGAATGGATGACTCAGCAGAGTCTCCAGAAATGGAATGTAAATTCTGAATAATTATTATTAATAAATAAATTATGGAGACAACAGCATGGGAGAGCTGTTAAAAGAGGTTACTGGTCTAACTGGTGGATGGAACTAGGTGGAAAGACAAAAGACAAGTGGCAGCATCCTCAAACACTTCCTGAGTTGCAGGTGGCAACTTCCCTATATTTTGGGGTCATGATTCCCCAAGAAAGTGGAATCTGAGCAGGTGGCTCATTAATGACAGTTAACCCAACTAAGACCTAGGCAATCTTTTAAATACTACTCAATGAACTGAGCTGGGGGTTCAGCATTGTTCTAGAGGGAGAATACATTCAGGTGAATGTTATTCAGGAGTCCCATTGAGGAAGTGGGAAAACAGTAAGGAAGTGTTTTGAGTCAGGAAGTTGCAGTAACTTGGTTCCAGTATAGCTGCTTTGGCTGAGGGAATAGTTGGCTGTACCTAGTTTCCAGCCAGTTAGACCAGAGCAAGCTCGGGGGTCCTGAGAAGTGCTGTCTGGGCACTCTCCAGGAATTGGTAGGGAGGAACAGCCTCCCATTGCTGTTATTGTCTACCATAGATACAGGTTCTGCCACTCTTCCTGCTGTTTATTTAATAAATTTAAATGTAGAATGGACTATCTTATCTGTGTTTTAAAGAGTATTTATTTTCAGTAAAGAAGCTGTTCTGTATTGTCTTTTTATAGAATGTGCAAAAATTATATGTCTTAGGATTTTTCCTATTATCACATAAATCGAGTAATTATTTTATGCAGAATATAATTGTTGTTAATACAGTAATAAAATATTATGGTGACTTATCATAGATTATTTATTAATAGATAAATAATAGATATAAGATACTATACAGTAGTCATTCCTGAAATACACGTATTAAAAACAAATATAAGGACAGACACATAAGATAAATTTTATAATCCCAGTGAAATAATTCCATAGAGAAATTTACTGGTATCATTTCTATTTGAGCAAATATACCAGCTTATATCTGCCTTATGTTTTGTTAAACTACAGTAAGTTTTCATTTTCCAAACCCATCCATTATCACCAGCATAGGTTACTGCTCATTTCGAGCTCAAACCAAACAGTAGGTGTAGTATTTAGTCTAAATCTTTTATTTATTTACAGTTTTTAGTACAACATTGTGTTCGAAGAAATCGGCATATGAATGCACAGTTTTCGACAGATACCTGTCTTATCTTGAACTATCCTTTCAAACCTAGAAACTCATATTTGCATAGATAGCCATCGAACCTAACTTTGATTGCCTTAACAACTACAAACCCTAGTATTTATTTACTGTAATAAGATTAAATTTATTATAAGTATTTCTCCTTGAGAGTGGACAACAAACCTATCACGGTCGTAGCCAGACCACATTGTTTCGACAGATTGAAAACAAAAGAAAAGAAATGTCTTATATATCAGTTTGAACCTACAGGAGATTCCATACATAGTTCATGTATACTTTTATCCACAGTTACAGTCAATACTTATACAAAAACTTTTACATAAATCTTCCGACACACACACCCACCAAAAAAAAAAAATTTAATCTACAGTATAACTGTCATAAGTCTTTCGAATGATACCAGGAAGGCACAGGAGTAAAACTGTTAATAGCATGGAATCCAACTTACAATTGAGATTCTTAAACCTATCTATTTTATTTTACCATATAGAAACCGAATATCAAAGTACGACGCAGACAAACAACAGAACTTAAACACTTCTCATATTTCTTATATATATTAACCTGGGAGAGAACCCCAACTCGCCAGGGTTAACCACATTTTAATTAGCTAATGCAGTAAGGGTAGTGAACTTCAACACGATTATTAAACGCTCAAAAGCAACGAAAAACGCAGAGAAACAAATACATTGATATCACCTACAGCAGAGTTATCATTCTTTGCAAGTATCCGAGAAAGCTTAAAACAAAACCCTTAACTAATCAGTGTATTCATTAAGGAAAACGCAGATAATACACGGCCACTTGACAGGCCAAACAGTTACAGCATCTATTTATCTCCTACAAGGTTGAGTAAAAACCCTACACATCAAAAATACAATGTCGATAACAACCCCAATGCCTCATCACAGACTGAGCCGTAGATTGTTCCTCGTAAACATGCCAGAGTAACAAACCCTATCTTTTATAAGCAAAACGATTTATACATGTGACTGTATCCATGTCACAAAAACGATAACAACCCAGTTGCAAAGGAGGTCCCTTCCAGACATAACCCTAGCACATCAAAACCAACAAAGGGAGAGACAGCCATGGAATAACCAGGCTTACCCGGAGGAGCCAGCGCTGGAGATGAAGCCCCGTGCACCTTCAGGAACAGCATAACCTGCACATTACAAAGTGTCGAGAATTGTCAACATTTAATTTTAAATATAATAATCTTTTGCAGAAACGAAAACTATGAAACCATTGCTATTTTCTTACCTGAGTTTTCGGAGAAGGCAAACCCGGTGGACAACCTGGTAGCCACGGGTTAAGCCGGGTAGCAAAAACCTCATCATATTCGTCAGGAGGATGAGCAAAGAAAACTCCAAGTTCCTCTCTTGATAGCCGTGACAGGCAATGTATTGAACAAACCCTAAGATATGAATGAACCAGTCAGGGAGCACGATTTAAAAACCATTACACGACCACCTCATGGTTAAAACAACAGAGAAAACCCTGCCTATAACTCAGACTAGCAACAGTGTAAGTCTGTAAGTATCATGTGACCTAAACACTGTGGTAGCAAACGATACAAGATGCCAATGAACTGTAGCAGACGCCAATAGCAGAGCCCACAGACTGCTAAACCCCCAGAGGATAAAACAACGTGACCATAACCTTAAACAAATTGCATTTTACAGTACCCAACTGACGAGCTCAAACAAGGAAGGGTTTCTCTCTTACAACCCGAGCCCGAAGGCAGAGAAAATGACCAGGAAGGGTTTCAAGACAGGCTTATATATCAACCAAACGCAAGGATGAGAGCCAACCACGTAGCCTTTAAATTTATCAACTTACCATGGGTCGACTTCATATAGTTCAGCTGCAGCTCGAATCATTGTTATCAATTTTAAATCAATGCATGGATAAAAGTCATATTCGCAATATGAATATTCCCTTTGATTGATACACAATCATTGTATAACGCATATTTTGAAACCAAGCCATCGATAGTGTCAAGGGTACATTATATATTCCCTACAATCAATTGAAAAATGATGTAGTCAATTTCAAAAGAGAACTTCACAACATTAAAACATTGAAATATTACCTTGACAATATGATTGGATACACCTTGGTTATATAAGTTTTATTTATCATAATTCTCCCAATACTATTGATAACAATCAACTATGAGAATAACGATCTTTAGTATTGAGATGTATGAATATAAAATCATCTACAGGTCCATACTATGAACGTAGATTGAAAACAATGAACAGAGATGTTGACATAAGTTAAACAAAATATTAAGTAGACTTTGGACCATAATTTATCGATGAACATATTGGAACATCGCTAGAGGCGTCACAATTCCAACTCATGCTAATAACCAGTGATCACAGCTAATAGTTGACAGTATGTTACATAATGCTAACGTCACGTTATGCATACGATGAACATGATACAAACAACTTGTTCCAGTAATAGTTCATAGCATTAACATAGAGTCATGGTCATAACGCAATAAATATGACGGAGACATTGAAATTCATCGCAAAGCCTAATGATACTATCCAGAATAAGAGATTTCACGACATGGCAGACTATCAGTCTTATATCAAGCATAAATTTCATGAAAGGAACCTTACTGTCTTACACGACAACCAGTAATAATATTTAGATCTTCTTTAAGTTTTTACAGTGCAGGGAAGGAGTTTGATATTTATAAAAATTAAATTTCAGTGATTCGTACTTCACCGGTATACCTGCGAACAAAAGACGAATTATGCACTAGCTCGTAAGCTAAGTGAGCCAGTCAGCTATGGCTGGGTACCTGTGAACAAAAGACAAATTATGCATTAGCTCGTAAGCTAAGTAAGCCAGTCAGACATGGCTAGTTCTCCCTTTGAAGTTGAAAACGAAAACAATCAATAACAAAAGACAAAACTCATATTAGTATAATAGAACCATTTAAACAAAAATTACGATTAATTTCTTAAAATAAACAGGACCAGGAGTGCAATTAATTAACATTTATTGTTATAATAAAAATTTTAAATTTTTCAGAAATTTCGGGTTTTGACATGTGGTATCAGAGCCATGGTTCAGACACTAGGCTTGGATGTGACTCCACTAACTTCCGCAAAAACAGTAACCATAAAGGAAAATTTAAATGTGCATATAAAGTACTAACTTATATTTCTGTTTCATGATACAGAACAGAAAATTTCCTTTTCTGAATTTTACAGGCAGGTATGGAAAAACTAGGAGAATACACTGAGCAAGAATCTCCAAACACTGTGATAAGACAGATGTCAAGAGAACCTGAGACAGAAGAGGTAATTTCTCACACCACTGAGCTGATGCAGACCATAAGAGGATTAAAGACAGAGATGGAAACAGTCAAGAAGGATAATGAAAGGATTCTAAAAACTCAGGAGCAGTTAAATCAGCTATTGATGGAAAAATTTCAGATAGAAGGAAGGAGCAAACGAGCTGACTCAGAAGAAGTTAGTCATCAAAGAGGGTCTAAAAGGACGAAACCAGCTAAATCCGACAGCAGTTCATCATCTGAAGAAAGAAAGGGACAACACAGTTATTACACTAGCAGTGACAGCAGTGAAGCTGAGCTGCATAATAGAAGTAAAAAGTACCGGCCTTATGAAGAGATTTCCGGGGAGTTTAAGAAGATAAAGCCCCCAACCTTCAATGGAGAATCTGAAACTGGAGAAGAGGCTGAATCCTGGTTATCCGGGATGAGAAAATATTTTCAAATCTATAATTACTCAAATCAGCTGAAGGCACGAATGGCCATCTACAACCTCTCGGGAAAAGCGGACATATGGTGGCAAGATCTGAAAAGGGTCAAGGGGATTAAAGAGAGAGAAGTTAATTGGAGTACTTTTAAAAGATACTTCAAAAAGAAATTCCTGTCTGAACAGTATTATGAGGAGAGGGCCAAGGAATTTTATGAACTAAAGCTAGGATCTATGACGATGAAGGACTTAAACAGTAAATTCTTAAGTCTGTTGCGGTATGTACCGTATTTTGTTGAAGAGAAACCAAAAATACAGCGGTTTCTTAGCTGTCTGCCCTACCATATCAAGGACAGAATTGAATATGACAACCCCAAAACACTGGAAGAAGCTATGCGAAAAGCTAATTTCTGTTATGAACAGAATAAAAAGAAAGAGGGGATAGCCAGCTGGAAAGCCAAAAAGAACAGCAATCCGATCGAGTACAAGAAAAAGGAGTTTGTCTCCCATAAAAGTTTCAAGAATGGAAAAAACGGAAACCACTTTAATGGTAAAAGCTTCCAGGGAAATAAAAATGGAGCTGTCAGCCATTCCAACAATTACAAAAGCAGCAAGGAGGCTCCTAATAATCACGGAAACTACACCAAAAATTTTGAGCGAAAAGAACCTGTCAAGTGCTGGGAGTGTAATGGGCCACATTATGCTTCAGTCTGCCCAAACAGAAAGAAACAAATCAGCAATATTCATACTGTTCAAGATGAAATGACAGTTGGAGACTTTGCAGGAACTATGCCCCGAATCAATGCAGTGTTGGAAAACCGCCAAGCTGACTATCAAACTTCCATGGTGGAAGTAGGAGGTAGAACCAGAAGGGGAAGTTCTGGTGGAACCGGATTGTATCCTCGGGAGGAGGGAAATTACTCTACGGAACCGCATAATTGGACAAGTGAAGGTGCAATGGAAGCACCTTAGTCCTGAAGAAGCTACCTGGGAGCTGGAAAGTAAGATGCGGGAAGCATATCCCCATCTATTCCAATAGGTGGCTGAAGAAGAGGAATAAGTAACATCGAGGACGATGTTACATTTTAAGGGGGTGTGTATGTCACATACCCCAATTTTAATAAAATAATGTAATTATTTTATTAATATTCCTGAGACATTATGTTAAATTTAATGCTAAGTAGGAATGGATGACTCAGCAGAGTCTCCAGAAATGGAATGTAAATTCTGAATAATTATTATTAATAAATAAATTATGGAGACAACAGCATGGGAGAGCTGTTAAAAGAGGTTACTGGTCTAACTGGTGGATGGAACTAGGTGGAAAGACAAAAGACAAGTGGCAGCATCCTCAAACACTTCCTGAGTTGCAGGTGGCAACTTCCCTATATTTTGGGGTCATGATTCCCCAAGAAAGTGGAATCTGAGCAGGTGGCTCATTAATGACAGTTAACCCAACTAAGACCTAGGCAATCTTTTAAATACTACTCAATGAACTGAGCTGGGGGTTCAGCATTGTTCTAGAGGGAGAATACATTCAGGTGAATGTTATTCAGGAGTCCCATTGAGGAAGTGGGAAAACAGTAAGGAAGTGTTTTGAGTCAGGAAGTTGCAGTAACTTGGTTCCAGTATAGCTGCTTTGGCTGAGGGAATAGTTGGCTGTACCTAGTTTCCAGCCAGTTAGACCAGAGCAAGCTCGGGGGTCCTGAGAAGTGTTGTCTGGGCACTCTCCAGGAATTGGTAGGGAGGAACAGCCTCCCATTGCTGTTATTGTCTACCATAGATACAGGTTCTGCCACTCTTCCTGCTGTTTATTTAATAAATTTAAATGTAGAATGGACTATCTTATCTGTGTTTTAAAGAGTCTTTATTTTCAGTAAAGAAGCTGTTCTGTATTGTCTTTTGATAGAATGTGCAAAAATTATATGTCTTAGGATTTTTCCTATTATCACATAAATCGAGTAATTATTTTATGCAGAATATAATTGTTGTTAATACAGTAATAAAATATTATGGTGACTTATCATAGATTATTTATTAATAGATAAATAATAGATATAAGATACTATACAGTAGTCATTCCTGAAATACACGTATTAAAAACAAATATAAGGACAGACACATAAGATAAATTTTATAATCCCAGTGAAATAATTCCATAGAGAAATTTACTGGTATCATTTCTATTTGAGCAAATATACCAGCTTATATCTGCCTTATGTTTTGTTAAACTACAGTAAGTTTTCATTTTCCAAACCCATCCATTATCACCAGCATAGGTTACTGCTCATTTCGAGCTCAAACCAAACAGTAGGTGTAGTATTTAGTCTAAATCTTTTATTTATTTACAGTTTTTAGTACAACATTGTGTTCGAAGAAATCGGCATATGAATGCACAGTTTTCGACAGATACCTGTCTTATCTTGAACTATCCTTTCAAACCTAGAAACTCATATTTGCATAGATAGCCATCGAACCTAACTTTGATTGCCTTAACAACTACAAACCCTAGTATTTATTTACTGTAATAAGATTAAATTTATTATAAGTATTTCTCCTTGAGAGTGGAAAACAAACCTATCACGGCCGTAGCCAGACCACATTGTTTCGACAGATTGAAAACAAAAGAAAAGAAATGTCTTATATATCAGTTTGAACCTACAGGAGATTCCATACATAGTTCATGTATACTTTTATCCACAGTTACAGTCAATACTTATACAAAAACTTTTACATAAATCTTCCGACACACACACCCACCAAAAAAAATATATTTTAATCTACAGTATAACTGTCATAAGTCTTTCGAATGATACCAGGAAGGCGCAGGAGTAAAACTGTTAATAGCATGGAATCCAACTTACAATTGAGATTCTTAAACCTATCTATTTTATTTTACCATATAGAAACCGAATATCAAAGTACGACGCAGACAAACAACAGAACTTAAACACTAATCATATTTCTTATATATATTAACCTGGGAGAGAACCCCAACTCGCCAGGGTTAACCACATTTTAATTAGCTAATGCAGTAAGGGTAGTGAACTTCAACACGATTATTAAACGCTCAAAAGCAACGAAAAACGCAGAGAAACAAATACATTGATATCACCTACAGCAGAGTTATCATTCTTTGCAAGTATCCGAGAAAGCTTAAAACAAAACCCTTAACTAATCAGTGTATTCATTAAGGAAAACGCAGATAATACACGGCCACTTGACAGGCCAAACAGTTACAGCATCTATTTATCTCCTACAAGGTTGAGTAAAAACCCTACACATCAAAAATACAATGTCGATAACAACCCCAATGCCTCATCACAGACTGAGCCGTAGATTGTTCCTCGTAAACATGCCAGAGTAACAAACCCTATCTTTTATAAGCAAAACGATTTATACATGTGACTGTATCCATGTCACAAAAACGATAACAACCCAGTTGCAAAGGAGGTCCCTTCCAGACATAACCCTAGCACATCAAAACCAACAAAGGGAGAGACAGCCATGGAATAACCAGGCTTACCCGGAGGAGCCAGCGCTGGAGATGAAGCCCCGTGCACCTTCAGGAACAACATAACCTGCACATTACAAAGTGTCGAGAATTGTCAACATTTAATTTTAAATATAATAATCTTTTGCAAAAACGAAAAGTATGAAACCATTGCTATTTTCTTACCTGAGTTTTCGGAGAAGGCAAACTCGGTGGACAACCTGGTAGCCACGGGTTAAGCCGGGTAGCAAAAACCTCATCATATTCGTCAGGAGGATGAGCAAAGAAAACTCCAAGTTCCTCTCTTGATAGCCGTGACAGGCAATGTATTGAACAAACCCTAAGATATGAATGAACCAGTCAGGGAGCACGATTTAAAAACCATTACACGACCACCTCATGGTTAAAACAACAGAGAAAACCCTGCCTATAACTCAGACTAGCAACAGTGTAAGTCTGTAAGTATCATGTGACCTAAACACTGTGGTAGCAAACGATACAAGATGCCAATGAACTGTAGCAGACGCCAATAGCAGAGCCCACAGACTGCTAAACCCCCAGAGGATAAAACAACGTGACCATAACCTTAAACAAATTGCATTTTACAGTACCCAACTGACGAGCTCAGACAAGGAAGGGTTTCTCTCTTACAACCCGAGCCCGAAGGCAGAGAAAATGACCAGGAAGGGTTTCAAGACAGGCTTATATATCAACCAAACGCAAGGATGAGAGCCAACCACGTAGCCTTTAAATTTATCAACTTACCATGGGTCGACTTCATATAGTTCAGCTGCAGCTCGAATCATTGTTATCAATTTTAAATCAATGCATGGATAAAAGTCATATTCGCAATATGAATATTCCCTTTGATTGATACACAATCATTGTATAACGCATATTTTGAAACCAAGCCATCGATAGTGTCAAGGGTACATTATATATTCCCTACAATCAATTGAAAAATGATGTAGTCAATTTCAAAAGAGAACTTCACAACATTAAAACATTGAAATATTACCTTGACAATATGATTGGATACACCTTGGTTATATAAGTTTTATTTATCATAATTCTCCCAATACTATTGATAACAATCAACTATGAGAATAACGATCTTTAGTATTGAGATGTATGAATATAAAATCATCTACAGGTCCATACTATGAACGTAGATTGAAAACAATGAACAGAGATGTTGACATAAGTTAAACAAAATATTAAGTAGACTTTGGACCATAATTTATCGATGAACATATTGGAACATCGCTAGAGGCGTCACAATTCCAACTCATGCTAATAACCAGTGATCACAGCTAATAGTTGACAGTATGTTACATAATGCTAACGTCACGTTATGCATACGATGAACATGATACAAACAACTTGTTCCAGTAATAGTTCATAGCATTAACATAGAGTCATGGTCATAACGCAATAAATATGACGGAGACATTGAAATTCATCGCAAAGCCTAATGATACTATCCAGAATAAGAGATTTCACGACATGGCAGACTATCAGTCTTATATCAAGCATAAATTTCATGAAAGGAACCTTACTGTCTTACACGACAACCAGTAATAATATTTAGATCTTCTTTAAGTTTTTACAGTGCAGGGAAGGAGTTTGATATTTATAAAAATTAAATTTCAGTGATTCATACTTCACCGGTATACCTGCGAACAAAAGACGAATTATGCACTAGCTCGTAAGCTAAGTGAGCCAGTCAGCTATGGCTGGGTACCTGTGAACAAAAGACAAATTATGCATTAGCTCGTAAGCTAAGTAAGACAGTCAGACATGGCTAGTTCTCCCTTTGAAGTTGAAAACGAAAACAATCAATAACAAAAGACAGAACTCATATTAGTATAATAGAACCATTTAAACAAAAATTACGATTAATTTCTTAAAATAAACAGGACCAGGAGTGCAATTAATTAACATTTATTGTTATAATAAAAATTTTAAATTTTTCAGAAATTTCGGGTTTTGACACAACCACATCAAAGAAGGGTCCAACATTGCCATTAATTCCGGACTTGAACACATGACATTGTTTGTTCAAAGGTGAAAATATTTGACAAAAGATTAATAGATTTAAAATATTTGATAGTTTCAACACAATATTTCAATCAATTTTCTCTAAGTGTCAAGACACTTTGTCCTTGAAAATCAATTAACTTCTTCTTGAAAGTACGGTTATTAAATATATCACATAGTGTAGTAGTGTATGTTCTTTTCATATTACGATAATAATTTTTTTTATTAGCTACTGATTAAGTATTTCAAGATTCTAAATTTGATGTTTTTTTTCTTTCTTCAGTACAAACTATTCATTTGGTAATTATTCCAATATTTATCTACCAAAAATTTCAACTAATATTGATTCCAACATGAGTTTTCATCGTCATATATGTATTTATGTTATGAAAGAAATTTCATTTTATGTGTTAACTTCACATCTTCAACATTATCAACTCATAAAGTGGTTGATGCTGTATTTTGCAATGTTTTTAACAATTGTTGCAAATGATGGATGTCAACCTCTCTAATTATATGTGGGTATGCGTATTTTTTGTATTTGTGATAGTTGTAGGCGTTGCAAATCTATGATTATTGTTTTATAGGTTATGAAGGTAGAACAATTAGTCTCTATTTGGGAGGAAGAATGCCAACAATTCCTCTTAAATTTCTTCTTCCCTTTAGTTCCTTGAGTACATCAATAACAAGTTTCCTCCCCTCCGAATGAGGTGAATCCTAGATGAGTTGATCACCCAACAACATATTTTATTCCAATTCTTTTTCTCTCTGGTCTCCATTTGATTTTCTTCCCTAGTGAGAGGAGGAGAGGGATGAGGAAAATTCACCAAAAATCTAGCATAAGACGGAAGATTGTACAATTTCATGAGTTCGAGCTTTGAGTCTTTCGGAGCTAGGCCTTCTCTCCAAAGGTCAACAGTTTACCACCCTTACCATCTACAAAATCTGGGGAAGTATTGATGGGTTTCCCAGTCACTTGCTTCTGAAAAAAAACACACAAACTCTCAACTCGCAAATCTAGAATGCAAATCTAGAGTCCAAGTCTTTATGCAATGGCCCATCACTATTAACCAAACTTTCTATTTAAATATGAATATTTAGACAATATTGGTACTAAAATTATGCATGTTTTTGTATTAAAATTAAATATTAATTTTATTTATCAAGTTATGTATTAGATTTTCTTTTATCAAATTATGTATTTCTATTTCGTTATTTTGGACAATTGAATTATGTAGATGACTCAATATGCTAAAATTATTACAATAAGAGAATAAGAACCTTGTAATGTGCTAGGGAAACTAGTCCCCCCTTTTTTAGCTATTGTTCAATGGCCAACAATTTGATGGACCTATTACTAATTCTGATTTTTACCTTTGCAAAAAGTGATTTTTCTCGATGAAATTGACACACAAAAAGAAATCAATCATTTGCGATAATTTATTAAAAAATTAGGAAAAAATGTATTCTTTGATATAACATATGTGAAAAATTATATATCTGTAGTTTTGATTGAGAAAAAAAATATGTTTTACAGTTTTCCAACAATTTATTATGGAGCATCAACAAGAAGAATTGGATTTCAAAATAGTTAAAAGACCAAGTTTACACCCACTTCATTATTGCATGATTGGTGTATGCAAGAGTATTTATATGGAGTCACTACAGTTGATGCATTAAATAAACATAGACAACAAGTACATCAACTTGGTCCAATTCCACCTCGTCAGAAGGGTCATCCATGTGCTCAAGATTCTCATTGGCCAAAAAAAGATCCCAAGGAGATTCAAAAGAACAATGAACTAAGGAGCCTTCGTGTTGAATGTCGCATGGAAATGGCTCTCAAAAACTTAAAAAAACGTCTATTAGAACAAGAGATATCTAAAGAGGTATGCTCATATTAAAGCTTCATATTTTACTTTCATTTTATCTTGTTTTATAAATATTAGTTATGTTAACTTCATATATATATATATATATAAGCTTCATTTTTTGTTTCTCTTTATCTAATTCTATAAATATTAATTATGTGTATGTGTTTTCTAAATAGAATGTGAATCATGAACATGAGCTGAGTAATGAGGCCTTGGAGAGAATTTCGCATCGCTTGGATGCATATAAATCAAATGAGATGAAAAGGCGTGAAGACACTTTAAGAAGGATTGAAATTAAAAAAGTGTTCAATGAGTTAACTAGTTCTAATGAAGGGTCATCTTCAACCATGGACAGCATTAGTGGTGCATACACTCATTCTGTCAATGAAGTAAGTGAAATAGTATCTTTATAAGACATTTTAATATCAAATTTGTTGTTTTCATATTTTGTAGTGTTGACATGAATTTTATAGTTGTAGTGCTAACATGGGTGCATATTATATAGATTTCTATAGAATCGCAGAAGCAAAATTTCCAAGAGCTACAAGAAACAATGAAAATGTTCAATGGATTGAACGTAGAAGATGAGTGTTCATCTTCTATTATGGAGGGCACTACTAATGCATCCAACAATCATATGATTGAAGTACATATTTTAGCACATGTTTTTATCTATTTCTTTTATAATATTGATCATGTTAAACTCACGTGCACATGCATGAAATTATACAGGATTCTATAGAGCAAGTCAAGCAATGCTCAATAACACCTAATGTCATAGATCACAATAGTAAGAAGACCATGACCTCTGAGATGAATCAATATAGCTATGTAAGTATATTACTTGTACTTTTTATGCTTTTATTTATTGTGGAAAAAATGTATACTTATTCTTGTATCTTTTTCATTTGATTAAAATTTACTAAAGTTGTATATATTGTGTTTGTAATTAGATATAGGGTTTTATAGAAGAGTGTTTCCAAAGTGATCCACCATTGGATGACAAACACTACACACCTAGTATCCACAACACTCCTGATTTGATTGTGAGTAAATATTTTTGATGCATTTTAAAATTTTATATTCACATTTTGAAATGTTAATATAAGTGAATTCCTTAATGATTGAACTTTATTTTGTATTTACTAACATTTTTTTTCTTGTGTAGGTAAATGAAAAAACTAGATCTCAACAAGAAAGAGTTATAAAACACACAAAACTTACACCTAAGAACTTGGTTCAAGTTGGATTTAGGAATAGAGTTGCTTGGTTGAGTCATATGCAATCCAACCATATTGCTAGAAGAAAGCCTATCAGAATAGCATCTATTCATGGAAACAGTCAATGTAAAAAAATAACATAGATATGTTAACTAAAGCTTTCATTGGATCTTTAAATTGTATTGTTTCTATAACTAATTTAAATTTCAAAACTATGTGTTTATAACTAGTTAATCCTTTTTTACTAATTCCTTTATGGATTTGTGTAAATATACCAATTCCTTTATGAATTTGTGTAAATATCTAAACTGGTTTTGTTTGCATGAGTTTAGATGTGATTATTTGAACATTTTATTTTTATTTATAATTAATTGTTATGAATAAAATAGTGAAGCTCATTATATCTCATGTTTAAATTTATATAATTTTTTTAGTTTTAATTATTTGTTAAAATGTTATATGTTTTCTTTCCATTTGCAATAATTTTTATATTTAATTAAAAAATTTATCATTATAATTCACTATTTATTTGAGTTTGTACTTTTTATAATATTGTTTACTTATATTAAAATACATAAGATTCTTAAAATAAATAAAATTATTATTCTTCAAACATATTTTTCAAATTGATTATTATAAACTAAAGTGGTCTTATAAGACATCATTATAGTGTAATTTTTGTTTTTTCAACATAGTTTTAAACCAGTATAGATCTATCTTTAAAGGGGATCAAATATTTCTCAATTGCAAACATTTTCTCAATAGTTACACTTTGAATTATGTTTTGTTTTTCTTTTAAATTTGACTTAATTTGAATCATTCTCTATATTAAATTTAAAATATATTAATAATATGAAACTATCTTTTTTTTTAATTTAATATTATATATTTTTTAAAATTATTATGTAATTTATTTAATATTATTTCTAACCAAATCAAAACAAAAAGTTCACATTTATATTGTGAGTATTTTAGGAATTTCATAATTACGCATATAAATGTTTTTCTAAGATTCTCACTTCTAAAAAATTAAAACTAAGTAGGTTAAAAGTTTTAGTTAATTTTAATTTGTGTTAATAATTTTTCTTTATTTTATTATATTAACTCTTTAAAAAATTTCAATTAATGTTAATAATGTATTTTAAGTTGTTTTATCTAAATATTTAATCATTATTATATTAAGTGTATATGTAAAATCTATATTGATATCTAAATTAATTATTTTATTTTTAAAGATTAATTTTTTTTTTTACATAAAATGTGACATCAAAATAACAAAATCGATACTTCTTAAGCTACTTTTGTTCACTTATTTTCACATTTCTGATTAAGAAGTTACATTTTCTAAAAACATGTGGCAAAGCAATTCCACTTATTAAATGTGACATGAAAATAAAAAAAAATTGATACTTCTTAAGATACTTTTGTTTACCTATTTTCACATTTCTTATTAAGAAATTACATTTTCTAAAAACATGTAGCAAAACAATTCCACTTATTTTTGAAGTACAAAATTAAACCACATAAAATGTAACATCAAAAATGATGAAAGTAGTAATGCCTTTGACACCTATGAATATAAGCTTTGTTAACATATTTTCACATTTCTCAACACAAATGTGCCTTTTCTAAAAGCATTTGCAAAGTAACTCAACTTAATTTACTAAACACAAAATTAGATACACATGGAAATAGTGTTAAAAATATTTAAAATTTGAATGTCTAGTATCAAAAATTAATATATATAATTAATCAGGTTCAAGGACATGAGATGGAAAAGATAGTAAATTTAAAATTTTAAGGATGTAAAAGTTATAAATTTTGTGTATGAAGATTGTGACATAATATTGATAAGGAAAAACAAAAATTCATTTTAGTAGTGTTGAGTGTTAAGGAAATATCATTAGAAAAATAATAAAATAGGCATGCAAGAAAACTTTGATGGGCATAGCTTAGTAAATAATAAATGATTAAATAAAGGAGGATTCATAATATTGAACATTAGATAAATAAACATTAAATAAGACAAGGCTAACCATAATATAAAGTTAAAAACTAAAGATATTTGGATGTGTGTTTCTTTAGTTTTAATAATAAATTTTGAAACTTTAATACATTTTACTCAAAATAAATGTTCTCCATCTAAAATACACACACACATTAAAATCATCAAATAACTTGAGTCAAGGAAGCAAAATAAAATCGTCGTTGTCATCACCATCTTCACCATCATAATCATTGACATCGTCCTCATCATCATCGTCGTCATCTTCATCATCATCATCTTCATCACCATCAGAATATACACTGGTGTATATTTCGGTATATACACTGGTGTATATTCCGGTATATACACCAGTCTATATATCGGAATATACACTGGTGTATATACCGGTATATAGACTGGTGTATATTTCGGTATATAGACTGGTGTATATACCGATATACACACCAGTCTATATACCGATATATACACCACTAGATACTGGTATATAGACTGGTGTATATATCGGTATATACACCAGTCTATATACCGGTATATACACCAGTCTATATACGGGAATACCGGTATATACACCAGTGTATATACTGGAATACCGGTATATACACCAGTGTATATACTGGAATACCGGTATATACACCAGTGTATATACCAGTATTCCGGTATATACACTGGTGTATATACCGGTATGTCTATATACCGGAATATACACCAGTCTATATACCAGTATATACACTAGTCTATATAGTCTATATACCAGTCTATATACTGGAATATACACTGGTGTATATACCGGTATATACACTGGTGTATATTTCGGTATATAGACTGGTGTATATACCGGTATATACACCAGTCTATATACCGGTATATACACCAGTGTATACACCGAAATATATATACTGGTGTATATACCGGTATGTCTATATACCAGAATATACATCAATCTATATACCATCACCCTACCGGAATATACTCATCATCATCATCCTCATCGTCATCATCATTATCATCGTCACCATCGTCATCACCACCATCATCGACATCGTTGTCGTCGTCACCACCACCACCACCACCACCACCACCACCACCACCACCATCATCGTCATCATCATCTTCATCATTGTCGTCGTCACCATCTTCATCATCATCATCATCATCATCATTATTGACATCGTCCTCATTGATCTTCATCATCATCATCATCATCATCTTCATCACCATCAGAATATACACTGATATATATTTCGGTATATACACTGGTGTATATTCCGGTATATACACCAGTCTATATATCAAAATATACACTGGTGTATATACCGGTATATACACTGGTGTATATACCGGTATATACACCAGTCTATATACCGGTATATACACCAGTGTATATACCGGTATATACACCAGTCTATATACCGGTATATACACTGGTGTATATACCGGTATATAGACTGGTGTATATACCGGTATATACACCAGTCTATATACCGGTATATACACCAGTGTATACACCGAAATATATACTGGTGTATATACCGGTATGCCTATATACCAGAATATACATCAGTCTATATACCATCACCCTATCGGAATATACTCATCATCATCATCCTCATCGTCATCATCATTATCATCATCACCATCATCATCACCATCATCATCGACATCGTTGTCGTCGTCATCACCACCACCACCACCACCACCACCATCATCGTCATCATCATCTTCATCATTGTCGTCGTCACCATCTTCATCATCATCATCATCATCATCATTGTTGACATCGTCCTCATTGATCTTCATCGTCATCATCATCATCATCATCATCTTCATCATCATCATCTTCATCACCATCAGAATATACACTGGTGTATATTTCGGTATATACACTGGTGTATATTCCGGTATATACACCAGTCTATATTTCAGAATATACACTGGTGTATATACCGGTATATACACTGGTGTATATACCGGTATATACACTGGTGTATATACCGGTATATACACTGGTGTATATACCGGTATATACACTGGTGTATATACTGGTATATACGCCAGTCTATATTTCGGAATATACACTAGTGTATATACCGGTATATACACCAGTCTATATTTCAGAATATACACTGGTGTATATACCCGTATATACACTGGTGTATATACCGGTATATACACCAGTCTATATACCAGAATATACACTGGTGTATATACCGGTATATACACTGGTGTATATTCCGGTATATAGACTGGTGTATATACCGGTATATACACCAGTCTATATACCGGTATATACACCAGTGTATACACCGAAATATATACTGGTGTATATACCGATATGCCTATATACCAGAATATACATCAGTCTATATACCATCACCCTACCAAAATATACTCATCATCATCATCCTCATCATTATCATCATTATCATCGTCACCATCGTCATCACCATCATCATCGACATCGTTGTCGTCGTCATCACCACCACCACCACCACCACCACCATCATCGTCATCATCATCTTCATCATTGTCGTCGTCACCATCTTCATCATCATCATCATCATCATCATTGTTGACATCGTCCTCATTGATCTTCATCGTCATCATCATCATCATCATCATCTTCATCATCATCATCTTCATCACCATCAGAATATACACTGGTGTATATTTCGGTATATACACTGGTGTATATTCCGGTATATACACCAGTCTATATTTCGGAATATACACTGGTGTATATACCGGTATATAGACTGGTGTATATTTCGGTATATAGACTGGTGTATATACCGGTATATACACCAATCTATATACCGGTATATACACCACTTTATATACCGGTATATAGACTGGTGTATATACCGATATATACATCAGTCTATATACCGAAATACCGGTATATACACCAGTGTATATACTGGAATACCGGTATATACACCAGTGTATTCCGGTATATACACCAGTGTATATACCAATATTTCGGTATATACACCAGTGTATATACCGATATTCCGGTATATACACTGGTGTGTATACCGATATACACCATACCGAAATACACCAGTGTATATACCGGAATACCAGTATATACACTGGTGTATATACCGGTATGTACACTAGTCTATAGAGTCTATATACCAGTATATACACCAGTCTATATACCGGAATATACACTGGTGTATATACCGGTATACATTGGTATATACCGGTATGTCTATATACTGGAATATACACCAATCTATATACTGGTATATACACTAGTCTATATAGTCTATATACCGAAATATACACCAGTCTATATACCAGAATATACACTGGTGTATATTCTGGTATATACACTAGTCTATATATTGAAATATACACTGGTGTATATTCTGGTATATAGACATACCGGTATACACCAATGTATACCGGTATATACACCAGCATATATTTCGGTGTATACACTGGTGTATATACCGATATACCAGAATATACACTGGTGTATATACCGGTTTATACACTGGTCTATATACCGGTATATACACTGGTCTATATACCGGTATATACACCAGTGTATACACCGAAATATATACTGGTGTATATACCGGTATGTCTATATACCGAAATATACACCAATCTATATACCGAAATATACACCAGTCTATATACCGGTATATACACTGGTGTATATTCTGGTATATAGACTGGTGTATATACCGGTATATACAGCAGTCTATATACCGGTATATACACCAGTGTATACACCGAAATATATACTGGTGTATATACCGGTATACATTGGTGTATACCGATATGTCTATATAATAGAATATACACCAATCTATATACCGAAATATACACCAGTCTATATACCGGTATATACACTAGTCTATATAGTCTATATACCGGTATATACACCAGTCTATATACCGGAATATACACTGGTGTATATACCGGTATACATTGGTGTATACCGGTATGTCTATATACTGGAATATACACCAATCTATATACTGGTATATACACTAGTCTATATAGTCTATATACCGAAATATACACCAGTCTATATACCAGAATATACACTAGTGTATATTCTGGTATATACACCAGTCTATATATTGGAATATACACTGGTGTATATACCAGTATATACACTGGTGTATATTCTGGTATATAGAATGGTGTATATACCGGTATATACACCAGTCTATATACCGGTATATACACCAGTGTATACACCGAAATATATACTGGTGTATATACCGGTATGCCTATATACCGGAATATACATCAATCTATATACCATCACCCTACCGGAATATACTCATCATCATCATCCTCATCATCATCATCTTTATCATCATCATCATCATCATCATCATTGTCATCATCATTATCATCATCACCATCGTCATCACCATCATCATCGACATCATTGTCATCGTCATCACCACCACCACCACCACCACCACCATCATCGTCATCATCATCTTCATCATCGTCGTCGTCACCATCTTCATCATCATCATCATCATCATCATCATCATTGTTGACATCGTCCTCATCACCACCACCACCACCATCATCATCATCATCATCATCATCATCATCATGTTATTTATTTAATCACTGAGAAGGACTGCCGCAAGATTCCCTTCCACTATATTCATATTTAAATAGAATGAAATCCTTCTTAAATACCAGTCCTACTTAAATTATAATAATATTTAATTAGATTAATAGGAGTTGATTTGATAATATTTTGAAGTAGTTTATTAAAATAAATGAGACATTTTATGCACCCCTTACATATTCTTAAAATTATAGAAAACAAATATTTGAAAAACATATAGTTTATCAGACATTTGATACCAAAACTCACTTCAAGGTGAGTTTATGTCAAATTGGACTATACAACACCAAGAGTCAAAATGAACTATAAAGCACTTGCTACTCTTAGTGCAAAAACATGATCCATATTAATCTATAAAATATGAACATTCTATGACAACAAGGCCTATAGAGTTTATATTGCATAAACATTTTCCCTACCGCTCTATCCAATTACTTTTAGAAGGACACTAGATTTGCAAAACATGAATCGTGTTGATCCACACGCTATCAAAAATTTGGAATTGCAAGGATCGGAGTGAGCATTACCTTGTTTATTATAGATTGAATTTTTTTTCACGTCCTTCGGACTTAAAATAGTGAGCATTGTGGGTCCTCTACAAGCCTAAAAATCAATCCAAATATATATATGTTGTATGTGAGTATGAGTAAGTATATATATAAAATGAGAATTTATAAATCCTTAATTCATATGAGTCACAAAATTTTGAACTTTGAACTTGATTTTTAACTTTTATGGTTGAATCGTGATGTCTTCTTATAATGAGTTGGAAGTTTAATTTACAGTATTTTTAATTAATAATTTATGTGAAGATATAAAAATACCAATTAATGGCATAAGATGATATAGAATGTTATTTTCTATATTATCATTTATTCTTTAAAATTAAGGATTATTCTTTATTAACATCTTTTCCCAACAAGTAATTTTATATAATGATATTGATAGATATAAACATAACATTTCATATTATATATATATATATAAATTTCATTTTCTTTATAAATACAATTTATATATAATTTTATGAAATGGTTTTTTTAATATAGTTTTTATAATGTTTATAAATTGATTATTATAATATTTTAAAAAATAATAACATATTCATCAATTTAATTTTTATAAAATGAGAATTTATAAAAGTTTATAATGTCCAAATTTTAGAATTCAATTCAATACATGTATATAAATGATTTTTAAATTGAGAAATTAAAAAAGAGAATTGCACACCCCTCTAACTAAAGTCTCAAAGAATTACCATGTAACTTTTACCTACAACCTAACATGGTTATTTAATCATCACATAGATTTCCAGAAAGGAAAGCAAACCCTCGTTGGTGTGCAAGGGTTTTCATAGAATTAAAATCATATCAACTACTTATCACCTCCCACCTTTATATCACCAAAATTTGATAATCTTTTATTACTATATATCTCCACTTTTTACTAGTTTATAGCTACAGTCCTTATACAGAAGGATAATGACAATTGTGAACATAATTATTTAATTAGAATAATAGGAGTTGATTTGCTAATATTTTGAAGTAGTTTATTAAAATAAATGAAACATTTATTGCAGCCCTTACATATTCTTAAAATTATAGAAAACAAATATTTGAAAAACATATAATTTATCATACATTTGATACTAAAACTGACTTTGGAATGAAGATATTCGGAAAATATACGTTTTATCGCCATCGCATATTTGACTAGAAACAATGATAGTTGTAATAAATGTGATATTAAAAGTTACAATCCAAAATTGAAATTTGTGCATCTTTATTAGGAATTTAAAATTACACATCCTTAATCAAAATAAATGCCATGCTTATTTCAAATATAACATCATTTACTCAAATTTAACATCTCCACTCCAAATTGTATCAAAATTGATCTACATCAACAATTTTAGAAATAATTATATGCTACCTCTATGACATATGCAAGGCCAACTTACATCAACGCCATGGATTTCACAAATATGTTCAAGTTGGAAGAGTGTTGCCCTCATCCCAGAAAAAAAAAAAATTTAAGTGTATAGTAAAAAAGATGACATTCAGATCCAATCACGCGAGAGATCATATGATGTATATGGACAATAAATTCTTCATGTTTTTCAATCTCAGAGGATGCCCAACTAAATTTTGAAGAAGCATTTGTAGTAACTCTGCATCACAAAAAAAAAAAATTAATAAATCACTTATTAAATATATTTATTAAAATCAAGCAATATGATTAAAGGATTTATTAAACAAAATAATAAAAAGTAATACACATACCTATTAAAAGAAACATTATTGATAGTACTATTTCTTATCATGCTCTCTCCAAATTCAAATGTGCAACCGGATGTATGACACATGGAACACCAATTCACATCAACGCTTACATCACGATCATTTTGCCTTTGTAACCATTCTCTCCTTAACTTTCTACCGGCCTCTCTTTGACAAACATGCTCAAATTGACGAAGTATTTTCTTAATCTTTGATAAAAAATTAAGTATATCATCAAATAGTCGGCATGGAAAACCATTTTCCTTGCTAATCTTGTTTTGAAAGTAGGAAATAAAATGTTCTTGTTGGCTTATGTCATGGATAGCAAAGAGAAATTTTGAAACATATGCATTGTCCATAACTGTAAAGAAAAACAAATATTTTAGATTTTAGTATATATAAGAAAATTTATCGTTACTACAAATGAAAATGGGTATTACAAGTAATATCAAGATTAAATTGTTCTACCTTCATAACCTATAAAACAATAATCATAGATTTGCAACGCCTACAACTATCACAAATACAAAAAATACGCATACCCACATATAATTAGAGAGGTTGACATCCATCATTTGCAACAATTGTTAAAAACATTGCAAAATACAGCATCAACCACTTTATGAGTTGATAATGTTGAAGATGTGAAGTTAACACATAAAATGAAATTTCTTTCATAACATAAATACATATATGATGATGAAAACTCATGTTGGAATCAATATTAGTTGAAATTTTTGGTAGATAAATATTGGAATAATTAGCAAATGAATAGTTTGTAATGAAGAAAGAAAAAAAAACATCAAATTTAGAATCTTGAAATACTTAATCAGTAGCTAATAAAAAAAATTATTATCGCAATATGAAAAGAACATACACTACTACACTATGTGATATATTTAGTGACCGTACTTTCAAGAAGAAATTAATTGATTTTCGAGGACAAAGTGTCTTGACACTTAGAGAAAATTGATTGAAATATTGTGTTGAAACTATCAAATATTTTAAATCTATTAATCTTTTGTCAAATATTTTCACCTTTGAACAAACAATGTCATGTGTTCAAGTCCGGAATTAATGGCAATGTTGGACTTGTCTTTGATGTGGTTGGCACCAAAAAATTAGATGCAATAGCTAAGTTTGACAACGATCTCTGGTGTAGTAGATTGCATGTATCATTCACTTCTACAGCTAATGTTGTTGTATCAACAAAAAACGAGCTACCCGTAGCAATATTATCGTGCAATAATCGAGGTCGACAAGTCTGAATAACTTGAGATGTGCCTCCCTCAACTGTAACAATAATCACCAAAATAATAAGACAATGACAGTAGGCCCAGTGAAACAATCAAATATGCCGTAGTTAATGGAAATTAACAAATATTATCAAACCGATATACCTCTATTGCGTAGAGTCCAATGTTGCACTGAATCTGACCTATGTTCCACATCTCCTTGTTGTCTACAAGAAATCTCCATTTGCTCATTTATGGTTTTATTTTTTGTATGCAACAGTCCAACACATTCGAAGTGTGTTTTAGCATAATTTGATTGGCCATGATGATGTGAAATTTCTTGACCAATAGACACCTTTCCTATAAAAAAAACCAAGAAAGTCTTCTCACCATGACCATACGATCATTTAAAAAAATGTGATTGAAATTAATAACAATACCTATACAAGTCTCGTTACTATGTTGTGGTGGGTTGAATGTATCATTCCCTTCTATTTTTTCTATTGAATGATTAGGCAACAATGAGGTATCATCGATAGCACTATCATGAAATAATCGAAGTCGACAACTTGGAATAGATTGAGAAGTGGATCCCTCAACTGTAACAATAATCACCAAAATAATTAGATTATGGCATTGGGTTGAATAATATACCTTATTTCAAATTAAGCAAAATTCAGTATCATATTGAAATACCTCTATTGTATGGAATATAACGTTGCACTATATCTGATCTGTGATCGACATTTCTTAGTTTTTGAGAAGAAATCTTCATTTGTTCATCCATGCTTTTCTTTTTTGTGCGAGCTCGTCCGACCCTTTGAAATTTTGTTGCATCTTTTCTTGAATGCAATGCTTGACCACATTGTCTTTTTTTATTGAGCGGGCTCAAAAAACTATGGTGTCTTTGTTTAGTGATCTTCGATGGAGTTATACAACAATTAAACATTTTATTACACTCCTGACCCACATTGTATACCAAGGTGTTAAGTGCACGTGCATGCTCCAAACTAGTAGGTTTAATATCTAGTAAACGCCTTAGTGTTTGATGAGTTGATGACATAAGAAATTCCATCTCATCAGCCTCAGACATGGCATTGTCTAGTGTTATAGTTGTTGAATCAACATGGTCAGAGGAATTACTGATAGGAGAATCAAATCCTGGGGGAAGCTCTTCTTGGAATTCTGGGTTGGGAGCAACTGTTTCATTTAAATCAACTAGAAATCTAGGCCTCTAAAAAATAATAGAAACATTTGGTGATGCATGCTCACCAAGGGCATTTTTTCCTACCAACATGCCAACCTTTAAGGCATGTTTACAAACATTGCCATTCAATGCCCAAGCACAATTACAGAAGAAAAAATCTGGCCCTGCATATATGACCTTATACCAAGTATCACGAGTATTCTTATTCTGGCTACGAACCCGATATTCATTGGTATTTATTTGATCACATGCACATTCTTCATCTGGGATTGCATCTGCTTTGCACTCGGATCTAGCTAGTTGTTCATTGGATTTTTTAGGTCGTATAATACCATCTTCCTTTAAACGTTGCATGTGAATGTAATAAGGTTCAACATTTTCCAACAACACATGAATACCCCAGTCAACCCGCCTATGGCATGCATTGCTTTTCTCATCAAGGTACCTTTTCTTTAAGTACCTATGGTATGACTCGATTGCATTGTTGGTATCTTGATTTGAATGGGGAAAATTTCTATAAGCTTTCTCCCACATATCTGGAAAGTGAAGGGGGTCAGTGACAAAGTAGAAACTAAAAATAATGCAATAGATTATATAGTTATAACACAAAGATGTAGACAGTACTTACAAATTTTGTTGTTGTCTAGCCAATTAGTTCTGAAATAATTCAAAAACTTTTCTTGACCTTGAAATTCATCAAAGATCCGTGCAACTGCATCTTGTACTGGGCGGTCATCCGGACATGAATGCATGATGTCTCCTAAAGCACGAAAAATTGAGACTCTAGTTTCCTTTCCATTGACTTTGCTTAAAATATTCTTCATCCATGCACGACGAACATGCCATACGCATAATAATATTGATGAATTAGTTAAACACCTGAAATGACATTACAGTTAAAGAGATTAATGTACGTATATATGTAATGAAACATTAATCTTCTCTCCCGCTCCCCTCTACAAATAATTAATCAAGTCACCTTAAAGCCTCAATCTCAGCTGCAACATCATCTGTAATAAAAGCACGAACATGCCAATCTGGATGCTCTTTCATTCCGACTTTAAATAATGCTGCTAACCATTTTTTAATATCCTCCGATGTATTTCGTGAGGAAATAACCCAAGCTATCGGGACACCATTATGGTGTTTGTCGAAAACCATCAATGTATAAAGTTGATTCTACATTCAAATAAACACATAATTATATTATACAAAGTCCACACGTAGGAAATCATTTCAATAACTATAATTAAGTGAGAATCACGATATATGTGTACTCACCCCATATTTGTTAGTGCTAAATGTAGAGTCCATGGATATAGCATTATTATGTGAGTACTTTATCATCATAGAACGCATCCAGCTTGTTTGTATACCAATGATGAATGGCTTGTTTTGCACAACGTCTTGTTGTTGGTGGAAAAAAAACTTATCTGGAAATTGATTGTACCAACAGTCCACGCTAATTGGATCACTCTTGTCCTTGACGTATTCTTGTCTTTTTAGTTCATTGTACATGTTTAAAATATATTGTCTTGTCATTAAGGCATCTCGAGTTGTCCCTGTGAACAACTGACCACATTGATGCTCCACGTCATTAATGAATTTATCCCATATCATTGTGACGTTAAAACCATCTTGAACCATCTGTCTCACACTAGCTCGTAGATTATCTGTTAGATGTGGAGCATAATTGAAATCCTGAGGCCTTCCAACTGCATCCTTCCCATGACACACAACACCATATTTGTCAATATGTCTGCATGCTATATATACAATAACAACATCAGTTGGTCTCATGACAAGCCAACGCACGATGAAGTGGCATTGACAACCAACTTTAATGCTTTGGCGCAAACTGCGTTTCTTCATTGTATTTTCAAATGTCGTCGTTGTATGACTATCACCTTGGACTTTACAAGTGGAGTCCGGACCATATGAACACCAATACCTATTACATATCGTTAAAATAAATTAAAGTTATAGATGAATGTTTTTCTTAATCAAATTGAATGATAAGTTAACAAAATATCTAAGCATGTTTCACACAATCAATTATGAGTAATTATAGAGACTCACATAGCATACTCCAAATACGTGTCAAAATGAATTCTTTTGATCTCCTCAAGTTTTCGAGTTCATCGAGTATGAACAACAAATTGAGTAGGAGCGCTTTCTCTCGCTTGCTCTCCTCTTATAAAATCCCGAAGTCTACAATACGGAATAATTGCGAGTTGGTCCTCCCAAATTTCTGTCCATGTCAAATCTTCGACAGAAAACTCTACCATATCTTCCGGATCTTCAACCTCCAACCCATTTATCTCCTCCCACTTTCCCATTTTAACACCTCTACACAATCACGTACATAAATAAAATCTTGATAAACTATTCTAATACAACATTGAAAAGAATTACTTAAAAAGTAGATAAACAAATAATGTATATTTACTAATTGGTGAGTGTTTATAAGGTCTCCATAATTATATAAAAGTAACAAGTACATTTATTACATATTGTTATTTCCTAATAAAAGTAATAAAAGTTCAATGTATTGGGAATTGACCTGAAAAGGAAGGATGGGAGAAAAGAGCACAATCAAAGTGGGAGATAGTAGAGGTTCACTTATTGCGAACATTTTTAATAAATGAAATTGTGCATACTCTTAAACACTAAATATGACCAAGGTTGTAGTCCCTCTATAATAGTGTTGTTTGAATCGTAATAATTTACATGACAAAGTATTTTCTTAGTGTTAAATGTCTCCTTCCCACCTAAACATCCATGCCAACCTGCAACCTATATAAGCTTAGTCTCAAGTGACACTTTCCATTGTCCCTATATATTAAATATACTATATGATTAAATAGCATATGTTCTACATATTTCATGAAATGTGAAATGATTTGAAAGTCCTAGATTTTGTTGACATGGAGCTTTTGATATCATTGTAATACCCTTTATGGGAAAACCATCACTCTATAAGTGGAAAGATTAAATACTAGTGATAAAGCAAGGGTCAAAATCTAGCAAAAGTAAGTCATCCTTCTTGACCAATGGAGGTTTGTTTGCTCTAGAAAATAGTTATAAGTTCAATGCACCCTAGCGTATTATCATGTTTTGAATGCATCAAATCTATGCCTAGCACATCGTATTCATCAAGGGGTAAGAATTAGTGAAACAAACTCTTTTGCAAAGGTACTACATGTTAGCCACTCCCTTGGCTCTCCCAGGTGATTATAATCTAAAAAGTGATTATGAAGTCGCTTTCAAACATAAAAAGTGATTATAATCTAAATTTTATCACATTTCTAATTTATTATCTATATTAAAAACTATTACAAAATTATACTAATAAATTTCCTTAATTTTATTACCTATATATATATATATATATATATATATATATATTATTTATTTAATTAATTAATATAAATTCAATTTAATTTTGGAATATCAAAATCAAAATAAAGAAAAAAAACAAAAGTGAAAGTGAGCATAATCTATAATTTATTATCCATATTAAATACTATTACAAACTAATACTGATAATTTTTTTAAATTTTATTATCTCTCTATGTATATATATATATTAGTTCCTAATTATACTAATAAATTTCCTTAATTTTATTACCTATATATATATATTATTTAATTAATTAATTAATATAAATTCAATTTAATTTTGGAATATCAAAATCAAAATAAAGAAAAAAACCAAAAGTGAAAGTGAGCATAATCTATAATTTATTATCCATATTAAAAACTATTACAAACTAATACTAATCATTTTTTAAAATTTTATTATCTCTCTATGTATATATATATTATTTCCTAATTAAACTAATAAATTTCCTTAATTTTATTACATATATATATATATATATATATATATATATATAGATATATATATATAGATAGATAGATAGATAGATATAATTTAATTAATTAAGTAATATAAATTCAATTTAATTTTGGAATATCAAAATCAAAATAAAGAAAAAAACCAAAAGTGAAAGTGAGCATAATCTATAATTTATTATCCACATTAAAAACTATTACAAACTAATACTAATAATTTTTTAAAATTTTATTATCTCTTTATGTATATATATATATTATTTAATTAGTTAATTAATATAAATCCAATTTAATTTTGGAACATCAAAATCAAAATAAAAGAAAAAAAACAAAAGTGAGTATAATCTATATTTTATCACATTTATAATTTATTATCCCTATTAAAAACTATTACAAAATAATACTACTAAATAAGCCAAACTATTTTTGCAAGTGGGTTGTCTATTTTGTGGAGGAGACTTCAACGACCTCATCTACAGGCAAGAGAACCACCAACACTCTATATCAAAGTCATCCTCATTCCAAATAAGCAAAGTGTCTTTCCAAGGCATCTAACAACATATTCGTATGGCTTGGATTGGTACAATTTAATATCTTTGTCAATCTAAGTCTAAATTAGTCTAAATTATTATATGAGTTTCTATTGTATTGTCGTAGTTGTTATGTTTGATAATGCCATCAAATCACCAGTTGAAAGACAATACTAAACTTCATAAACTTCGAATCTATAATAAAAATTCATTTTATTTTAAAAATAACTAAAAGTAATTTTTATTTTATTTATATGACAAAAACATGATAGCATAAACAAGGATATTATTCTTATCCTAAACATATTGTAAATATAATAATAAATATGACATTCAAACATATGATCTCTTACTTTTATTTGTATGGCAAAAACATATTATTTTAAGCAAACAATATTATTTATTTTCTAAACTTTTTATAAACCAAGGATATTATTCTAAACTTTTTTTAAACGAAGGATATTATTCTTCCCTATGCACATCCTAAACCTAATAATTTAAGTGTCAATCAATCATATAGTTTCTCACCCTTTTGTATATGGCAAAAGCATGTTATTTTCAATTTTAACAATTGATACAATTCTCTTCATATACACATTGCAACTCAGTAAATTATATAACGATTGTCCGCATAATTTTCACTTTCATTTAAATAGCAAAAACATGAAACTATAAGCAAATGATATTAATCATTATCTGGTCGTTATCGTATTCTGGAAAGAGCATAGGATTTAAACCGTAGTGTTCAAGGTAGCTCCTGATAATGTAATCATGTACTAATTGTTAATTAAATTAGAAGTGATTTCTTTGACCGACACTTATCAAACAGTTTGATTTCTTTGACCGACACCTATCAAACAGCAAGTGCAATGGTTTCCTGACCTGGGTTTAACTATCATAAAAGTTGTGGCATTCAATAAAATCGCAACAGCAGAGAAATGTATTATTAAAAAAAATTAGCAAAGCAAAGACAGTGGCTGGATCGACTTGTTACTGCTTCGCCGAACAATCAGTGAGGGAACACCTATCACGGTTTTAATTCTCGGTTGCTCCAGGTGATCGCCACCAGCACTATTAATTATGGCAGGGTTAAGTTGGGCGTGATGCATGGCGGACAGGTATACAAGGAGATATAAACATCAAAATAAAAGAAATTAACGCAGAGTGTGAAAATGTCAAGTAAACACATTGTAATAACAGTATGGAGAATATATATTATTGTTAAAAAACATGAAACTCCTATTTTTATGTTTTATCTACCTTCATTTTGTACCACATACTAAAGTTGTACAATATATTGATAGTTTAACAACTAAAGATGAGTATGATCACAATTTTTTTTAATGTATAAATAATGAAGTCACCTAATTTTGTTGTAAATTTTTTTAAAATTAAATTAAAATTTCAATCATTTAAATAAATTCAAAAACATACATAATTTTTAAAAAAAAAAAATTACCATAATTTAAACTTAAATGATGACAAAATCCTAATATTACTAATATTTTTTTGAAATGTTTATCAAATTTCTTAAAAAAATGATTTTTTAAACTTAAAAATATTTAAATTAATCGATACACAATTATATATCATAAATCATGAGTATATAACTATTTCCTCATAGCACAATGTCAAGCATAGGCCTTGGCTCCAACATTTACGCAAAAATGAAAGCATTATGGTTAATACTCTCTAGACGTGGAAAAAAACTTGAAACTATGGTTTCTCATAGTTATGATATTTTGTCATTTAAATAATTAATTAAATGTTTAACATGGTAAAATTAATTTTTTATTCCAATTATTTTAAAAAGACTTGATTTAATAACTAAATTGTGTTATGATAATTTTTTCATTTTTAAGATATTATTTATAAATATCTAATATATTAATAATAGTTAATAATATTCCCTATACATCTTTTCATAGATTTTTAACATTGTAATTATTATTATTATTATTATTATTAATTAAGTATCTGGCTATACATAATTTTATAAATGTGTAATATTGTAAAATTAATTAATAATTTACGTTCAAATTTTAAAAATTATCCAAATTATTTCAAAACATTTGATTTAACAAGAGCCACTAAGTGGCAATATCCTGCGCCATTGCAAATTAGATTTTTTGAAATTTGCAAACTCGGCATGTGAACCTTGGACTATGGTTAATTGGTGATGTGACTTTGAACTATGGAAAAGATTGAATTGCTAACTTTATGGGCTGCAATTTGTCATAACAATATCCATTTGAGAGATCTTGGTATTTCCTTTCCCATTTCCTTTTAAAGAACGAGGAGCATGAAAGCTTTTAATTGAAATTTGATTCAAATACAAAATTACAATTTCAACAAATATTATCTGAAGGACCTTGTAGATTAAATTAAGCTTTATGTCGAACAACAATGTTTATCCTCGCTCCAACTTTCCTCAAATAGTTACCATGTAACATTAAATGATAAAAAGAATATAAATTATAATGCATTAACCATATCATTTATGTAGGATGCTCACGACCTTATGAATTAAAATATGTCTTTGTCCAACCATAATGTTTATCTTCACTCCAACTTTTCTAAGATAATTACCAAGTAATATTAAATGATAGAGAGCAAACAAAACTATTTACAATAAAACATCATATAATGTAAGTCACATCATTTAAATGATTTCATTTTTTAAAATAACTCAAATAAAACTATTATTATCTAAACATTGTTACTTTAAGTGGAATGATGCCGAATTGCCTTGAGATGCAAGTTAACATGGGTTAGCATCTTTGCACATTGAGTAGTCACATTATAATATTTCTCCTCCCACATTTGATATGGCAATGTTCTTCGTAAGAGGTTATTATCGTATAACATTGAGTAAACATAATATTCATGCCAAATTGTGTCAAGGGATATGATAATATTTCTGGTTTGTTTTATAAAACATTTTTTTATATATCCACTCACATCACTTTTTCCAGCTCCAACACGTGCTTCGTCGAGGTAAAATAATGCCAAGTTCAAGGCATACCTCATTTTTAATATAATATAAAAACAAACTCAGGATTTTATCAAAAATCATAATATAAATCATTCTTCGTAAACCGAAGGTCTTCTCTTATAGTAGTAACTCCGGTTAAATAGATAACCCAAAAATGAACGTGCATCTATATGGCCGTGTTTGCATCAATTACCAGTAAGAATCAGAATTTCCACGGCGCTTAATAATTTCCAGTGGTAAAATCCCGATTCCCATATTTGTTCACGGAGTAGTTGAGAATTAATTTATTGCTTTGCAGTCTGACCAAATACAGAGACCGACTCAATTGATTTTTGTGCCAATTTTAATGCTAGTGGTTCCTTGTGTACACTCCCTCGAAGTTAGCTAAAGCCATTGATCCCGGCATTAAATCAATGTATAAATGATGACGACATCACACCGCCCCTGTTGGGGCACAGAATTTAAAACAGACGTCATCAATCCAGAGCCAATTACATTTCGGAAGAGTCTAACTATTCGATGTTTTTTCCTGGAGTTTTCCATCTCCGGCGATCGTCAGACAACTCTGAGGTCCCTACCGTTCACTATTCACTAGTTCTGTCGCCGGGCGTCAAAGGAGCTTCGATGACACGCGTATAGGTTGTACTAAACGAAAACAGTTCCCCACGTGTGGCCCTCCGTAGGGCATGCATGCAATGGCATCCATGCATCTGTCCATGCCCATGTTTGAAATTTGAACTCTATAAATGGGCGGGCAAAGTTTGAATTTGAATTCAAAAAGCATATCCATTTTGAATTTGACAGTTCTGGGCGGTGAGGAAATATCAATTTCATGTTCCGGATGGGTGAGCAGAGAAAACAAATGGAGTTTTAATAAATGAGTTACTTTATATTGAATTGAATTGTGTTGATCTTATCATAATGTTGCAGGTGGTCCACCATTGTTATTCACCTTTCAAAGTGAACAGATAACTGGAACAAGAAACGTTGGAACATCATTTGGAGAAGCGCTTGCTGCATATGGGGATTGAATCTGTGATACAAAGGTAGTTTCTTTATTGAATGACTCAAGCAGTTCTCCTGTCTGGGTTGAGTACAGCCCGAGCAAAGTAAAGAAGCTGAGAATGTCTTTTGCAGAGAGTTGTGGGTTTCCCATAGAAAGAGTCTTTCTGTCGGTTTCAAGAGTGAGAGAAGAGCTGGAGGAAACAACTCGCCATCTTCTCGAGGAGAGACCAAGCATCATGATGAACAAAGAAATCACAAGGAAGTTGCAAACGCTGCTTTGTGAAACTCAAGCAACTTTTTTCTAATTTGTTATGTTATGTCTTCTCTTTGTTCTCTTTCAATGCCCCACCCAAATGATGTGGTTCCATGCCTTCCTCCTTTAGGAAACTTGACGCATGTTCATTCTTGGTTGCATTAGTATCAAGTCTTTTGGAGACTTTGCATGAAGAAGAACCAAATAATCTCATAAAAATCCTGTGTATGATTTTGGAAAAAGTATTTATGGCAGTCTTGAAAATGTCAAAACCATTAGATCAATGATTGAACGATCTCTTCCAGGACAAAGTGTTAAAACGAGTGAAGCAAACCACAAGCTTATGTGATGTGTTAAGGCAGAGAGAGAATTTTAGACTGTGGAAATGGAGCCTCAAAGAGACTGTCATTAGGCCTTTAGGAGAAAACGTTGATAGGGCGATACTTTAAGGTGTTAGGGCTACATCCTAAGGGTGTCTAAATCTTGGATAATAGTGATAGAATGAACCCAATGTGTCCTTGTTTCTAATATGCAGTGGACAGAGCCGAGATAATTTGTGGTAAGCTAAAACTTGTCTCTAGGCCTAGTGTTGGAAAGTCTTTGCTATAGAATGGAAAGATGGGGTCCTAGGGTTATGATAGGGCCAGAAATGAGGTCAAAGGAGCTCCCCTGAAATTGTTATATCAGTCAGCAAACAAAGGGACGAGAAACCTAATAGGCATAGTTCCTTTGGGAAAAGTTCATAACAGACACAGTTCCTGTTGGGAAACGTTCCTAACAGGTAGAGTTCCTGTTGGGCAAAGTTCCTGTCAGGCACAGTTCCTGCTAGGCACAGTTCCTGTCATGCACAGTTTCTGTTGGGAAAAGTTCCTGTCAGGCACAGTTCCTGCTGGTCAAAGTTCCTAGCAGGCACAGTTCCTCTTGGGAAAAGTTCCTATCGAACGAAATTCCTGTCAGGCACAGTTCCTGTCATGCATAGTTTCTGTTGGGAAAAGTTCATGTCAGGCACAGTTCCTGTTGGGAAAAGTTCCTGTCAGGCATAAGTCCATCACGAGTTGATCAGTTTCATCAATCCAGGAGATATTTAAAGAAACCATTCTAATGAAGAACACATCCAACATAGATTAGGTATGGAATGATAGTCTTTCAATCGACCATAGTGACATACATGTTATGTATATTGGATTGAGATGAAAACCAATGTGTTTGATAAGCTTAGTTTGGAACTGTTAACCCCTAGTTGTGTTTGCACTAATGAAGGGTTAAAATTTAGCAGGATTCCATGAAGTTGGTTCCATTGCAGGTGTATCTAGACATGCACATTGATCTAAATTCCTTCCGGAGCCAGACTAGTAAAGAGAACGACAAATTTTAGCAGTTTGACTTGTCTAGGAGCCCGAGACCAGGGATCCCACATGAAAAATGTTCATATATTCATGCTCCTTGTAAGAAAGTGAGTCGAGTGAGACTGTTGTTTCTTTTTTCTTTCTTTTAGAGAAAATAAACTCATGCTATCTCCCTTCATGATAAGTCTTTATTGTTTTTTTTTTTTGTACTTTTTTCTTTTCCAGGAGGACTACTTTTTACGTGCCTTTCTATGATTAACAGTTTTTATGAATGACAGGTACATGTTAGATGTCATTGTTGTTGGGTATGTTGTGGGGGGATGGTCCAAGGTTATAGTGGTTAAAAGAGTGAGGAAGAGTAGTGTGAGAAGGTGGACCTTCTCCAGTGTGACATGTGGCATATAATTAGAGGAGGATCATTCGTACAATTACGTTGTTTTGGAGGAACTTTGTGCTAAAAATTGTGGCATGGATGTCTAGGAAACTTTGCTATGTCTTGTTGACTTTCTCCACCCTCGTCTTGGGTAAGACTACGAGCATTGAGGATAAAAGTCACTTTCTCTTAGAATGCCTTTTGTACACCCACACTAGATTGCAATTTCATAATATTTGCTACAATACAAACCTCCCTAACCTTCTAACATGTAAAAACTATGCCGACAACCTAGGAACGCTTCTTTCTAATCCTTTTGAACATATATTTTTCTCTTTTATATACAACAATCTAACTAATATTTTCTCTTAAGGTTTGAAAGACCAAGATTGGATGGACATTAACTACCATCATCATCATCATACATTTTTTGCTTTAAAAAAAATTATTATAAAAAAATTATAATTTAGTTTGAAAAATAATTAATTTAATAATTTGTTTTAGGATTTTTGAATGTTTGGGAAGTGAAATGGGTTTTCTAAATGAGAATCAAACCCCATAGACCAACTTAATTTTTGGAAACTAGCTTCCTTATTTCTTTCCATTTTTACAATTGCTCAAAATTAAAATGTCTCAATTTGTATTTCAAAAAGAATAATTTCTCAAAATTTTAAGTGACCTATAATAAAATTTAAAAGTGTTCATTTTCATTTAAAGTGCAAAATATATTTTCTATAATCATATTATTTTAATTGTTTTACATAATAATTTATGAGAAATTTTAAAGTGTTTAAAGTGCAAAATATATTTTTTATAGTTATATTATTTTAATTGTTTGGAAAAGTAATAGTGAAATTTAATTTTGAGTAAAATACCAAGTTATAATAATAAGTGCACTACTAAATTATTTTAGAAAAATAATGGTATTGCAATTGGCAATATTTTTTAATGAAAAATTGATAAATAGTATAATAAAAACCATCTTATTATCATTATGTTTCATAATGTATTTCTTTTTTCATTTATATAAATAATATTATTTATTATTTTTTTCATTTTTAAAAGTTTCATTTTTTTTTTTATGAAAATTCGAATCCATAATATGACCGAGACCAAGTCACACATGAATTAATTAAATTAAACTTTATAAATTATCATTTATTTCAATAAGTCAACTCAAACACATAAACCAAACTAATTAAAATAATTATTATTATAAAAAAACTATTCAAAGAATTATAAAAAAATAAAAATAAAATAAAATAATTATTATTATAAAAAGCTATTCAAAGAATTATAAAAAATTAAAAATAAAATAAAATAATTATTATTATAAAAAACTATTCAAAGAATTATATAAATTATTATAGAAAACTATTTAAAAAATTGGATTTCCACCGTCGCCCATTACACGTCTTCAGCTCCGAAGAACGCTCTTAACATTATATCATATCCTATTTGGCTTTCTACTAATCATAAATAACCAAGTTCTACATTCCGTTTTTAAGTAATCTAAATGATATTAAAATTGAAAAATAAATAAATATAACTTCATAAATTTTCATTAAAATATATCCTCTATAATGTATAACATTAACATCCTATATGCCTCACTTATTATAACACACTTTCTACCATAAGACACCAAGGATCAATACGGATCTAAACCTTCTTTCAAAGCCTGCTGCTTAGTAGAACAAAACGTTATGCTCTTCGAATACATAGCTAGAGAATTGGACCGTAGTCACGTCCTTTGAATCTTAATACTTTATTTTAAATTGCATGTGCGAGGGGTGCCCTTTCCACTGATCTACATAAAAAAACAAGTTGCGATTAAGAAGTATCTCTTATATGAGATCAATGCTTTAATAATTATCATACTCAACGGATCTCTCTCCACAACAAGTGGACTTTTCAATGAATAAGTGGACTTTTCAACCTGTCCATTTATTATTCACTGGAATTAGTTTGGAATTACACATAAGTAAATTCAAATAATGAATAAGTAATAAATTTAACATCTCCATTTATAAATCAGGAATATGATCTATTCAGTGTGACATGGTGGATATTGTTTAACTTACTTACACACCGACTTACTTTACATGCAACATAGAGAGGAAATTTTCAATAACTTGTAACAAACAAATTAAGATGGATAAACTTGCAGATAAGTTCTCATCATTGTTTGGTTGCCCAGTGTAATATATTGTTTCCTCTCTATCACGTTTAACCACTTCTGCAATTTCAAAAAGAATTTATTCGACCCATTCAAACACCGAAGTTGGTATAAACACATGGTTGCTCACATAAAGACCCGCTTGTTGATTTCTGCCCACCTCAAAAATTATTAATTACAGGAAGTTGAAATAATCTCACTTGATCATCGAATTAATTACCTGGAAAGATTCTCCTCATCTCCACGACCATCACATATAAATATAACACGGCCTCACATCTAAATTCACAACCCCACACATTGAATTGGATTGAGTGGAATAGCTGGCTCGACGTTCTTACTCATTGTGCTTTGCTTGATGACTTCATCAAAAGCAGTTTTTTCTGACTACTATTCCCCTCCTCCTCCTTACTGCGGCTCATCCCAGCACCGCCACTGTACTACCACCAATTCCGATCACCTCCTCCATATTAGCACACCTCACCATTGCTGCCCATCCAACAATTCCCATGATCAGCTTTCTGTTGTCTCCCTTCTGTTTACAAACGTTTGTTACTTAATTCTCTGGCTTTCCCTTTCCTTGTGTTCTTGTGTTCTCCATAGGGGTGTTGCACCTTCACACCCAACAAAATGCGCTCTCACTAAATTCGAATTTGAAACAATATTCCGCCAATTTATTGAGTTCAAATTTTAAACTTTGGCCGCCCATTTGTGTAGTTCAAATTTCAAACTTTGGCATGGGCATGTATGCCATGGCATGTGCAGAGCAATGGTGATATGTTACCTGCGGATGGCGGATGTCGTAAGTTCGTAACCTTGGGAATGCAGGCTGCATCACGTTTCCCCTGGGTATGACTCTGTGTGACTTTCAGTGACAGCAGGTTACCGCCGTCCGCATGCTTTCTTGGGAGAGGAGCGTAGAGCAGTTGAAAGGAACGGACGGGAGACGTAAGTCTCCGGGACGAGGGGTCTACCGAACGACGGCCGGAAAAGTTGAAATCCAGGCAAAATCGTCGAACGGTTATAATAATTACGAATGCAGGGCACCGGTGTAGAGGACGGTGCCAGTGTAGAGGACGGTGACGACATTGCGCCGCCCCCTCTTGAGCTACAAATTTCAAAAATAACGTCAGTATTCAACAACCAATTGTTTTTCAAATAAATATTTTTTTATAAGATTTAATTTAATAAATAAAATATAGACTATAGTAAACTTTATAGATGAGAGAATTTGAAATAAAGTACGAAGCATAATAATAGGATTTAGCGATTCATATATATCCTGCTACGCAAGACATAACAACTAAATTCTGTTATCATAGTTTTTTCATCTTTAAATTACTATCTATAATTATATAATATAATAATAATAATAATTAATAATATTCGTTATACATCTCTTCATAAATTTGTAACATTGTTATTATTATTAATTATTTTTTCGTTAAAATTAAAATTTGTATTTCCAATTCCAACTAAAGAACATAAATTTCACAGGTTTTCATGAAGGTAGATGTGCTTGGTTATTGCAAGCACATCGACTATGCTGGCACATACTGTGTTTGGGAGCAGCTATTCTGAAGGAAAACGTGTCTTTGCCATGCAATCTGAGCAGGCACGGTTAATAGCTGAGGTCCCCCGGAGTTTACTGAGTGCTCTGATAAGCAGGCAAGCAAGGGTTTTGGCTTTCAGTGGGATCTTACAGTCAGAAAAGATTAAATGAAACATACTCATATATACCGATGAATGTAAATGGTTTAATCTTAATTTAATAGAGCTGCTAGTAGTGTCACGAGTAGTGTCACGGAGAGTGCTGGTTGCAGAGGATAATAGTTAACAAGATTGAAATTGATGTCAAGGTGAATACTCATAAATGGTAAAACAAAATGCTGAGAATCGTAACTTACCCGCTCCTTTTGATGAAAGCTCTTGACTGTGAATGGCGTCGGTGGCTTGTTTTCGCTGTAGGTTCTATGGTTGCTCCTAACTGTGAATGGCGCTGGTGGCTTGTTTCGATCCGATGCAATTGGCAGATATCAGTCATTACGTCGAATTGAATTCGCGATACAAGAAGCCCATGTGACGGATCTACGGTAGACAGATTTCCTCGAGCCTTGCTCACCAGCTAGGGATCTCCTCGAGCCTTGCGCACCAGCTGGGGATCTCCTCGAGCCTTGCACTGATCCATGCTCATGATGTAGGCATGGGGCTCTTGATGGATGGCGATGGTGGCATGGAGATATTGCATCATTCAAGATGGATGTGTGGATGGGTGGATGCATGCCCCGGTCCCGCTCCATTTTCCGGCAACTGACTGCTACCTCTTCTACCGGAGTTTGAATACGTGCCCTGACATACCGTTACCAAGACCCCGCAACAAGAGCATTAAACACTCTGCTGCGGGGTCGATATTGCTTGCCATCAATCTCTGGGGCGGGGGTATAGAAGTAAAGTGTAACGAATATATGGTGGAAGTAACCTTTGTGATACGGCAAAAGAGGGTAGAACGCTTGCTATTAAGGAAAGAGGGCTGGACAGATCTTCATGGAGCCAGGCATAACACAGTTTGGATATCTCTCTTTTCACCATACAATATTCTAAAACACTGAGGTATTTTCTTGAGGTTCTGTAGATATTTATCCAAGCTAAATGCAGGTTAAAAATAAGTTATAAACTTGAGAAATAGATGAAGTAAATATTTTTAAGATCCCGACATCGCTGTATTTTATTTCTCTTGTGCTTGCAAAGAGGAATCGAACCCGATCTCTGCGTGGACAGAGTTGTCTTTCGCTTATCTAAACCTCTGTGTTGACAGAGATACCCCGGAAATTATTCTGTGTCAAACCTTGCGATAGAGGGATAACTCCTCTATAAACGATTTAAGTAATGCGATTGAGTATGGAGATCTAGATTAAAACCTTCTTTTATTTTCTTATGCTGCGGTGATCCAACATTATCTTTGTAGCAGCAGTATATTTTTATGCCAGGGTTGTTTTCAGTTTTAACTTCTGCATGAACCCTGTCGTTTGATGGTTAATTTCCCCGTTACCTACAAATAGGAAGAACGATCCCTGACTGATAACAAGTAATGGTTGTTTCATAATTTTACTGCTAGCTGGATAGTAGGTCGTTGTATAAGATATGTTGTAACCCTATCCCTGCCACAACACCCAGATCGATAAAGATCCATGTAAGCGAAGTATTACTGTAGGTGTTTTTCTGCAGTGTTAAATTGTGATCTCGGTAGCGTACAGTTTGGGCGAGATCCTTGTGTGGTCCGGCATCTCTGTATAGTCTCGGCGTGTGGTATTATTTAGGAATTTTAATTATTACTTCTGTTCAGTTTTACACTCTATAGTAGACGGAGTTAACATAATATATATATATATATCCGTGTGATCTCCATGATCCTTAGTATTATAAAAATAGACATATCTGCAACTTCAGTATAGGGTATAGGAAGAGTATTAAAATGTTTTACACATAGAGGTTGACAGAGTTAAAAGTTACTAGCAACTCATTCCTTACAAGGACGTGATTTTCCTTGATAAACACTACCCTTATACTATGATAGCATTGGAGCGATCTCTTGTGGATAGACTTTAAATATAAATCATTTTAGGATTTCTTGAAATGTAAAGAAAAATCTCAAGTAATGTTCAAAGACATATAAATATATACATAGGTATAGTTTGTGAAGGCTACTCTTGGAAGGATTTAGGGTACGGTTCAGTATACTATTATAGTGTAAAATAACTAGTTTTTCATTTAAGTGAAGAGTGATATACTCCGTGAAAGAAAAAGGATCTATCTTGGTAATATAATATTTAGTTTTAAGTTAAAAAGGTTGTTACATGTTTGTGAATTAAATGGGTAAGAGATTTACCATTAAATGTTGAAAGTAATCTTGGTGAAGAGAGGAGAAAAATACATAACTTCTTACGAGGATTTAGAGATCCCCCATAAAAAGAATGTTAGAGAATGAAAGTTATCAGTATTCCATTTATTCAATAGTTATTTGGTGTAATAGACTTGTTAATTTTGTTAATATAGAAAAATCTCTTAGGATAAGAGCAAAGTTAGATGTTATAAACCTTAGAAAAGGTTTCAACCTAGAAAGGCATTAATTATATAGGTTCTTGTTCATTATTGACCTTTAGAGCAAGGAAGTAAAATTTTTATGAAGGATCTTCTAAAAGTAAATGTATATTTTAGTACTCTTTTTTTTTCAGAGAAAAATTAAACTTACTATTAATATACGAAATAGTAAATAAGTCCAATTGACTGTCCAATCACAAATGTCATGACACCCTACCAGGTGTATACCAGTCACAACAGCCTCTAATGACAGCCAAGCTAGCTCAAAAAAATACCAATAATAAGTGCCGCATGTCCCAATATGACAATACATAAAAGGGTCCAGTAACCAAAGTCGTGACCCACTGCCACAACATACATAATGAACTGTTCCAAAAAATAGCCCAAAGAGGCTTTGGTTGCAACAACCATGTTATTTGATGTAATCTCCTTTCTTGACTAAATAATATAACACAACCCTTTGTGGACGTAGCCCAAGATGCTGGTGAACCACGGTAAAATGGTGTACTAAATGTGTGTTTTCTCAACATGTCTTTTATGTGCGTACTCATCTCTCTCTAGCAATGATTATGAATATAATTTGCTTAGTTGTATATGAGGCATATGTGTATGATTAATATAATTTGCTTAATTGTATATGAGGCATATGGCTAATATGTGTTCCTTAGGATATGTTAATGGTCATGATTCTTGTGGTTGTTTTCTTAGTATTTACTTATGAAAGAAGTGCATGTTTAATAAATTGAATTGATTTCCCTGTAGGTTCTGGGTGTTCCAATAGGTTAAGCACAGTCATGATAGGGATATTTTTTTTTAAACCTTGTAAATGCATGTATTCAAGCAAGATGCATACAACTAAAGTAAAATTCAAACATCATGACGTTACGACAGCTTTAGAATAAACACACGACTTTTTGTGGCATCATATTATCATATAACTAATCTACTTTAAAAGGATTAATTTGTTAGTAATATACTTCCACGATGTTAAAATTAGCATTTATTACTACATGGAAATTTTTTAAATTTTTCTGCAAAAAGAGGGTATGTGACAAAGCTGCAAGATCTACATAATACACAGGGGGGGCCAATGACACTGGCTTTGTGCATCTTGCAAATGTATAACAAAGATTGTTTATCAAGGTCTCCAGTTCATCAAAACTGAAAGGTTATCGTCCCAAAGAACATGGTAATGCGTGGGCTTGCTAGTGCCCAGAAGCACATTGTGGCTACATAGATAGAAATCAAACTGTCATGGATGGACAATGATTGTGTCCACCACAGTGCCAGGAGGAACATTGCCAGACTTCGTCCGCCTTCCTCCATCGCCAAGGAACAGTCTGGTATGATGTCTCTTCTGGGCTACAATGAACGAAATAGAAGGATTGTAATTTTTGAAGTAAGCTACTGCTTCTTTGAGGGCAAATAATTCTTCATTCAGGACCATATTGAATTGACTCTCACTGACACCATCTCTGAAGAAGAGTATCCTATCAGGTATCCTTTTGTTTGCTTTGAGATAATCATCCAATAATTCCTTCGACATCTCCTTGAGTTGTTGTATGTGTTCCACCCTATGAGTCTGGTAGCCAACTCTCGCATTATAGCGATTAGACCAGGGCCAGTTTATGCTTCCAACCAATGTAGCAATGGAAGGACTCGTACTGTCCCCCGAACCAGGATGGTTCACATTGGCACTAATGTACATCACTTGATCATTGTCGAATCGTGGTAAATGGCGATAAAGGTTCTCAAGAAGGGAAGCATTGCTTCCACCCACTTTGGAATTCATCTTCAAGGCCAAATTCGCCAAATACTGTGATGCCTGCGATTGTGACCTCTGATCAGAGCATTTCCTGACATGCTCAAATAGACAGCATTGTGTGACCAATCCAATATCTGTTTCGACAATGAGCTTGAGAGTGGTGTAGCCCGGATGCCTCTCCTCCATGACACATATCATAATCTGAAACTGTCCTTTAGCTTTTTGGTGCACATTCGATAGAGTTTGTTGAAGAGATTTCATATCATTGAACATCACCATGGGTTGTCATTCCCAAACAAGGGGATTTGGATTCATGCCAACTCCAACATTTGCGCACCTTCTTACCAGGGAAGACGTGAACATTTGAAGCACGTTTGTTAGCTGTGGTGAAGGCCTATCATAGGAGAAGTTTATGAGACCCCATTTTTCAATCCGTTTCCCATAAAAAACATGGCTATTCATAAGGTTCCATTGTTGATTCTCCTGGCCTGGAGTTACCTGCCGAACTCGACCTCCATCTTCGAGCTTCAGCCTGGGAGCATCTAGTACTCGCCCCACCATCTTAGTCATATCTCCAACTACTGCCATTCCAAAGTGGGGAAGAAAGGGACCGCTGAAAATGCCAGAAACAATAGCTAAGTTAGCATAATCAAAACACGGTATACCAATATCAAACAAAACACTGCTACTACTGAATCTTCTCACAACCAATAAGCATCGAGCTGCTAAGCATTAATGGCAATGTATGAGAAAATCCATTGAATCTCTACGCATACACATCCTACACGATATATGAGCCTATGAGCCTATAATGTCATTAATTGCTACTAGGTGCTTATTATTTGCCAATACTCTCACAAGATAGCTATGTTCAGTGAATAAAAACCCTATATATGTCTATATCTGCAAAACAATATTATACTACACGCCAAAAGTGAAGTAGCAGAATGATAAAAGAAACGGAATTGTGATTCCACCCACAGTGGGTAAGAAAACCCTAACAAAAGGGTGTGAGAGGATCAAGAGCTGAGGTGCCCAACCTCTAATTATCAGACCTTTTTCCTTCGTTCTTTCTTCAAAACCTTGTGGAATCACACCATATTCATCAGTAGGAATACTACTTGGAGGATCCCTGATAACCCAAATGAAGGATTCTTTGAACTTGCTTCAAGCCCTGCTACCATCTCCTCGATTTGATTATTTGAAAGGTAGGCATGGCTACCAAAGCAAATATAAATAACAGACTTCTCTTTGCGAGAGTCAAGCCATTGAAGACATACTGAGTTATCGATTGAAGTGGGTTTCCCTCTTTCAATCGTGGTTTTTCCCTGCTTCGCCTCGAACAAAGCAGGAGGAAGCAAAGGACCCACAAACCAAACAGGCCTACCTGAAACTCTCTGCAGATGGTCTAAATAAAGAGATTCTAGATCATAGAAGGTGTTGATAATAGTACCCCAACGTTTTACATTCAAATTCATGCCATATCTAATGAATTCAGAGACAGGATCTGACCTCTTATACGCGCGAGCAAGATGCGAGATTTGATACTTTGGAAAACTAACAGGATGAGGAAGTTCAGGAATATGGACTGTATAATTACCTGATGATACTTCTTCATGCGGCATGTATTTCCATTGCGAACTGATCACAGAAACAACAAAAGCACTAGATGGGTAGAATACTATCCTGGTTATACCAAGCTTGGCAGCTGTGTCCTGAGTCCATCCTAGGAAGAAATCATTGATAATGAAAACAGGAGGGCCGAACCCATGAACCTATCAATCAAACTTGTCATGACAACTGACCTTGCGGTACGTTTCCTGACGGGGACTCACCGCCGGGGCAGTCCATTCGAGGAAGAAATCACTGATAATGCAAACAGGAGGGCCGAACCCATGAACCTATAAATCAAACGTGTCATGACAACTGACCCTGCGGTACGTTCGCTGATGGGGGCTAGCCACCGGGGCCTAGGGAACAAGACCCCAGGCTAACGTCACCTGCACGGGACCAATAAAAAACAAGATAAATACAAATTTAAAAAAAATAAATTTAAACCATAGTTCCAACTTTAAGTAGCCATGAAATTTTTGAAAACCTGCAAACTAATCCAACCTCCCGAATCATATATGTCAGGGACATAATAATTCTTATATCAAAAGCAATCAATTTTGGTATGCACATTGCAGATTTGCATTGCAATTGTGGGAATAAGAGTTTAATCTAATTGTCTTTTAGAATATATAAAATTGATTTATAGAATTTTGATTGGATTATGTTTCTATCCAAAGATGTTTTTCAAAAATATAATGACATGTTAGTGTGTATGCAATATTTTGTTACCAAATAATAAGATTTATTTATAAACATCACATATGTATAGCAATAGTAGAGTGGCCTATAATGCCATGTGGGATGGAGATTTCCATTGTATAGATCCAAGCAACAAAGCTCTAAATAAAGGCAGGGGTTCATGTGAGAAAGCAAGCCGTGGAGGCTCAAGGGATAGTTCTTTGACTCTACTACAGGTTAGTTCCTTACTTCGGCAATCCATTACCGCCGAGTGTGCTTCTAGACAATCCATCCCCAGGAGAAGATCATAAGCACCCAATTCAGTAGCATAAAATGATATCCTAGTAGAACACACCCCTAAGTCAACTTCACAATATTTTACCTTGAGACCCATGCTTTGGACACTACCGAAAGCCATTTCGATAGTGTCGAAATCATCTTGACTGACTGCCATCATCTTACTATTTTCTAAAAATTTTAAAGAAATGAAACTTTCTATAGAACCAGGTTCTATAACCAAAGAGAATACTTTACCAAGTATCTTACCAGTGGTCTTGAGGACCATAGATTGATGTTCCGCTTTATGGTTGTTGACAGCCGCATGAATGCGATGCGCTCGTACCAAATCTGTCGGTTTTTCGTGGCCCCTTAACTCTTCGGTTTCCTTGGTCCTGCCGAGGAAATTCTCTTTGGAAGTGTGGTCCTCCACATTTCCAACATCCAGCCTTCGGGCCCTTAGAATTATTTCCAGTTGGTGCATTATTTCTCCTGGGTCCATACTGTGTCAATTTTTCAAAAGGTTTTTTATGATCATTCCGCGGTGGCGGTCGGTATGGTGTTCTGTCATCTTTGTGAGGCCTTCCATTGAAATATCCCTTTCAAAAATTCTTATTCCCATAATGATGTTTGGGCGCATGAGCATATTGAATTCCTCGATCAATACTGGTAAAGTTATTACTAGGTAGTTCCTTGTTAGGAAGCTCTTCCTCAGTGATGAGAGATTTCTAAACTACGTCATGCAAAGTTGTAGGTGTCAAGATGCGAACCTTGTCTCGGATAATGGGGTTCAATCTGTAGACAAACTTGTTGACCTTAAGTTTCTCAGTAGACACATGAGGAGCATACCTCAGTAATTCCATATAGCGGATATTGTACTCCTGCACCGTCCGTGGTCCTTTCTTTAAAGCATGGAAATCATTCAACTGTCGTTCGATGAATTCGTCTGATAAATAATGCTGACGAAAATGTTCATCAAACAATTCCCAAGAGATTTCTTCAAGTTCAAGACCCATCTGGGGTCGTAAGATCTTCCACCAAAGGAGGGATTCCCCCTTAAGCTGCAATATCACCATGCGCACTTTCATATTGGACGTGTATTCCCTTAGCTAAAAACACATGGCCATATTTTCGAGCCAAGCTTCCGCTGCGCTTCTCTTAGTGGAACCCCAAAACTCTGGAAATTTCACTTTTTCCAGTTCCCGGTGTATGTTGACCGTTGGTGATGCCTGTGGCACTGCAGTAACTTGAGAACTAACGTTCCCGCAGTCTAGTCGTGTCATCAATGCCTCCGTCATCCTATGATAATCTCTCATCATTGTCATAACCTCGCCAGGAAGCAGGTCAATGGTTTCTTTGGCTCTCGGAGGCATATTTACAGGGGTCGTTGGGGTTGATGGAAGTGCAGCTCGTCCTCGCCCCCTTCCGACTCTACCCCTATGAGTTCTTCGATCCATGACGAAGTCTGTAGAATAGTAAAATAAAATTTATTAGTCTACAAAAACATTATGAAAAGTTTAATGCGGAATCGTCTAGGTCTAAACTAAGTTCAATTTTTTCTATGGAACAACATAGTAATAAAAAAAATATAATTATGAAATCTCCAATGTACGTCAAACATGTTCAGAGCATTACATGTACTTCAAGATCTGTAACCTTTCTTTAAATCATAATGTTCCTCTTTAATGATACAAAAAATAAAATATATTTATAATATTTCAAATATACAGTGAGCTTATTCAAATTCTCCCATGAAATATCAGATCTATGATCTCCGAAATAAAACTGAAATAAATATGAAATATTCAAACAATGAAAAACCTGTAGGAACAGCTTCTCCCGTCGAAGGTGAAGTTCCTCGAAGATCGTTGTTCCAGTCTCGCTGTTGATCACCGCGGTCATCGACGAACACCTCGGTTAGCCTACCAACCTTTCTAGGAGTACTCTCCTTCCTCCTGAACCCCCAAGCGATTCGGGTTGTAGAGCTCACACACACAATTCGAGAAACTCCAAAATGGGTTTCCCCCCCACTAGAATTTCTAGCCAAACCCCAATAACAACAAGTCACTTACTTTTTCACTATTACGATAACCATCCAATAACTGGGTCCTTTACCCATTCCCAAGGTCTTCCTTATATAGGAAAATCCCATGCGACACATGTCGCTTCATTCAAAATATCCCAATCTCTTAATATTCAAAAAGTAATTTATCTCACAAATCCAAGTGTCAAGTTTTCTAGAAGAATGCACCTACTTTCCTAATTTATTCAAGTTTGTCTATAAGATGCTCACTCTAAATCCTATTGTGTGGGTGCATGTGGTGTTAGCTAATAGCTCTAGCCTAGGATTCCATTTTTGCTCCTAATATAATTATTTCTATTATTTTAAATACTAAAAATTATTTCCATGTGCAAATGCCTAAGAATAATTATTTCTATTATTTTTAATACTAAAAATTATTTTTATGAGCAAGTGTTCTAAATGTAATTTATATGGTTTTTCTTTTTATGCAAAAAATTTACCAATTAATCCTTTCTAGGACCTAGGTGCCACACTGTTGGGCCCATTTGTCTTTTATGCTCATCTTTCAACATGGTACCACTTTGTCGGGTCCATTCATCTATTGTATCCATTTCTTGGCAAGGTACCACATCGTCAGGTCCTTGCGTCCATCCTTTCCATTTCTTGGAAAGGTACCACATCGTCGGGTCCTTCTGCCGATATCTTTTCATTTGACTTGCGGGAACTTCATGTAGGGATTTAGGATCTGTTACCTTCAATCCTCTGTCTACACGCTATTGGGGACTAATGGCACCGAGGAGTAAGTCTAGCCTTACTGCGTTCCCCCCAAATCGTACGTGACCAACTCTATCATGGTCCACATTGCATGACCTCAAGCTTCCCCTGAGTAAGCGGATTAGTGCTTCTCTACTCATGCGTGGAATTCCGTCAGAAGTCGACATCGTCGTCGATCTTCCCATGTGTGATTTATCCGTATCTACGACCCTTCAATCCCCTTGTGTGTCCATCAGTGAACCGTTTCACCTGGCGCTACACACATTTCTCAAAAATAAATATAATAGTCCTATCCTCTTTCATCATAATTTCATTCATTAACTCGCTAATCGTTAAGCATTTATAGTTTACACATCACATTATACATTCTTCTAATTAGCAAGGTATTTCTCAATACGTACTTCTTTTGTTCTCATCACATAATTACTCATACAACTGATCATTAAGCATCATTTATATGTACATATAACACATTTTTCACAATCAAGGCCAATCATTAATCAACATGTAATTATTCATTTTCATCAACAATCCAATTCCACATACATCATTTATTTCATTAACTCATAATCAATTGTAGTCATGCACATACTCAATATAAAATCAAAGAGTTATTTTATTAAATTTTTATTCAGTCGGGTCACTCAACAGGTGCCCTCAAGGTCTACAGTAGTCTAGGGGCACTACACATATCATTTTAGAAATTCTATGTTAGCTCTATGCAAGCTTGTATAGTGGTAAATTATAGTGCCTTTGTCCAAGAAGCCTCGAGTGTGTGGACGACGTAAGCAAGAATAATGTTATATATATTCTTACAAGTAGCTAAAAATTGACTAAGAAATGCACGATATGCGGGGATGATCCCCTCCTCTGCAAGTCATTCGAGTTCTTCATTTAGATTCCACAGGAGATTGTAAATAAGAAGAAATATCTCCGTCTTCTCTTGCATTCAAAGTAGTTTATTTATAAAATCAAGAAGTTTCATAAATGAATCCATCAAAGTATTTGATTATTCAAAAATGAAACCGCCAACAACGAAAACGTAAGGATTACATGTCAAGGTATTTTCTTGTTCATAAATGAAATTTCCAATGACGAAATCATAAGGATCACCTGGAAAATGATATCATACACATATATTCAAAATCATATATGATTTAGATCATTGTCAGAGTTTTAAATCAAAATTATTTTTTTTAAATAAATAACTACGTGTCTACACCATCGGAGCATTTTAACCTACATAGCCTATGTACGCGTGATTGTAGCATCCTATCTTTATCTCCGTGCCTTTTTCATTACATTATTTGTTACCTTCTCGCCATACAGTTGGGAAACTACCTCTTAACCCTCCGCGGCTTGGTTTTCATGCCAACCCCACCTTTATTTGAATTTCAAAGCATTGTTCCACATATCTTCTTGCCGTATAGTCGAAGAACTACCTCTTAATCCTTCGTGGATTACTTTCTCACGCCAACTCCTACTTTTATTCAGAACTTTCTTCCTTATCTACCCCCACTGCTATTCAGAGCCTTGTTCCTTATCTACTTGCAGTAGAGTCAGAGAACTATCCCTTGAGCCTCCACGGCTTGCTTTCTCACATGAACCCCTGCCTTTATTTAGAGCTTTGTTGCTTGGATCTATACAATGGAAATCTCCATCCCACATGGCATTGTGGGCCACTCTACTGTTGCAATACATATGTGATGTTTATAAATAAATCTTATTATTTGGTAACAAAATATTGCATACACACTAACATGTCATTATATTTTTGAAAAACATCTTTGGATAGAAACATAATCCAATCAAATTTCTATAAATCAATTTTATATATTCTAAAAGCTAATTAGATTAAACTCTTATTCCCACAATTGCAATGCAAATCTGCAATGTGCATACCAAAATTGATTGCTTTTGATATAAGAATTATTATGTCCCTGACATATATGATTCGGGAGGTTGGATTAGTTTGCAGGTTTTTCAAAAATTTCATGGCTACTTAAAGTTGGAACTATGGTTTAAAATATATATATATATATTTTTGTTTTTTTTTTAATTTGTATTTATCTCATTTTTTATTGGTCCCACGCAGGTGACGTCGGCCTGGGGTCTTGTGCCCCAGGCCCCGGTGGCTAGCCCCTGTCAGTGAACGTATCGCAGGTTCACTTGTCATGACAAGTTTGATTGACAGGTTCATGGGTTCGGCCCTCCTGTTTGCATTATCAGTGATTTCTTCCTTGGATGGACTGCCCCAGTGGCGAGTCCCCATCAGTGAACGTACCCTAGGGTCAGTTGTCATGACAGGTTTGATTGACAGGATCATGGGTTCGGCCCTCCTGTTTGCATTATCAGCGATTTCTTCCTAGGATGGACTCAGGACATAGCTGCCAAGCTCGGTATACCCAGGATAGTATTCTACCCATCCGATGCTTTTGTTGTTTCTGTCATCAGTTCGCAATGGAAATACATGCCGCATGAAGAAGTATCATCAGGTAATTATACAGTCCATATTCCTGAACTTCCTCATCCTGTTAGTTTTCCAAAGTATCAAATCTCGCATCTTGCTCGCAAGTATAAGAGGTCAGATCTTGTCTCTGAATTCATTAGATATGGCATGAATTTTAATGTAAAAAGATGGGGTACTATTATCAACACCTTCTATGATCTGGAATCTCTTTATTTAGACTATCTGCAGAGAATTTCAAGTAGGCCTGTTTGGTTTGTGGTTCCTCTACTTCCTCCTGCTTTGTTTGAGGCAAAGCAGGGAAAAACCATGATTGAAAGAGGAAAACCCACTTCAATCGATAACTCGGTATGTCTTCAATGGCTTGACTCTCGCAAAGAGAAGTCTGTTATTTATATTTGCTTTGGTAGCCAGGCCTACCTTTCAAATAATCAAATCAAGGAGATGGAAGCAAGGCTTGAAGCAAGTGAAGAGTCCTTCATTTGGGTTATTAGGGATCCTCCAAGTAGTATGCCTACTGATGAATATGGTGTGATTCCACAAGGTTTTGAAGAAAGAATGAAGGAAAGAGGTCTGGTAATTAGAGGTTGGGCACCTCAGCTCTCGATCCTCTCACACCCTTATGTTGGGGTTTTCTTACCCACTATGGGTGGAATCATTTCGATTCTTTTATCATTCTGCTACTTCGCTTTTGGCGTGTAGTATAATACTATTTTGCAGATATAGACATATATAGGGTTTTTATTCACTGAACATAGCTATGTTGTGAGAGTATTGGAAAATAATAAGCACCTAGCAGCAATTAATGACATTATAGGCTCATAGGCTCATATATCGTGTAGGATGTATATGCGTAGAGATTCAATGGATTTGCTCATACATTGCCATTAATGCTCAATAGCTCGGTGCTTATTGGTTGAGAGAAGATTCAATAGTAGCAGTGTTTTGTTTGATATTGGTATACCGTGTTTTGATTATGCTAACTTAGCTATTGTTTCTGGCATTTGCAGCAGTCCCTTTCTTCCCCACTTTGGAATGGTAGTAGTTGGAGATATGACTAAGCTGGTGGGGCGAGTACTAGATGCTCCTAGGCTGAAGTTCGGAGATGGAGGTCGAGTTCGGCAGGTAACTTCGGGCCAGGAGAATCGACAATGGAACCTTATGAATAGCCATGTTTTTTATGGGAAACGGATTGAAAAATGGGGTCTCATAAACTTCTCCTGTGATAGGCCTTCACCACAGCTAACCAACGTGCTTCAAACGTTCACGTCTTCCCTGGTAAGAAGGTGCGCAGATGTTGGAGTGGGCATGAATCCAAATCCCCTTGTTTGGGAATTCCAACCCATGGCGATGTTCAATGATATGAAATATCTTCAGCAAACTCTGCCGAATGTGCACCAAAAAGATAAAGGACAATTGCATATTCTGATATGTGCCATGGAGGAGAGGCATCCGGGCTACACCACTCTCAAGCTCATTGTCGAAACAGATATTGGATTGGTCACACAATGTTGTCTATTTGAGCACGTCAGCAAATGCTCTGATCAGAGGTCACAATCGCAGGCATCACAGTATTTGGAGAATTTGGCCTTGAAGATGAATGCCAAAGTGGGTGGAAGCAATGCTTCCCTTCTTGAGAACATGTATCGACATTTACCACGATTTGGAAATGATCAAGTGATGTACATTGGTGCTGATGTGAACCATCCTGGTTCGGGGGATAGTACGATTCCTTCCATTGCTACATTGGTTGGAAGCATAAACTAGCCCTGGTCTAATCGTTATAATGCGAGAGTCGGCTACCAGACTCACAGGGTGGAACACATCCAACAACTCAAGGAGATGTCGAAGGAATTATTGGATGATTATCTCAAAGCAAACAAAAGGCTACCTGATAGGATACTCTTATTCAGAGATGGTGTCAGTGAGAGTCAATTCGATATGGTCCTGAACGAAGAATTATTTTCCCTCAAAGAAGCAGAAGCTTACTTCAAAATTTTCAATCCTCCTATTTCCTTCATTGTATCCCAGAAGAGACATCATACCAGACTGTTCCTTGGCGATGGAGAAAGGCAGACGAAGTCTGGCAATGTTCCTCCTTGAACTGTGGTGGACACAATCATTGTCCATCCACGACAGTTTGATTTCTATCTTTGCAGCCACAATGGGCTTCTGGGCACTAGCAAGCCCACGCATTACCATGTTCTTTGGGACGATATCTGTTTCAGTTCTGATGAACTAGAGACCTTGATAAAAAATTGTTGTTATACATTTGCAAGATGCACAAAGCTAGTGTCATTTCCCCTCCCCCCGTGTATTATGCATATCTTGCAGCTTATAGAGGTAGGTTTTACCTTCAGGGATTAGCATTTGCATCGTCTGAGACTGCATCTACCTCTTGATCATCGTCTTCCTCATCTTATGTGAATTTTCCCAAACTTCACGATGGAGTCAAGAACACCATGTTCTTTTGCTAATAAGGATTTTGATATTTCACTGTGTATATGATTTGAAGGAAGTGGGTCTCTGCATACAAAGCATGGCTCTGGAAGTGGCTATTTTGATTGATATTTGATGAAAATAGGTTGGTTTAAAAATGGAAAGGAATGCTTTTAACAAAGAGAAATAATAGAGATAGAAAGATAGTTGTAGATAGTAGATAGGATGCTCTTCAATTTTTTCTGAAAATGAATGTTGTACAATGTGACAATGCACATGGCTTCATTGATGAATCATCTATGATTCCAAATTTTGATGTTTTCTACCGAATTTTTAAATCTACATGTTTTGGTTGAAAATAGTTTTCATCTGTTTTACCCTTACCAATTAATTTGTCCTATCTGCTTTGCTTTGACATAGTATTGTTTCTATTGGCTAGTCCTATCTTCAAATGGATAAAAAGCATTCAGTTCATCTGGACATTAAAACTTGTAATTTTTTCATTTAGTTTTATTTTGTTTGGCCTCTGATTTAAGTTCAGACCTAATAGTATATAAAGGTTGGATAATGAACTGTGATTTAAGGTTTAAAGTTTGATAATGTGGTTTAAGTATATAGAGGTTGGATGCTATTTATATTTATTTATTTTAAATTTTGTATTTTTTATTTTAAGGATAAGGATAGTATTTAGGACAAATTGACAATCTGAAAGTTTTAAGGACAGAATAAAAAAGGTAAATATATTTTAAATTTAGTATTCTTTATTTAAGATAAATTGACAATGCTTAATTTTGAAGGACATAATAAAAAAAAGTAAGGTTTTAAAGATAGATAAAAAAACATTAAGGAGATTTGACATTATGACTATTTAAACTAATCTTCAAAATTATAAATTGGACTAATTCAATTTGAATTAGATCTATATACAGAAAATATTTTCCAATTTGAACTAGATCTATATACATAAATTATTTTTGAATCCAATTTGAATTAGATTTATATACATAAATTATTTTTGAATGCATGGAATTTGATGAAATTGATTTTGTTAATTTTAGGTTTTGATAAAGTTGAAATAAATATTTCATTGGTTACAGTTATTAAACTACTTGGTGATGCTTGGTTTAAAATGATTTCCCGCAATTATATAATGTGGGGTTGTTGGTATGAGTATTTCAAGGGTTTCATGACTATACTAGAACTATTACCTCATGCCGAGGGTTTCATGACTATAACCTGAACTAGCTGATTATTTTATGTTTTCTATAACTTCTTTGATTGAGAACATCAGATCATAACATTAAAAATATTCTTAAAAACATTATTCTATTCTTGTATAGTACAGACAGTGTCGAATCAAAATTTATTACGCCGAAGGCGTATATTAAGGGGTCGGCTCCCCTCGGGCTTTCGTCGTCTGTCGACGACCTATGGGGAGCCGAAACCTGTCCCACCACCAATTGGAAGAGACATGCATCTGTCATACCACCCCTGACATAGTTATAGTTAATTTATGGTTTTCAATGAACTCTCTCAGTTGTTGAACTACAGGCCGTTGATCTTTGCCACCGCCAATTGGAATAAACATGCGATCTGTGGTGAAGCACATCACATCGGATTGCAAGCCGTAGGAGCTCATGCAACTCATCTACCCCAGCCCGTTCTCTCTGCTACCTGTTGTATGCAGCCCATAGCTATATCCCGTGCTATATCCAGTTATTGGATGGAGTAAATGGCACATTCAGGCCTAGTGTGCTTACCTATTTAATGGGTGTGAGACTGGCTGGAAAAACAACCCTAATAGATGTTCTTACAGGAAGGAAAATTGATGGCTACATCGAAGGATCCATCACCATCTTCGGTTTTCCTAATAAACAAGAAACCTTCACTTGCATCTCTGGTTACTATGAACAAACTGATATCCATTCTCCTTTTGTTACTGTTTATGAGTCACTCGTATACTCTGCCTGGATTCATCTCCCGGTCGAGGTTGATTTTGACTTAAGAAAGGTAATCCCTTCTCTCTAATATCGTAAATTTTCTACTTTAACAGCATGATCAAGTGTGTATGTTGAATTGGAGTCTAAATAAAATCATGGGTACTGTATTTGAACATTGACAGACATTTGTGGAGGAAGTTATGGATCTTGTGGAGCTGAATAACCTGATATAAGCTCTGTTCAGCCTTCTTGGAGTGAACGGCTTGTCCACGGAACAACGTAAGAGATTGACAGTAGCAGTTGCAAATCCTTCAATAATCTTCATGAACGAGCTAACATCGGGACTGAATGCAAGAGCTGTTGTTATTGTGATGAGGACTATCCGGAACACTGTGGATATAGGCCGAACTGTTGTGTTCACTACTCATCAACATGGCCACAACTGGAGGGGGGCATGAGGGAGGAGTCTACATATGATGGGAGATATGTGCATATGATATTTTATATTTTGTATATGATGTTTAATAATGGTATACGATGGTTGACCGAGATTGTTTTTTGACAGAGACGCATCGTGAAGGCAATCTCTGTCACCTTTGTTAGATAGAAATGGTGTTTAAATATTTTCACATTTCTTATGATAGGAAATCATTGATAGAGTTACTTTTGAAGTGAACCTTTGCACATTTTCTTATGTTAGGTGATCTCTAGCTCTACACATTTTCTTATGCTAGGCGATCTCTTCCTTTGCACATTTTCTTATGTTAGGAAATCTCCTCCTCTGCACATTTTCTTATGTTAGGCGATCTCTAGAATCGTTGATAGAATTACTTTGTAATGATCTCTATGTTAGGTTATCTATAATGATCTGTGCTCACCTGTTCAACAGAGTACTTATTTTCATTATTGAACAATGATTATTGATACATTTTGTTTGGGGAAGGGATGACTAAGAGCCTGATCCCATAGTTAAAGTTGTGTGATATCTATTATTTTGATATTCTCCATCCCTTTAAAAATATATCATAGATTGTTTAATATTGTTTTTTTTTTCTGGTTGAGGGAATTGCAGCATGAAATCTAGGTATAAATCATGCGATCTCTAAGAGGTATCCGATAATAAGATCTCTTGGTATAGATAATTTGATCCCTAATAAGTATTTGATAACGCGATCACATAGTTAAAGCTGTGTGATATCTATTATTTCGATCTGCTTGATCCCTGTGTGATATATATATATATATATATGGATACAGGCCAAACTGTTGTGTTCACTACTCATCAACCCAACATTGATATATTTGAAGCTTTCGACGAGGTACATATTAAGGGCATACGCTGTCGAATTGGATTATATAAAAAATGGTAAATTTAATCAAAGTTTTGATCATAAATCAAGTTTTTTCATTCTGTCCCTTCCCCTTCACCTCACTCCACCTTGGACAATGAGCGATTTGGGATACTCAACGAGTTTTACTTTTCACATTGTTTTTGGAGCAGAGAAAGACAATGTGTTTTCTCCCCAGCCCTCTCGATTTGGAAATCTCAATGAGTTTTCACATTGTTTACAATCCCTTTCATGAAGGTGTTTACAGTCCCTCCTATGAAGGTGGTGTAGAGAAAGACAATGTGTTTTCTCCCCCACCATCACCATTCGAGCTCTTACCTCGACTATCAGCTCTCTGCCCCTCCAATTCCCTCTTGCCATTTCTCGTCCTCAACTCTACTACTGCTGCAATCTACCTCATTGCCGAGGCCTTTGGAGAATGGGTGGGAAACGGGTCAGGGAAGGCCTAGCAGGAATCCAAGTTTCGAATCTCCTTAGTTCGATATCCTCGTATTACTGGTTCTTCATTAATGTTGGCGGCGACAGCGGCTTGGATTATGAATGTTGACTATTGTGTTTACGTCATGGGACTCGCCACTACTCCCGCCTACTGCATGAACACTCTTCTCCTCGGATTTGCTTGCGATGCCTCCATTATGGTATATCTTCAAAGAAATAAATAACCATATTTTTCTTTTTGTTTATACAGCTGTCCCATTATTTTGGACTAAGCAAAACAAATTTTGGTAAATTTTTAAAATAAATAAAGTATCATCATGATTCAACATTTGTGCAAAGTGGAAAGAAGAGTACACAATAGAAATTTAAAATAGAATTTTATCGTCATTCAAGATTTATATGGTGAAAGACTATATGGTAGAAATTTTAAACAGATTTTGATGGTCATTCAATATTTATGCATATTATTGTCATTCAACATTCCTGCATGGTGAAACAATACTCTGGATTTAGAATCCATGAAACAAAGTCCAAGTAAGGCCATATTTTTCCTCTCCTAATGGCGGGGATAATAAACGAACTGATGAACCAAGACGAGCGTGAAACAATACTCTGGCTCTAGAATCCATGAAAATTTTAACCTACACATAGTAAAACAATACTTTCATGAAAATTTTTAACTTGTTGTAGCACTGATACTTGAGCCACTAAAGGTAAGGGTTGGAGCAAAGATAGCAGCAGTTGGAGCATAGTAGGTAGCTAGAGCATATGCAGAGACAAGCAAGCGTCCCCATCACATTAATTTATCATGAAACATTGATTATCAAGCAAGCGCCCCCATCACATTGATTTATCATGAAACATTGATGATCAAACAATGTGGTAGAGGAATATGAAACACCACTGAAAAATATTTTCATGGAAGATAATGTGAACATTTATGATAAAATGTGAATATTACCACTTGCAATGGACCTCTGATCACGAGGGAGAATCAGGACTTACCTGCGATCGTCTGGACTACTGGATAATCCGGTCTTGTGTAGCCTCAGTCGAGAATGATGTGATGTATGTATGTTCTTGATAGACAATAGCATAACTTATTTGTCTGTTATGTAAATTGCATAATAATTCAAACCCTCATTTTTCATCATTAGGATGAGGGCGACATCATTGAAGGATATTCGTACCAAAACACTGATACACTAATTCCAGTAATACCTGGAATAATATAATAAATCTTATCATAACATGTGGCCTACAAATTTTCATCTACATGAAAAGGATGACGCTAAGCAGTCCATATTTCTCTGTCGAGTCCGGAAAGTAGCACAATCTTTCAATTATAGGGAAAATTGAAATGCAGAATTATAGTTCAGACAATCAGAAATCACAGAATTGCTTCATCAAACATTCTATTATGAAAAAATCTTCAAATAAACTGCTAGAACAACAAATATTCACAATTTACAACCGAAAAAAACAGGAATCTCCTCCTAGACGCAACATACAACACAATATCCATTTACCCTACCCAAAAAACCCTCTTCATCCGTTTTCAAGTACAAAAGAACAAATTTCCACATATTTGTAGCTATCGCGATCTTCTTTTCAGCTATGTCTCTTCCAATTCTGAAGGCGTGTCTATTTAAAATCCATTGCAATATTTGAAATCAGAATTTTGTTATAATTTTGAGAAAACCAGCATAGTACAAAAAAGGTAAATCATATTTTACCTTATAAACCCTTGTGTACACTGGTAGCCTCGATAAGTTCTTATATTCGCCTTCATAAGTTGCTTCACCCAAATGATTAAACCCTAGCCTGTTTAACCCATATAGTCCAATAAAAAAGATATATAGCTAGAACCACTAACCACATATATTGAATTACCTTCAAGTCAGACCTACTCCAAAGCGCCCATGTTCTTTCAACATTATGTTTGTGTGAAGGAAGCTACCAGTATAGACCCATCTAACTCGAGTTCTACAAAAATCCGAGGGGATCAAATTTCTTGAGATGCAAACATTTCTTTCACTTTTTCATTCAAAAAAGGGTTTGCATCTCAAGGAATTTGATCCCTCTCGGCTCTTTGTAGAACCGAAGTTAGATGGGTCTATACTGGTTTTATTTATATAAGATTGATTTAAAATGCATTCTTATTTTTTATTTTTATTTATTTATATGGCCCACTTAATAAATAAAAAAATTCATTCATTTTTTAATTTATTTTTAAATCTAATTTAATGTTTGGGACAGACGGACACATTCCTCCCACTCGGGTTGTAGAAATGAACCTCTCTACTCAATCATTTTGCCTACAACAACGAAAGCAATAGCGACAGCAACAGTCACAACAGGGAAGGTGAAGGTTATGGCTATGAGAAATAATTCTATCCATATACCCGCTATCAGCCATATACCATATCCCCTTATCTCAGCAACGATGAACACTCATAATTCTAGGAGAGGAAGAAAAGTCTAAAGTAGGACATGGGGTTTCCAGAATCAACTCCGTTCATTTGGAGACAACCGGCATATCGGAACAACCACGTGTTTTGTTCGCATGGAGGCCCATAAATCAAAAGCAAACTAAGACTCGCCACCTTTCCATACTCCAAGACTTTGGGCGTTAAATTAATAATGTTGCATACCAAAAAATCAATATATTTAGTTCAAAGAATGGGAATGTGGAGATTCTATCGACTCTAATGGAATATTCTAAATGACCAACCTACCCCAACCCTTACCTAATCGTGAGGAAACCATGGTACGGTCTCTTGGCAATATACCCAACCATAGAGGTAACAATTAGATGAAAAAAAATAAAGGACTCAATTGGCTAAACTGAATAATCAAATTTGACATATTTTGATGGTCTAAATCTAATTTCTCTCTGCACTTATAGAGTTACTAGACTTGTTTTCAAAACAAAAAATTATATTATCTACAAATACAACTTCCTCTAATTTTGCAACATATTGATTGCGTTTTATTTACCCGTTTTGGAGTATGCTAAGGAGCCGGCTCCCCTCGGGCTTTCGTCATCTGTCGATGGCCTATGGGGAGCCGCCACCTGTCATACTCTTACAAACCATCAGCGGTTATGTACATTTAAAATGAAACATCGAGCATAACAGGGGATTATTAAACCCTTCAACGGTTACATACATTTAAAATGAAACGCCGAACATAACAGGGGTTTATTATAGCACGGTGTAGCATAGTCACAATGGATCTAGAGAAAAAAGAGATTGTCTAGCAGGGTTCTTCAGGTATTTTTTTAGGAAGCAGGCTAAAATATTGAAGACGGGTAATTCCTGGTATACGAGCTTGACAGAGAATCCTGCTATGCAAAACGCATTTCAAGGTGCTAAAATGAAAATAGCTACGCTCTTCAAAAGGTATCGCCGCCAGGATGAATTTATACTCACTTTGCTCCTCTATCATGTTGTATCTAAACTTGGAAATTATTCATCTACCATAAAAAATGGCTCCCAAGGCAGCAGAGAAGAAACCCGCTTAGAAGAAGCCAATCGCAGAGAAAACCTTTGTAGACAAGAAGCCCGCTCCCAAGGCCGAGAAGAAGCTCCCCAGAGATAGCAGATACAAGAAGGGAAAGAAGAGGCACAAGAAGAATGTTGAGACCTACAAGATCTATATCTTCAAGGTTCTTAAGCAGGTCCACCCTGACATTGGTATATCCAACAAGGCCATGGGAATCATGAACATCTTCATCAATGCTATCTTTGAGAAAATGGCCAATGAGGCATCCACGCTCGCCCAGTACAACAAGAATCCTACCATTACCTCCCGGGAGATTCAGACTGTTGTGAGGCTCGCTCTTCTATGGGAGCTCGCTAAGCATGATGTCTCAGAGGGCACCAAATCCGTCACCAAGTTTACAAGCGCTTGAATTGGGTATTTATCTTTCAATGAAATTAAATGGTGTCTTTTGACACCACCAGTTCTGTGGAGCTTTGAATTATATCTTTGAGCTTTTCTCTACCCTTTTCAGTTGTTATGTAGGGTAAATCTTTAGCATTTGAGGTTATGATTGTTTCTTGTATTTGCTTTGTTATGTAGGGTAAGATTGCTTCAGAATGTGCAGAAAAAACAGAGGCGTTTTCTGCGACAAATCCAAAAAGGCATGCAGCATGATGAATTTTTCAGAGATGTTTTTCTCAGGGCTCCGACTAGCCATTTAATTTATCCTCCGAAGTAGCTCTTCACAAGTAAAATGATAAAAATGAATCGGTCAGAATGCATTTTCACGGAATGCTAAGCTCATTTAGTTAAGGTGAACAAATTTCAGAAATCACGCACAACAAACCGACCTAATCAACCAAATGACTCGCTGTTATTGCCAATATTTTCGTCAATATAATATTCGTACTCTTAAGTCTCCGTCTCAGTCTTCTTTTTAACCAGTCTCACATGGACAACAAAATTCATCCATTCATTTAGCGACATCCTTATGGACAGATTGTATTCAAGATTCAACAAAAACAAATTCAAGATTGAATGAACATTTATCTTGCCTGTACATATATTTTATAGAGAAGCCAAGAAATGGAACTCCACCGTCGTGGTTCCCACTGGAACTTATCCCAAATAAAACATTAAAACATTAATGAAATATAATTGTAATGAAATACAGAGGTAGCAGTAAACTTAAGAGATTGTATCATCCACACAACAAGATTACCTAAGAGTACACGAACAAGGAATTAACAAAAGGAACTAATAACAATGCTATCTAGACACGAGCAAACTACCTGGTGAATGTTACATCAAAGCTTCAATCATCCAAGCACTACAAAAAATGAGCATAGCCACCTCTCATTGTCTTAGCCCGAATAAACCAAAATGAGTATTGATGATTGCTTTGGTTAGATTAAACGTGAAGGGAAATTCGAGGAGGCACTTGTCTCTTTCCTTTTGTTTTGATATGTGTATCAATCTGCAGCTTTCCAAGTTGTGGCATTGTCTTGACAGGTGGCACACCCTACCTTTCACAAGCAAGCGCTATTCTATGCGGTTTCATGTCAGACCCGCAAGCACTTCAAAAATTCTTCTCGATAAAGATATCAATAATTTAATGTTGATTACCCTTGCTACACCTGTATCGATAGCTGCACCCATTCAACACTATGTAATTCTTTTTGCAGTATTTCTTTGATTTGCATGATGCATGACCTTTCTTATGATATCCAATTCCTTAGTGAAAATAAGGTAACTTATTTATAATTTTATGCCATGTGTGTATGAAACATTGAAGCTCTATCGATGCAAGACAAAGTATGAGATACAAGATAGTAGTGGAAAATTAATCGTTTTGAAAAATAAGGAAACCAATTAAACTACTATTATCAACGGTGTCTCATTCCACATGGTTTATATAAATATGAGAATTTCACAAATCATTTTCAAAAATTAAAAACATATATACTCTTAAATTTTCTTATTTTTTCTAAGTCAAAAAGTTTATATAATTTTTTTAACTTTTTCATTTCCAACTCACACAATATAAATATTTGAGTTTCACAAGATAAAAAAATTATCATAGATAAAACTACCATTGTAATTTATTTTTAAATTTTTTTTAAAATACATATTCATTTAAGCTTAATCTTTTAATATACATTTTAAATTTACAACTTTGAATTACTTATTCCGCAAACTTTAATCATTAACACACCTATTAGTATTCTACTCATAAAAAATAATTTAATTTTATATTTATTTATTCTACCACTAAAAAATTAATTTCATATTTCTTTAATCTACCAATAAAAAATACTTTAATTTCATATTTGAAAACATAAGCCATGTACTTATGCACACTTAAAATTATATTATTAATTTATTAAAAAAGATTTCACTCATTAAATAAAAACCATTTTCTTCATAAACAATTTAATTACATCTAATTAAAATGTAAGATATAAGTATACAAGAAAGTTAATACTATAAATATGAGGATGATATAAAGGAGGATGATATAAAGGGATAAACATATATATTTATATTTAAAAGATAATAAGAATATGAAAAATAAAAACAAAGAATAAGTGTTTTTTATACTTCTTTTTAAATAAAACGTTATACATCTAAAAAATCTATTTGAAACATTTTTAGGAGTATTTCCAATACACAAGTTCGGTGCTTAGATACCAACATTTACCAAACCAATTTGTTGTGTAAGACATGATATATCTCATTTTTCAGTACCAATCGCATTGATTTTATTTTATTTCATGATTTTATTTTGAATTGAGTTTGAGCTATATGAATAATATAATAGTTACAAAATTATTCAATCTCATGGTTCATAGTCCATTTGACGATGTATTTTGTAAACATGTAAAAAAAGTGTATTTATTTACACTAAATTGTAAAAAATAAATGAGATGTAGTGCTTTACTTTACTAACCTTTATAGGTAAATGAATTTGTCATATATAAACTACTCAGAATATTATTCGAACTATTTTTGAAATTTACACAAAATTGTCCATGTCTATTGTATTTAAAAGTAGAGTGTTTATCTTTTTAGCATATTGCTCGTCCTTGCTGGTCAAATTTTGAATTTTAAAAAGAACTATTCATGTTTGTTTTATTTATAAGTAGATAATCCTCGCTAAATTTCAATTATATTGCGATTGATTTGGAAATTTTAGAAGTTGGATCCGTCGCATGGGTTGAATATTCTGATGACCCGATCTTCGTCGTTGTAGCCACCAGTCTACACGAGTCGACCATCTTGCGCTTGCGACAAACACCATGTTCCTGTCTCAATTGTGAGTGGACGTACATTGAGGATCAATTTATCTTTATACTCCACCTATAATAACGACATCTTCGAGTCCATCGCCATGTATAAAGATAATATATCTTCTAACTGGGAGCTCCTTGCCTCTGTCGTAAAAGGGAAGACAATCGATCACGGGCCATTCATCCGTGTCCTGCACCAAAATAAACCGAAATTTCCAATTTCTGATGGAAAAATCTACAAGCCAAAGCAGAATGTCGTTTGCATGGCACTTATTATGCTAAAACTGGAAAATGGAAAATAAAGGCACAAAAGAAGCAGCCATTTTTAGTCAAATACATAGTCAAATGATTGGTAAGATTGAAGGTTCACGTAAGCCAAAGGAATATAAAGTAGAGTGTCGCCTCTCTTGTTTAGTTGTTCAATCTGAGAGATCATCGTCTAAAAAGATTTGGTGTTTACAGTTTTCCCATTGCGTACAACTCCAAAATTTCTGATGGATAGAATGTTTTTCCCGATGTTTCATCTGATCTATTCAGGTACACGTTTTCACTTCATATTGAACCCTAATGCCACTGAGAAACACCTTTTGGCCATAAGAAACTACGAAATCCCACTGAATCAAGGCCAAAAGGAATATTACTTGCATCATATTTGGACTCCACACCGAGACGGGAATGACTATCAGAATTCAAGCAAAAAAATCTAAGAACAAAAGTTCAACCGCAAATATTTAAAAATACTAAACAAGAAAACCTCAAGCAAAAAAAGCTTTGCAATACATCCGAAATAGAATATTTCATATCATATAAGCTTCAAGGCTTTGCAATACATCCGAAAGAGAATATTTCATATCATATAAGCTTCAATCCTGGTTGCCAAAGGTAGCTTCTGCAAAGCAAATGTTTGTCAGGTGACTCTTGTTGGTACCATGCTGCCATTGGCAGGAGTGGTGCAGGGTTCAAATCTCAACAATTTAATTTTCCTTCATACGGTCTTATCGAGAAGATTGTGCATGTGGCACCTTAGTGATGGAATTTTTTCTATAGCGTGCAAGGTGTAAAGTAATTATGTTGAATAAATGGAGGATCTGAAAACTCGCCATTGCTCGCCTTCTCATGGATATGATACTTAGCTTCTGAGATGACCAATAAAGTTATCAATTTGAATAAAACTAAAATACTTTGTTTAGCGGTGGACATAATGATATATTTATTTTACTACGACTTCATTTTTGTATGACAAATTAATGTACAATTCATTTTATTTTCCATCTATTACATGGGTTTCTATGGGTTTTCCTTTCAATTTCATCGACTACAATCCCTACCATATATTAGCTAGACTTGCTTTCGAACACACAAAATTATATTGTCTAAGTGCATACAACTTTCTCTCATTTTACAACATATTGAAATTCTTCTCGGCGTTTCATTTCCCTGTTTTGGGGGTATGTTAGTTTTATTATGGTATCGTACTCTTGGCACGAAGACTTTCCTTTATCATTATGAGAGTTCTATTACTTTTGTGATTTCACTTTTTTAAAAATAAATTAGTATATATTTAATTTTTAAATAAAATTTTATATAATTTTAAAAAATAAAATTTTATATGATTTTCAAAATTTCAATTTAAATATAAATTATTTGTGATTTTGCTATTGGTAGAATATGATCAGGATCAAATTTGTAGAAAAAGATAATATTTCAATTGAAAGGATTATTAATGATTTAACTTTTATGTATTGATTATAGTATAATGGTTTGAACAAAATTATTTTAATTTTAATTTTAATTGAGTATTAGGGATTAAATTTGAAGAAAAATATAATATTTCAATTGAAAAGACTATTAATAATTTAACCTTTATGTATTGATTATAGCATAGTGGTTTGAATAAAAGTATTTTTTTTCATATAAAAATCAATACAGAAAAATAGCTTTTTTCAACATAAACAAGTATCACATAAATCTCAAAACATCATGGTATTGGTTTCCATAATCTTTCAAATACATACCTTATGCTTAAAAAATATAATTTATATTTAAATGAAACAATAGTGTGGTCTAATCTAATCAAGAAGTACAAACATTAATAAAATATTATACAACACTTTTCACTCTAGAACTTCAAGAGATTTACATGAAACAATGTTAGGAAGTCTTTGTAGTCAAAACATTTAATAACAACCACCATAATGTGGTTCTATAAATACACCCCAAAATACTTCACAAAATATTTCACAATTGGAACTTCAACTAGATATTAATCTCATTTTATGGGATACAGTGAAGATACTCTAATTTGAGTCCATTAGGATGGTTATAACGATCAAAGCGAAGATTACCAAGGTTTTGATATCTAATTTTGAGATTGGTGCTCAAGTTATTTCCTCAAGAGTTAAAGTTGTTGAAAAATATGAAACTATGTTGTGGAAAAAATGTTCTTTCTTATAGCAATTATGATTAAATGCCACAATATAAATTAGATTTTCATGGAAATTGAGTTCCAATGGTAAGAGATATTTCTTCAAATAACTCAAATTTAAAGTTTTTGATCGATATTAAATCGACAAGACACTTTTAGGAGATTATGATTTCTGAACATTATTGTCTTAAAGAGTTTAAGAATACAGAGTTTTTGAAACATCTGTTGTGATCTTATGAGTTCGAATTCGATTTTCTTATTTCGTTTATTTTGCAGCAGGTTGAAAATGTATACTTTTAAATTAGATCTTTAGTAGAGAATGGGCATGAAAGTCCATTAAATTTGATGCTCTAACTCCAAGAAAGTCGATGTCAAGAATCACTCGTTCTTGACTATAAATCGAAAGCATTTCACACTATTTTCTTCCATAAGCGCGTCTCGCACATATTTCTTCAAATAACTCGTGAAATTTGAAGTCCTGTGTTTACATCTTAAATATGTGAAAATGAAGAGCAGTAAATTCGAGGTGATAAACATGAATGTATACTCACCATTTGTACTTTCCTTTCATTTGTCATCTATTTATTTTCATTATGTGAGCAAAATAGGAATAAGTTGAGTGATGTTCGACTAAATCATTTATGTTAATTTTTATTAATGGCTCACGGTTTTGGTTAAATAGTTCCTTTTTATAGTTTCTTCTCATTTCTCTTACAACATTTGTTCTCTCGTAATAGCAATTAATAGTGTTTCTTTTCATTCCTCTTACAAATGTGTTCTCTGGCAATAGCAAGTAGCATTGTCATGTCAGGGACATTGCCCCCTTGTGGCTCTTGTTAATTTATATCCATTTCAATTTCAATTTATCAGCTACTTGAAAGGGTGGCATCAAATCTTCAATGTAAACTTCTTTAAAAGTATAAAACCATAAATGCTAAACATTAATACACTCATCATCCTAAACTAGTAGTTAATCTCATTTTTTAAAATGTTACGTAAGCATTTAAACAAAAGTTTTGCCCTTTACCAATTCTAGTTTTATAAACTGATGAATACACTGCTTCAAGCTCACAGTGACCGAAAGCAAGGTACCAATACCTTTCTCACTCTTTTTTTTTTTTGGTCGGTTGCAATGTATCTCAAGGTTGGATAAACAACTCACATACAGATTGGATGGTCAAGGAATAACATTCCCTTAGTTATATTCTCTATTGGAAGACTATCATTATCCAGCTTCAATGCATAGCTTTGTTCACAAAAATCAATTAATTGGTTCTGAATTGTCACATCATCCCCTCTAGGACCCTTGACTCCTATGAAGATGTGGTCACCATATTGAATGTAGTCCACCTTCATGGTCTTTCCTGGACCACTTGTTGGAAGAAATTAATTGAACATAATCGAGTTAGAGAGCTTCAAAATGGCGGTCGGCGTCCTTGACCTAGCTAGAAACAGTAACGGACTCAAGGGTAGAGCCTTGTGAGTTAACATCCCGTCGGGGTGCTAACTCACAAAGTTCTGCTCTTCATATCTTCATATAGCACCCCGACGAAAAAACATTTTTTTTATCAATTATCAATCTTTACCCTCATCGAATGCTTATCAATTATAGCTCTATCTACTAACATCAGAGAGCTAACTTCAACATAGGTAGGGAGTAGCTACATTATAGCTTTCTTTGATTTTCAATTAGTTATCAACAAATTCTTATTAAGCCAGCCAGCCATCCCCATCCCGTAATCAACCAGTGGTCTTCCCAAAAATATCATGGTATTCCTTTTTAGGGGTTGTTTTGACGTTAAGAATGAGGATTTGTCCTAGATTTTTCACGAGCTATCCTCTCTTTTTCTTCCAAGCTCGTCTTTCGATGTCACTTCCACCAAAGTTTGGTCGAAAAGTACTACTCCCATTTCTCGGGTGCCGAAAAGGGTTGAGTTGGGGAAAGGGGGCAATGCGGTAGAGGAGGATCCTCCCTTTCTCCTTCATGTGGACGTTGTGGGGACCCTCACTCCTCATGTGGACATTTTCTCGTAAACCTTAGCACGGTACAAAATGTGTTTAGAGTTATGTATTTAAGTTATTACTACGATAAAATTTTGAAGTAACTTTCAATTTAGTCCACATAATATGATTTTTTTTAAGTTTTATTGGAACATAATATGAACTTTTTAAGTTTTATTAGAAGATATTTGTATAGTGTCCGTGTATTTAATGAATTCTATTAGTACTTTTGTTTTAATTAATTTTTATTAGAAGATATTTGTATAGTATCCGTGTATTTAATGAATTCTATTAGTATTTTTGTTTTAATTAATGTCTATAATTTGTAATTAAAAGATCTTTGTACTATATTGAAATTCCATATTTATCGAAATAATTTTAACGATATTTATTTTATTTTTTATTTTTCACATTAATACAAATTTTTTTCATATCTTAATCGAGATCCTCAACTCATTCCGTCATACATTTATATCAACAGATCATGCCTACATGTAAGTGTACATAATGCTCTCTTACCATTACTACTAATTACTACATGTAAGTGTATATATTGTTCTCTTACCATTACTACTAATTACTAATGATTTTATAGTTTAGTTTCTTTTATTGTAATTACACTCGTTCATTATTTCTTAAATACTCTAGTTTCCATATTTCTTAATTCTAATAATATTTCATTTTTTTTCACACTAACATAAAAAAAATTTCCCAGATTTTAAATAGAAGAATCACATAATCTTAAAAAACTAGGCATATTAAAATCCCATATTGCCTAGTAACCTAAGTCAAAACCTTTAACAATGGAAAGATCCAATATATATGCACTCTAACTGCCTTTCCCTCGCCATTATGTCATTCGCTCTATTCTCTCTTCTCTAAATCATCCCTCCTGCACATGGATTTGAGGGAAGGATCGTACTCATCCTCCACCTCTACCCTATGACGCAGTTGCATTATAGGTGCTTGTGGCTTCCATTCGGAAATCATCCAAAGAGTCTTATACTCAAATCAAGCATGCAACATATATTCTAGAAGTTAAGTTTTCTTCTATAATCTCGCATCACAAATATTTAACCTTGGTTGAGCATGGACTCATGGGTAAACATACTAGATTACAGCCTTCTCCATGAGTAATGAACCAATGGGTTTCAAATCATTGTTGATTGAAGGTGATGTCTTTCAATATTTATGTGGTCATGGTTGCTATGCTTTCCTCTTTGAAAAAAAAAAGATAGAAATATAATTTTAAAAAATGGGCTCAAAAGGGATGTATCTAAACAAATAGACCCTGGATTTTGATTCATAGGTTGACATTCCTTTTGCAATGTTGGTCTAGGTTTGTATACAACATTTTCCCCTTGACTCTTGGAGTGATGAAGATCTTTCCAATATTGGGAACAAGTTAGGTTGATATCTTGATAGATTTGAACCTAAGTCGGGAATGTTCTCCTATGCTAGGATCTGTGTGGAAGTCGACCTAGAAAAGAGGCTCCCTGGAGCTATTAACCCCATTACTAACATTTGAATTCATACTAAGAAATTTGATTATGAGCAACTTCCCTTTACATGAAAGGTGTGTCATGAATAAGTACATTTTGCAAGGGATTGCAAATAGGCTTTGGTTTCTCTACAAAATTCACCTATGGAAAAAAACAAATTGGAAGCAAGTTAAAAAGGGACTTAAATCATCTGGTATATCTAGACATTTGACCTCCAAATATTTTAGATCTATTTCTCTTTCAGTCATTAAGTTTGCAATTATTTTTCATGTAGACCTAAAGCAACTACTAGAAGCTCCATCTCAACCTTGATACGAAGCCAAGGCCCCTCCCTAGACTAGATCTGGCCCTATTTTGTCTCAACCTATTTTAAAAGAAGTCGTTCTAAATCCAGATCTTATAGTAGTATAATCGATGGCACCTGGTATTTAATTCATTCAAGAAAAAATCATATTATCCTCTACTGGGATTGTCACTAGAAAAAATCCAAACAAGAGGAATCGAAGGAAGATCATTTACCCAAAAAACTAGGAAGAAAGTTGCTAAAGGGTGGAAGGGAGGAAATTGTGATGAAAGAAAGAAATACACAATAGCAAAATTGAATGAAAATATATTTCAAATTAGGAGTCAAAATTATGTCAACTAAAATCCAAGGAATGCAGAAGAAGATGGACCTTTTCGACGACGGTTCACGAACTCAATGAGGTAAATAATGATAATTGTATCATGGAATTGTAGAGGACTAAGTAGTAGGAACAAAGTAGAATCTATGGAAGATATGATTAAAATGGAAAGGCCTACTATCCTCCTCATCTAGGAGAGCAAAATGGAGGAACAAGATATGCTCGAAATAGGAAAAAAATCTTGGAGGACAAGGTTGGGTATGGCAATGAGTGTTCAAGGCACATATATGGGTTTGAGTATTGTGTGAGAATCCATCATTTTTAATGTTTCATGCCATTATTCCACTCAATTGGATTCTAGTCACTCATAATAATAAGGAGTCTCCACCATGGATAAACATTTTAAATGTATATATGCTCTTATGTAATATGGAGAGAATATGGAATTTTGGCATTCCTTTATAAGGATGAAGGATCAGGGTATGGATGAAAACAACATTGTTGCTAAAAAATTTAATGTAATGTTTTTGCAAAATGAAAAAAGGAGTGGATCAATTGTGAGGGATCAACTTAGGGAAAAGATGGAAGATTTGATCTCTAAATGGGATCTTGTTGACATAGTCCCTAAGAAAAGAAAATTATTTTCGTCCAAGCATTGGGTGGGAACATGACTTATATGTTGGAATATTCTAACCATATCATCTTGGTTTTGCATGCATTCCATGCAGTACTCCATGCATCCATGCATCGGTAGTTGAGTCTCCTAGCACCTAGTCCTTAATTTAAGCCCCCTAGGGCTTAAATTTGGTCATCATTAGCCCTGTTTCCACTCAGAGCATCTTGGTTACATCACTAAAGTCCAAAGGCACCCTCATGCATGATTTTAGGAGTCAGTACAGTCAGTTCCATGATTTAGGGTTCCTTTTCCACTTGATTACTTAGTTAACTCACTGTTACACCTAGTTTCACTGCTGCTGAGTGTAGGAGCACCTATTTTGACCACTACAAGTCAGTATTTCACCTCCTTAGAGTCTCAATCCCTAATCTCTATCCCCAATGACTCATTTATGTTCCAATCCACCCCAGTTGAGTAGTCATTCATCATCGGTGGCCACTAGACCTTATCGGGAGATGGTTTCAATGCAAACTAAGCCTGCCACATGTGTGGATTCCAAATGCCTCTTTGGGCTCAGGAATTTCTCCTTTGGAGATGTATTATTTCTGTACATATTTTACTGAATAATAGAGGTAATGGATTTTTTTCCAATTGTTCTTCATTCTCTTGTGTTGTAACATATTTTTTCCTTCTCTATTTTTCCTGCTCAATTCTTTTGATCTATGTTAGACTTAGTGTGAATTTTATATTTGTCTCTAGATCTATGTGGGAATCTCATAAAATATCACATGGTATCAGAGCTTTGCTGAGAAAAACAATCTTCCGAAGAGTTTTTCAGATCTTTTTTTTGCAGGTATTCTACAACAGCTCCCATGAATCTGAAAGCCGTTCCTCCTCTCTCTCCATTCAACTATGATGAGTGGAAACCAAAGATGATAGCATATCTGAAGAGACGGGGTCTTTTTGAGATGTGCATTGGTGTTATGAGAGATTATGATTCCTATGAAGAGAAGAATGATTGGCTAAATGACTGTGACAGAGCCTATGGAGCAATGTGTCTTGCTATGTCTCCTAGTATGTGCTACCTCATGGAAACTGTTGAATATCCAAGTGATCTCTAGACCCAATTGGACAAAGAATTTGGCAAGAAGAATGAAGAGATTGGTGCAAATCATTTGGAGAACAAGCATAGAGATACCTCCTCAAGTGTTCTCTCTAATTATGTCTCGACCTCAAGTATCTCTCATGATGAAGTTGTTCAAGATGAAGAAGAAGCTGCAGATTCAACACAGAAAGTTGTTGTTGAATACATTACTTCCTTTTCTTCTCTAGAAGTTGAAGACAGTTTCGAATTGTCCCCTTCACATGTAGTTGATGCAAATGAACGTGATACAACTAATGAAGCTGATATTTTTGGATAGATTATCCATTCCTCACTCATGTTCTCAATGTCTTATATTTCGAATTATGAGCAAGATATGTCAGTTACTACTCTAAAGGTTGAAGAAAGTTTCAATTTTTCTACTTCCCATGAGCTTTTTGATGTGCAATATTGTGATCTACTAGATTTTTTGGAGGCTAGATCAATCTTTGGAGCTGTTGCATATTCTCTCCTTGGTTCCATGCCTCCTTCCTATTCCATAATGATCAAATGCACACTTCCTCAAGTTGCAAATGAATTTGGATACATTTTGCATTCGCTTGGACACTGCTCCTCTCACTAGGCGACAATTTCAATTCCAAGCCACCACCATCATGTCATGGTTCATTTCGTTCTGATCTAACCTATGTTGGTTCAAAGGAGATATCAAGGAACCATCTACACATTCCTAGAGTTGATCATACCTCAGTTGGTTCGAATTTCAAGTTCCAGGATGATATTCATATTTTTGGATTTGTTCTCACCATGTTTGGTCTGAAGAGCAAGTTTAGAGAGCCTCCGGATTCGCTTACATCTCTTAAGGAGAATTCATGTTAAATTTTCAGAATTTACTTCAATCTAATCTAGGATCTTAACTGAGAGAAAAACATGTACAACAAATCTACAGCATATCAATCATGGACACAATAATGCAAGCACACAAGAGACACAGAGTTTACTTGGGGAAAATCATAAAGGTGAAAAACCCCAATAACTTCCTCAGAGATAGATAGAGCAATGATACAACCAGAATACAAGAGATAGTCTTCTCCTAGCAGCAGAACCTCCTCCTCCACAAGTGTGCCACTCTCCAAAGTGTGAGTGAGAGAATAGAATGTGTAAAATGAGAGAGACACACTCTCTATTTTTACACTAACTTGACTTAACCTTTACTCAACTAGGTCGGCCTCAACTTAACCACTTAACATAATGCTGATTGGGCCAACACCCAATAGGGTGGTCTAATAACCCTTTGACCCACATGACTTATACAGGGCCGACTCTAACAAGGTGGTCAAATAACCTATCAAGTATAAGTTATGACACTTACAATATAAATGACGACACTTCCATATAGAGGAATAATAACATCTCTATAGGAATACAATATACATATATGTGAAATACATTCCGAAGTTACATATACATCAACACTCCCTCTTAACTAGGAAGGTATTTCTCGACACAGTTCTTCTAGCACAAGTCATCTTCTCTGGATCATCATCATTGGATAATCGTCATCGAGTCATCGTCATCGTCACTGCTGCTGCTATCTCAATCAATCTCTGAATCTACTCGTCATAGGAATTTCTACAGAGCCAGTCCTTTTTCATACTGGATGTAGGCCCACCACCTGCAGGTCTTCATCATCACTGGCCATACTATGGAATCCTCAGGACTTATTACGTGCGTCACAAAACCTGGCTGCAACATCCCAGGCTATTACGAGCACACAGCTCTACCTGTCGGATCTCCCAAGAGCACATTACATGTGACCCATCACAAAACCTGGCTGAAGCATCCTAGGCTGTTACGAGCACATATCTCTACCTGTCGGATCTCCCAGGAGCACATTACATGTGATCTCACCACAAAACCTGGCTGAAGCATCCCAGGCTGTTACGAGCACACAGCTCTACCTGTCGGATATCCCAGGAGCACATTACATGTGGTCCACCACAAAACCTGGCTGAAGCATCTAAGGCCTTTTTCATCCTGTCCAGATCTTCCAGGAGCAAATTACATGTGGTCATGACAAAACTTGGCTGAAGCATCTGAGGCCTTTTTCATCCTGTTCAGATCTCCCAGGAGCAAATTATATGCCATAGGAAAAAAATTCGCAAGAGCATCTTAGGATGTTACGGGTACACAAATCTGACCTGAAGATCTTCCAGGGCACAAATTAAATGTCCTCCCAGAGAAATGTCTCAAAAGAGCATCCCAGGCTGTTACGGGTACACAACTCCGACCTATAGGATCTCCCAGACATGCTCATCTGCACAACCTGATCCATGGACACAAAGTATCATCCTGATACTCACCATACATCATCTTGATCATCATCACTGCATCGTCCTGATGCATGTCATCTGGAGAAGTTCGTCATCCACAATCATCCTGATCATACAATGCATCCACCTGATGCATACCAAGTATCTACCTGATACATATCATCATACATGATCTACCTGATCATACAATGTATCCACCTGATACATACACAGATACATGATCCACATAATGTATCCACCTGATACATATCAACATACATGATCTTAGTATCCACCTGATACATATACAGATACATGGTCCAAGCATCCAACATGATGCATATACAAAATACATACAAATGATCCAACTGATCATATCCAACATCCAACATGATGCATACATACATAAATGATTCAACTGATCATATCCAACATCCAACATGATGCATATATATATAAATGATCCAACTGATCATAACAAGCATCCAACATGATGCATATATACATATACAGAGTAGTAACTGGAGCATTGTCCTAATGCTCATCATCCATGATCCTCCTGATCATCATAGCATCGTCCTCTTCAGATCATCTCATCGTCCATGAAGCACAACCTAGATGCACATCATCCAACTCTTACACCACCAACATGGGAGAACACATCTGCCACCATTCGGGGAAGGCTCCAGCCCTTACTTTTTCACCATGGGAGAACACATCTACCACCATGTGAAAAATGGCTTCAGCCCTTACATCTACACCATGGGATAACACATCTACCACCATGTGAGGATGGCTTGGCAATTACATCACGACCATGGGAGAACACATCAACCATGTCAGAAAAGCTCATGTGCATATGCATCTTCCAGACTCATCACTTCCCTTTGGAAGGAACCTCGATCTCAAGTGCACCAAGCCTCCCTCTGAAGTACTCAAACTGCACTCTGGCCAACGGCTTGGTCAATACATCTACAACCTTCTCATCCATCGCAACATACTCTGCTTCGGTTGTACTCAGTGCTACACAGGACTGCTTCCTGCTAAACCAAGAGATCACACCTGATCCCTATCTGCAGCATTGCCTTCCCAATCTGAATCAACATAACCCTGCAGGTTAAACTTTTGATTCACATCATACTTGAGCCCATAATCAACTGTACCCTTCAGGTACCTCAGAACATGCTTTACAACAACCAGGTGAACACTCCTTGGATTCGTCAGGAACTGGCTCAATGTGTTCACCGCAAAGCAAATATCTGGTCTTGTGTTCATCAGGTACATCAAGGACCCAATCATCTGACGATACATAGTGACATCAACCGGATCAGATGAAGCATCACACAGACGCTTCAGGTTCGATGCCATAGGTGTGGCCATATCCTTGCAGTTCATCATCCCGAACCTCTTCAGGATCAACTGGTACTCCTTGATCATGGCATTCTTCCCAGATCCTGGGAACTTCAATATCTTCAATATTTTCAATAGATAACTTTGTTGCTGAACAAATGTTGTAGTCCTTTTGTAGGTGATGGTATACGATCTTTCCTACACAATAATTTAAATTGCATGATTAGAAAACATCTCATAGTTTTCAGAACAAATTCTTACACATAAAGAAATATGTCATACAGTCATGCAATTATCTTAGCCAATGCTTCAATACAACATTTATCCATATTTCGTAACTTTCTAGATGCCTTCCAATCTCTACCAGAACATTGTTAAGAGTGTGCACAACTCCTAACATGTCAGCAAAGAGGTTTCATTCTAGATAAGTAGCAATGGAATGTTGTACAGTGCCATAGGCCACTTAACCATGTATATTAGTAGTATATTGTTCATCAATGCAACTATTCTAATATGCATAATACATAACCTAATTCTAGGAACATAAGCATATACATCATTGAATAACATTATTTAAACAAACAACTATGTAAGAAATGACAATTCAAATACTTATTTTTGTTTGATTGTTGGGTTGACTCCCTCTCAGTCTTTGCTTCTTTTTTACAACTCCATTCTGATGTGGATTGTGAGAAGTGGTCAACTCCCTCTGAATATCTGCATCCTTGCAGAAACTACTGAAGTGTGCTCCTTTGCTTTCTTGCAGGAACAACTGGAGTGTGCTCCCTCTTGATCTTTGCTTCCTGGATTACCTGTCCTTGAACTTACATCCATCCTTAATCACTATGCATGCTTATTAGTATCATCATTGTGTTATCCTCGAGGTCTCATACATAATCACACATTTAGTAGTATAATCTTAATACTATCAAAACACAATAATCTTAAACATGTATAGTCATGATCATTCACAGATAATAAACATTAGTATTCAAGTTTTCAGGGAGGTCTTCTTTTACTCATGCATATTCTTATTTGATCATAGGACTCTTCTGATTAGTTAAATCATCAATGCATAAACCCGTGATTACTCAAACATATACCTTCATGATTCTTCTGGTTAGTCATATCATCAATTATGGTAAGAAACATAATATGCATACAACCATGACTATTCAAACCTATGACTTCATGAATAATCATTATCAACAACACAACAGTATAAGATCCTAACACAAGGTAGGATTCTAGCTTGATATAGGAAAAACATACATGCATTAGCATGCTAGCTAGTTATGTCTAACATACCCGCATAATGTCTTCTGGTTCTCTTCAATGACTTGTGCTAGTAACCTGCATGTCTCATAAGTTATCCATTGTAGAACCAAGTTATACATACCTCGTAAGTAGATCTTCTAAGTGATCCATGACAATGGATGAATCTTTGTCTTCATGTCATCATGATCATATGTTCTTGAACTAGAACATGATTTGTCTTTCTTGGTGTACCTTTCATGTTAGCAAACAACATAAACCTCATACAACACCATAATGCATTAGTAAAATCATAAGTGTCAACACCCTAACCAATGAATATCTTCTATCATGCATTCATAATTTTGTTAAGGTGATATGACAAATTTAAAATCAATATTGTACTAACCATAATAACATGAAGAAAAACATACCATAAACTTAATCATGAACAAATATCGAAACATACCTCGATGAGTCATACCTATTGAGATCGCTTGTAATCTTCTTATGTAAGGCCTTAGCCTCATCTCCCTCTGAAACAAGAATTTCTTCACTTATGCAGGTGACCAATCCATCCTCTTCTAGGATTAAACCAATCCACTTGATTTGCAAGAACTTGATGAGGAGTTGTAATAGGGTTTGTCAGAGAAACCCCAAAAATTCAAACTTCCGAAAGGATAGAAATATGCGCCTTGATGAGTTGATCAAGCTGGTATATTCAGAATTTGAAAACTGCAAAGTTTCACTCCTCAATTTTTCCTTTGAAACTTATGGATTCACTAGACGTGACTCCGAACTAGGGTTTGATGAAGCCCACTCTTCTGCCCAATCAAAAGGTTTGATCCAAAGCTCTAAGCTTCTTTTTTTCTGAGGAGCTTCCAGCCGTGGTCAAAGATTTCAAAAATTCTCATTTTCGCAGAAGCCCTAATTTTCCACTTTTCCAAACAAAGTCCCGAACTAGGGTCTAATCAAGCCCGATCTTCTGCCCAACCAAAAATTCTGATCTTGGTCTCTAAATTTAGATTTTGATGAGTATCATTCAGCCGTGGTCTCCGATTACAAAAATTCCAACTTTCTCCGAAGCCCTAAATTCCAAAAGCCATGAATGAAGGTGCTCAAAAATAATTCTGCTTTGACAGAAATATGTACCTGATTGTTTCTGGTGTAACTCTGAACTTTTTGATCCACAGGGTTTGAACATTTTTCCTGAGATAGCCCGACCTGTTATCTTTCCATCCCGACAGGTCTGACCTCAATTGGATTCTCTGAGAGAGGGTTATTCCAAGTGTCGCAACGTGACCTGTTTATGGGATAATATAGGAGAGCGAACTTGTACGGCATGCCACGTGTCACTGGTTTAACTTCGGCCTCTAAAAAATTTTCTTGAGATATTCCTACCTGTTATCTTTCCATCCCGATAGGTCTGACCTCAATTGGATTCTCTGAGAGAGAGTTATGCCTAGTGTCGCAATGTGACCTGTTTATTGGATAATACAGGAGAGCGAACTTGTACGGCGTGTCACGTGTCACTGGTTCAACTTCGGCCTCTGAAAATTTTTGTTTGAGATAGTACAGTCTGTGTACTACCTGTCACATTTTACGAAGTTTCATTTGGAGCTTCCTAGCCCAAGTTATGACCTTTTTCCCAAGGTCATCTGATTTTGACTCAGATCTGGAAGAGGCAAAAATCCTATATTGTACAGATCATAAATCACAAATTACAACGAATTAGAGGTTTTCCTTTGGACACAAGGTACATGGGGATCTGATATTCGACCTGTAAAAGTTTCAGATCCTAAAACTTTGCCAAAACGGATTTATAGCAAAAGTGCTACGATGACTGGTTTTTGCTATATCAAGCCCTAGCATCGTAAGTGCAACAAGTGTCATACATGCCATATCATGCCTTCTTTCAGGCTAGCTCTGATACCATGTTAAATTTTTAGAATTTACTTCAATTTGATCTAGGATCTTAACTGAGAGAACAACATGTACATCAAATCTACAGCATATCAATCATGGACACAATAATGCAAGCACACAAGAGACACGGAGTTTACTTGGGGAAAACCATAAAGGTGAAAAACCCCAATAACTTCCTCAGAGATAGATAGAGAAATGATACAACCAAAATACAAGAGATAGTCTTCTCCTAGAAGCAGAGCCTCCTCCTCCACAAGTGCGCCACTCTCCAAAGTGTGAGTGAGAGAATAGAATGTGTAAAATGAGAGAGACACATTCTCTATTTATACACTAACTTGACTTGACCTTTACTCAACTAGGTCGACCTCAACTTAACCACTTAACATAATGTTGATTGGGTCGACACCCAATAGGGTGGTCTAATAACCCTTTGACCCACATGACTTATACAGGGTCGACCCCAACAAGGTGGTCTAATAACCTATCAAGTATAAGTTATGACACAATATAAATGACGACACTTACATATAGAGGAATAATAACATCTCTATAGGAATACAATATACATATATGTGAAATACATTCTGAAGTTACATATACATCAACAATTCAAGCACATGTTTTTGGAGCATGATCCACTTATTCCCAAGAGGAATATACCTCCAGACACTAATTCAAGCATCACACCTACTTGAAGTTTGGAGCAGGCAATTTTTGGTGTGTTTCATGTCCATCTTGAGGGGGGGTTTTGTTCCCACAGGGTTTTCCCTCTTTCCTCACTTAAATGGACTAATAAATTTGTAAAGGGTGACCTTTGGCTCAGTTACTAGGGCCCTATTTCTAATCTTTCCTCACATAGTCAGGATTAATGGAGGGTGTTGGAATATTCTAACCATCTCATCTTGGTTTTGCATGCATGCATTCCATGCAGCACTCCATGCATCCATGCATTGGTAGTTAAGTCTCCTAGCACCTAGTCCTTAATTTAAACCCCCTAGAGCTTAACTTTGATCATCATTAGCCTTCTTATCCACTCAGAGCACCTTGGTTACATCACTAAAGTCCAAAGGCGCCCCCATGCATGATTTTAGGACTCAGTATAGTTATTTACATGATTTAGGGTGCCTTGTCCCCTTGATTACTTAATTAACTGACTATTACACCTAGTTTCACTACTACTGAGTGTAGGAGCAGCTATTTTGACCACTACAAGTAAGTAGTTCACCTACTTGGAGTCTCATACCCTAAGCTCTAGCCCCAATGACTCAGTTATGTGCCAGTCCACCCCAGTTGACCAGGTATTTATCATTGGTGGCCACTAGACCTTATCGGGAGATGGTTTCAATGCAAACTTATCCTTCCACGTGTGGATTCCAACTGCATCTTGGGACCACTAATTTCTCCTTTGGAGATGTATTATTTATGTGCACATTTTACTGAATAATAGAGGTAACAGAAATTTTTTCCAATTGTTCTTCATTCTCTTGTGTTGTAACATAGTTTTTCCTTCTCTATTTTTCCTGCTCAATTCTTTTGATCTCTGTTAGACTTAGTGTGAATTTTATCTTTGTCTCTATATATCTGTGGGAATATCACAAAATATCATAATATAGTTGCACGACTAGATCAGTTTCTAATCCATAGTGTGCTTTTCCTTCAAAATTATTTATTATCTCTTAAATTATTTTTTCAATGGTTTTATACCACAATCCAATATATTTAACCTTTCAAGTTCCTAAAAATATTTGACATATTCGTTTTTGTTTTAACCCACTTTGGCTTCAATAAAACCAGTAAAGGAAATCATTCAACATGCATGGTGGAAAAGGATTCAAGGTTAGCCTACATATCAATATGGGAGTCTAGACTCTAAGCTTTGAATGGTGAAAAAAGAATGAAAAGTATGGGAAAAAGATTCATATCGATCCCCCATCAAGGAGAAAGAAAAGATTCATAACCAGCTGAGAAAATTGCAATCCACAATGGAGGACAATCAAGTAACAAAACAAAATGTTTTCTGGAAAGGGTGCTCACCATGAAGTTATGCCAAGCTAGCCAAAGGAGGAGGATCACTGGAGTTGGAAATCAACAAATTTATGGATTCAATCTAGAGATAAGAATACAACTGTCTATCATAAGTGAGCTAAGGGAAGGCAATTTAGAAATAATGTAAGGGAAATAGTAAAGGAGGATGGGGAGAGATTGAATAACTTTGAATCCATTAAATAAGGGCTTTCACTCATTTCAAGTATTTATACACTATAGAAGATTAATTCTACCCATATGTTGTTGAATAAATTATTCAAGGAATATTTGTTTAGTCAATGAAAATGATAATGAAAATCTTGGCAAAGAAATTTCAAAGGAAGAAATTCTCAAGGCTATTCAGGGATTAGAGCCTGAAAAAGCTCTAGGTCCTAACAAATTTTCCATCCACTTTTCTAGGGCCTTTTGGTCCATCATCAAAATTGACCTCTTCCACATTCTTAATCAAACAAGAAACATGTTGAAAATAGGATGATTCCCTAGTTCTTCCTTTATTGCTCTAATTCCCAGATATTTTAGAGCTACTTATGTCTCAAGGTGTATACCTATATCCCTCTACAACTATGCTTATAAAATCTTGACCAAGATTTTGTCCAATAAGCTTAGGAGGATTTTTTAAAGTGCATATCATAAAACCAAGGTGGTTTAAGAAAAAAAAGTAAAGCATGAACAACATTATCCTTGTACAAGAAGCAGTGCATTCCATCCAATGAAAGAATGGAAGACGTGTGATAATAAAATTGGATTGGGCTAATGCTCCTTTTTGTTAAATGTTATGTCCAAATTTTGATTTTATGAACAAGTTATAGAATGGATCAGCGAATGTATTTGGAATCCTTGGATTTCCCCCTTAATTAATGATAAGCCTACCATTTTATTCTAAATCAAATGGATTTTCTGCAAAGGGTTACCTATGTCACCCATGATTTTATTTAAATGGTGGAATCCCTTAGTAGAAGATTGGAATAAGAGTGACAAAATGGAAATTTGGAAGGAATTCTCACTTTCCAAGGAGATAAGGCATTAAAAAATCATTCTCAATATGTAAATGACACTTTGCTACTAGGATGAGCCTCTACCATAATAGCCAACCAATTCAAGAGGATTTTAAACACTTCCATGAATCTTCTGGGGGAATAATTAACAAAGGTATTAGTACATTTTTTGGCTGGAATGAATACCTCTCCTATTTTGATGAATTATATAGCTATATTTTTGGAATTTCCTTGCTTAAACAATTGGAATTTGTTTAAGTATTTGGGTATGCCCATTTCTCTAGGTTGTCTCAAATCTAGATATTGGTTACATATTGTCCAAAAAATAAAGAGCAAGCTGCAAAAATGGGGTTCTCAATGGATCAAACTAGATGGATGAGTATTTTTAATCAAAAGAGTTCTCTCAACCCTACCGGCCTATCAAGGATCTAGCATGCGAGTGTATGTACGAATCATGAATCAGGTTGGAAGGTAAACACATAAATCCTTATGGTAGAGAGGAAATACCAATAATAAAAAGTATCATCTAGTTAAATGGGAGACTATGCAAGCCTTTCATAGAATTGGAAATATTGGGATTAAAGACCCTAAATTGATGAATCTTGTTATGGGTGCCAAAATCCTATGGAGACTAGTCACAGAAGGTCAAGAGGGGTGGAAAGTAGTCTTACATAAAAAATATCTTGGAGCAACAAGAGAACAAAGTCAATGTCTAATGAATATATAAATTAGGTGCTTGGTTGTACGGAATTTGTGTAAGGCCCAAATTTTTAATCAAAGATCATGTATCTTGGGTTCCAAGAAATAAACGGTCTATAAATATTTGGGAAGACAAGATTTTAGGTAGAGCTCTGGTCTCCAGACATCTAGAATTGATTAAAGTAAAATAATGGCTCTCTATTATTGGCATAAACACTCTTATGGATCTGTCATTTTGATATTCTTTAAGTTATGGAATGTCAACAAGTAGGAAAGTTCTTAATCTTCCTGCTCCTATCACAACCCAAATTCACATTTTTTTCTCCCTCTGATAGGGAGCTACACCCATCAATATAATGAGAAAGGAAAGTAGAGGATGGGGGCCATTTGGTGGGTGTTTTTTAGTCAAAGAAGGATATGGATTTCAATTAAAATACCTTCAAAAATTTCCTAGGTCATGTACCTAGAAATACATATGGCATTCTGATGGATTACCAAAAATCAACATTCTTTGCTAGACTCTTATGCATGGAAAAGTGTTAACTACTAAGGATTTGAAAAAAGTGAGGAATCTTGGGTCTGTGATAATATGCAGTAGGATCTAACAGATGTAACAAGCCTCACACAAACTCTCAAGAATTTGCAAAGAAGAAGAGAATAATGCACTCAATAATCACTCATGAACACAGAAAATGGAGAATAGCAGTGTCATAAATCAACTGTGAGCTGGCACTATGAAAACTGAATACAATAATGAATAACTATGTTGAGAATTCTAATTAACCAAGGAGGCCATTCAAATCATGCTCAAAGTCTAGATTGGACTACATTGGAGACATCATCCAGTTAGTAGTATCAGTCATAAATGGTAATAGTCAGTTAAGTGAGTCTAACTAAGTCTAACAGAACCATCTAGGCATAAATCAGGGGATGGAGACTCCAAGGAGGGTGCATGAGGCTGTCAAAAGATCAAGTGGCACTCCAGAATTAGCTAACTAGGAGCTACGGGCAGTTAGCATGAGCAATCAGTGGAAGAAATGCTCAATCAATGCACTAACTGACTGTCGGACTCTTGGTAGGTGAGATTAGGTGCTCTAACTGAATGATAACTGGTGGTAGGTCAGCAAAGATGCACATGTCATGCAGAAGAGTAAACTATGGCGCATCAAGTAGGTAGGAGGAATACTAGGGGATGAAGACAGTCTCTAGGTGCTGGAGATACCACCAAGATGATGACTGGGTGCATGCAGTTGCATGCAAATGCATGCAACATGCAAAATATAAAAATGATGGTGAGAATATTCCAACAGGGTCCATCCCACTTCCATCTTTGTCTAGTTGTGGAAGATTAATTGATCCAGGACGTGTTCAGGAAGCACGGGGGGGACAACAGTTCGACTGAATGAGTCGGGTCTGTTATGGCGGAAGCATTAAGAAGCAGAATGAGAATGAGCAAAGCAGTATTACACTACACAGATAAACACAAATACAAATAGACAATATTTAGGAATGCGAACTGCTCTTCTCTATTACTTTCAAACAGATAGCTTGATCGATGTATGTTACAATATTATACATGCTTATATAGAATTCTGAGACGCTTGGATGCCTTCCCGTTACGTTCAGTTACAAAGAAGAAGTTAGAACGGTTCAACAGTTCAACCGTTACAGTCGACTGGAAGACAAAGAGACAGTCTGTCGAAGTGCGACAGTCATTGGTCACATGTCGACGTTGCATGTCAATGTAGCGAAACTGTGAGGTTGTTGAACATGTCGAAGGTCCAGAGTGTGTCACAGTATGTCGAAGTCGAGACTCATTGGAGTTGTGTCGAAATCGAACCTGTCAAAGTTGTTGAGTTTGTCGAAGTCATGTCGAGTCGAAACTTGTCTAATTTGTATCGACATCGATGACTTGTCACCATCGATGTTAGCATTCGACAACAATTCCAACTGCGATGTGGATCAGACCTCCTTCCTTAAGAAACAATGGTCCCCATTGTTTGCTCACGAAGGTGAGGAAACTTGTCGGTTATTTGAGTAACAGAGTACCACTTTCCTTGAGATGGGAGCTGGTCAGATTTGGAAACCTGAAACAAGGGAATTGTGCTCGTCCTTGTATGGTGTACTCTTCGTCCCATGATGGCGTCACAAGGAAGAGGATCTTGAACATCTGGATGGGTGTTTTCCGGCTCTGTTGTTGGTAAGTCGTTCTGTTCCAACAAGGGTGCATGGTATGGTTGAAGTATATCCACGTTGAATACTGGATGCAAACCCAGGCATGCAGGAATGTCGAGCTGGAAAGCGTTTTCGCCAATCCATCGAAGAATACTGTATGGACCATATCGCAAAGGTTTTAACTTTTTGAATGGACCAGTGAAGCGCTCCTTCTTGAGATGTAACTAGACCTTATCCCCATTTTGGAATGAATGAGGAATACGATGATTGTCGTGTCGGGCCGTAGCTTTCTCGCTTTCTCTTTGCAACATTTATTGTGCTTGCTTCTGGATATCACATATCTGATCTATGAACTTGATTGCTTTATCAACTTCTCGCTGGATTTAGTCGGTGTCGCTCGGCTATGTCGAGGAGCTGATCAAGTCGATAGGCGTTGAGGGTTGAAATCCATAACAGATCTCAAATGGACTCTTTCATATAGATTTGTGTTGAGCATGATTGTGGATATGTGGTATGTATGGAATACTTTCATCCCATGTGCGTCAATGTTTGTGGTTGTACATGCGAAGCAGTTGTACGACCAAGCGATTCACAACTTTCGTATGTCCGTTGTTTTGAGGATGGAAAGCTGTCGACAATGAGAGTTGTGTTTCTAGCAGTTTCAAGAGGGTCTTCCAAAATATGCTAACGAATCTGGCATCTCGGTCAGAAATAATGGTTGTGGGTAAACCAAAGTGTTTCCAAACATGTGTAAAGAAGAGTTGAGTGGTTTGTTGCATTTTCGTGGTCTTCTTACATGGTATGAGAATGGACATCTTGGAAAATTGGTCGACTACTACTAATATCACATCATGCTGATGTTTGGTAGTAGGATAACCCATCAAGTAGTCCATAAAAATAGATTCCCATGGTCGACTAGGAACTGGCAGAGGTGTGTACAATCCCTGTCGTCGATTAGGCGGTTTAGAAATGGCACAAACCACGCATGATCGAATGTACTTGTTGACGTCGGATTTAAGTGTAGGCCAAAATAAATACTTCTACAGAATAACAAGTGTCTTTGCTACTCCAAAGTGTCCTACAATCTTGCTGTAGTGCGCATCCCAAATGAGTTGTTGTCGGTGCTCACCAGTTGGTACACAAATTTTTCCAAGCTTGTATAACAAGGTGTCGTTCAGGAAGTAGTTGGAGGTCGGCGACTTGTTATTCTATAACTGTCAGTAGACTGCTGAGAATTTGTTGTCGTCCTCATACAACTATGGCAAAGTGGTCATGTCGTATCCCTGCATACTCATCACTGTCAAAAGGAGAGTAATGGGTTGTCAACTGAGGCAATTGGTGGCAGAGTTAGCTTTAACTTGCCGATACTTAATCGCCAACTGGAATTGTTGTAGGTAATTAATCCACTTGATTTTTTGGTTTGTATGCAACTTTGATTGTGTCGGAGCAAACTGTAGAGGCTTGTGATCAGTGAGAATGATTGTTTCCTTTCCAAGGATGTAATGCCTCCATTGCTTGAGAGCTTGCACAATGGCGTACAGTTCTTTTTCGTACATCGAGTATCTTCTAATTGTGTTGTTAAAAGTCTCGGAATGAAAATCGTTCAGGTGACCAGACTGAGTGATCACTGCACCCAAGGCATAGTCCGATGCGTCTATCTCAATCTCAAAGGGCTGATGCAAATCAGGTAACACAAGTACTGGTGCAGTACAGAGCTTGTGTTTGAGTTGTTCAAAAGATGCTTGATGTGTTGTTGTCCATTGGAAGACATTTTTCCCATTTCCCTTCGTCAACTGATTCAAGGGCCAGGCTATGTGTCTGAAGCCGAGTATGAATCGTCGATAGAAATTCGCCAAACCAAGAAAACTTATTAGTTCTTGAATGCTTCTAGGAATGGGCCAATATTTGAGGATATGTACTTTTTTTGGATCGACATGTGCAGAGTCAATTACATACCCCAAATATTTGATGTTGGTCATCGCAAAAGAGCACTTGTCCATGTTCAGATAGAGCCGATGTTGCTGCAGAGTGTTGAGGACTTTTCGAAGATGTCCGACAGGTTCTTCCCATGATCTTTTAAAAATCAATATATCGTCGAGATAGACAATGACCTATTTTCCGATGAAAGGTTGAAGAAGGTTATCCATATGTCGCATGAAGGTCGCAGGTGCGTTGGTTAAGCCGAAAGGCATGACTAACCATTCAAACAATCCTTCCTTGGTCTTGAAAGCAATTTTCCACGCATCTAAGGGCTCGATTGGAATCTGATGGTATCCCGACTTGAGGTCTATCTTAGTAAAGAATTTAGCACCTTTCAGACAGTCAATGAGCTCGTCTAACTATGGCAGAGGGTACCGATTCTTCACTGATATTTTGTTGAGTTCCTTGTAGTCGATGCACATGCGCCAAGTCCCGTCTTTCTTCAAAACTAGGACGACTGGACTTCCACAAGGAGAGGAGCTGGGGAGGATGTGGCCTTTGTCGATTAATTCTTGGATCGGTCTATGAATCTCTTCATTTTCGAGAATGGATCTTATATAAATAGATGCGTTGGGAAAAGAAGAACCAGGATCAAGTTCAATGAAGTTTTTTACCTGACAATGTTGAGGTACTCCATCGGGATCTTGAAAGAGGTTCTCGATTTGCTGCTTCTGTCGGGAGCTGCATTGGTCGGTGACTTGACTCATCGCTGCAGTATTCTTAGAATGTTGCGGCTTGATCATGATTAATGCAAACTTCTGAGCATGATTGATGAGCTTCTTTGTCTGTTTGGAAGATATCAGTCCAACCGTTGGTGTAGGTTGATGCTCTAGTATGCTAAACCATCGATTTCGGATTCTGAAAATCACCTTCTGAGGCCGTGACTGATCAATTCCATGTCTATCCCAGAGGTAAGGTTTCCCAAACAGGGCATCGACTACAGAGAGTGGTGCCATGTCGCAGAGTACTTCATCTTCAAAAGGATTTATGAAGTAGGCGATATTGCATTGTCGAGTGATCCGTAGTTCTTGTCCATCCTTCATCCAACCGATGTTGTAAGGCTGAGGATGTGAAGTGGTAACAAGACCTAGTTTCTTCACGATTTATTCAGAAATGAAGTTCTTTTGACTACCGTTGTCCACAATCAAATGCAATGGGTTTCTCTAGACCCATATCCTTGTATGGAACAGGCGTTCTCGTTCCTCCTCGTCAAAGATAGTCGAGGTTGTTGGAGTGGTTGATGTCAAAAGGGTCATTGCGTCTATATTAGATTCTTCCACCGTATTTTCGAACGCGTCAGAGGTCGACACTTTTTCCAAAAATGTCTTCTGAGATTTGCATTCATACGTATCATGCCAAGATGAGTGGTGGTAATCACACCATTTTTCAGTCGACGCTTGTTTTCTACATTCCCTCTTGTGAAAATGCTTCTTGCCATGATTTGGCTTTGGAAGAGTCGGATGAGAATATTTCGACTTGTCAAAGTCGGTTGGTGCCTTCTTGACGGGTGGACGTCCTGATGTCAGCTTTGTTTTGAAGCGCGTTTTTCCCTTCTGCTTGGTTCGAGTTTGTTGGCATAGTGGAATGCTTCCGCAAGCGTATTGACAGTCAGAAATTCCATCTCCTACTGAATGTACTGGAAAGTCCGCTGATGTACTTCAGAACAAGCAATTTCTCTTCTTCTTGGACGCCAAGTCTAGCCATGAGTCGGTAGAACTCGTCGGTGTAACTCTGTACTGATTGGTCTTTCCATTGCCTTAGCTGTTGCCACTTCTTATACTGCTGCTCAAGGTATTTATGCGGGTAAAATTCCTTCCATATGTGTTCGACGAATTTATCCCATGTGTTGATGGGGTCTCCTCTTTTCTCCATCTTTGTCGAGATGTTCTCCCACCAGCAGTGCACAGATGTTGACATCTTTAAGGATGCAATGGTGATGTTTTCAGCTTCTGAGAGTTGATTCACAGCGTAATAGGATTCCAATTGTTGTACCCAATTGTCGACGGATTTCGCGTCAATCTTACTTCCAAGATTTGGTATGTCCAGATTCATTTGCACTTTGAAGGGGATGATTTTATCGGAGTGCCTTCTCATCGAAAATCCTCCGTATGTCGAAGCGAATCGCGTGATAATTTCATTGAACTGGGCGAACATTTCAATTCGTTTTCAAGCCAGAGATTGCTCAATAAGCTGTGCAGTCTTGTCGGTTGCATGTCTATCGTCTGTTTCTTCTGTCATTTCTGGAGGTAGTGTCTGCTTGGATTGCTGAGATTGCGGGCGAGTTTGAACTGGCATAAGTCACTAACTTCGAGAGAAGTGTACACGTGGAACTTAACCATGAACAAAGCGGAGTGCTATGATTGAGTCTACGCTCTGATACCAATGATCCAGGTTGTGTCCAGGAAGCACGAGGGGGACAACAGTTCAAATGAATGAGTCGGCTATGTTATGGCGGAAGCATTAAGAAGCAGAATGAGAATGAGCAAAGCAGGATTACACTACACAGATAAACACAAATACGCACAGACAATATGCAAGAATGCGAACTGTTCTTCTCTATTACTTGCAAACTCATAGCTTGATCGATGTATGTTAAAATATTATACATGCTTATATATAATTATGAGATGCTTGGGTTCCTTCCCGTTATGTTCAGTTACAAAGAAGAAGTTAGAACGGTTCAACAGTTTAACCGTTACAGTCGACTGGAAGACAGAGAGACAGTCTGTTGAAGTTCGACAATCGTTGGTCGCATGTTGACGCTGCATATCAATGTCGCGAAACTGTGAGGTTGTTGAACGTGTAGAAGGTGTGGAGTGTGTTGCAGTATGTCGAAGTCGAGACTCGTCGGAGTTGTGTCGAAATCGAACCTGTCAGAGTTGTTGAGTTTGTTGAATTCATGTAGAGTCGAAACTTGTCGAAGTTGTATCGACATCAATGACTTGTCACAGTCGATGTTAGCATTCGACAGCAATGCCAACTGCGATGTGGATCATTAATCTATTCAGCTATTTTTTGAATATAATTTCATAAAATAGACTTGTAACTTGAATTGACTAACCTTGTTTTCTAGGAAAAATATTCCTAATGAATAGGGTAGGTCACCAACATACTGGGATGATAGAAACTTGGCCTAATGGTTGTTTATACATGCAAGTTAGATTGATAAAAACACACTTTCAACACTCTTCAAGGAAAGACAATGGGTTAACATGAAAGAGAAATAGATAGAAGGAGATGGAGGAACCTTTTTTGAAGTTTGATCCTCATTGCTCATACTTTAATCCTTCAACCTGCTACGATGTAACAACAATAGACATACAAGAAAGAAAAAAATACCTTCACAACCCTTTTAACCTTGATGAAAAACTTAACCAAAATCAAGAACAATACACATAATTTCAATTAGTATTAGTAATATTCTTGAAATTGATAAGCAACTCTCAAATAATCAAATATTCATCACATTACACATGTATGTTGTGGAGGAAAAGATAGAAAATTTCTATAAAATGCAACATAGTAATACGATCAGTTACCTTACTGATGTTCAACACATTTTGAAGTCACCAATCGAGTTCCTCTACTCTTGAATAAATTATAATTTCATTTCCAATACTCCAAATGTGCATATAATAGAAGTTATATGAGGATGATAATTTCAATCACTTATGGAAATGGTACTCAACGATAGTCGTCACTAAGGGGATGAGGGGATCAATGGCTTCATTATGGTGGTGAGATTCTTCCAACATAACAATGAGATGGGTGTGTTTTTTTTATTGGTGCATCTAATCCTTTTTTATTGCATGTTTGGGATAGTTGTGATGGTTACCAATGAGTTTTGTAGGTTGCAAACAAGACCAAGTAAATCACAAATTGACTTAACTTTCTCTTTTTTTGAAATTTTATATTTTTTAGTCATTTTTGTAGGCCCACGTTCCCTTCTCAAGGGAAAAATGCATGGCACACACTTTGCACGAATAAAAGATGAGCAAGGGTCTCTTTTTTCTTGCAACTTGTTTATTTCAAGGGGAAATGGGATGGATTCATATCAAGGGTGTTCAGGCCATCAAATAGGGTCAAAGTAAGGGCTCTTCCATGCTTTAATATTTGTGTTTATGACCAATCATGAACACTTATGAGCCATCCATGTATGTTGTTGTGATTGAACAAGGAAGTGCCAACTGTGCTATAATAGATGCCCCAAAATGTGTGAGGTCAGAAAGGGATTTGATGGTCGAAATACATTATAATTCCAATGGAAGGGATTGAAGTGATATCAAAGCCTAGGTTCCCAATAATTTTTCCAAAGAGGTATTTGTAACAAAGATAAAGGTGTTATAAATTTCTCTTCCCTGAGGAAGGCATACCCATGCTTAGATGTGATACAACATGGCCGCCAAATCAAGTACACTATGGATACATGACATACATAGATGTAAAATCATTTCCATGAGAAGAGTACACAATGGATCCATGGAGTATATAAAAAGCAGGATCATGGCCACAATAATGATACACATTGGATCCATGTCAATCAAGAGATCATAGCCACGAACAGATACACAGAAGAAAACAACTCTAACTAAACTGAGTGAAATTAGGAATGTTTATGTTTCCCAAGGTATTCCATCCAAACCATTGAAAGGTACGAATACTACCCATGGAAATTAATGATATGAAGTTGAACATGGAGGACACCATTTGATTATCGGTCATTGATGTATATCATTAACAAACGTGAGGAAACCCATCGACGATGATAATGGGCACCAAGGCACCTAGTACATTCTAGCAAGTGTGAATATATAAGATGATGTTGAACACTTGTAGAATGCATCAAGCAAGATACATTGATTTATTCCCACTTCCTAATAGCGAGGGAAATTTCCACTAATTACTACAAGCCCCAAGATACTATTGAGACTCTAGATAACATTCCCAAAGTAGAATGTGTTGAGGTCGATGGGAAGAGATCCATTGGAAGGGATGCATTAGGGAATCCTCCATCACCCAACACAAGGAAACATCAGGGATTTATTTGACTTGGTAAAGGACTCGGTAAAATTATTGAAATAAGAGCCACCAAGTATGTATTTGGCATGCACCAAATGTGAATAGTGCACGAAAGAGACCCTCTGAGCAACAACGGATAAAGGAAGCTATTGATAGTGGCGAGGACTTCCACCAATGATGAAAATGGAATCCAAGGTACGACACCATTCCATAAATGTGAATAGAGTTCTTGATGCCAAACATTTTTGGAAACCACTCAGTCAGTGACCAATGATGAGGTGTCATCTATTGAGCACAAGGTAACCTACCAATGATGACAATAGTCCCAAGGTTCCACTACTCTAGGTCAACCTCTTAGAGTGATGAGTCATAGTCGATGAGACATGATCTGCTAATTAGAAGTCAATGGAGACCTTCCACCTAGCATGAGTACAAAAAGTAGATAATATGATACTGAGAAAAAAATTTACAATAGGGAAGACTATCATGCAAGGTCAAGGAAACTGAGGAATGAACGACATGGGATAGGACGATCCTTGAACATTGAGCATGACACAATGGTGACTCGGGAAACATTTAACATAAAGGGAACAATGATATAAATCTGCAATGTAGGAGACATTGACAGAGTATCCATGTGATTGGAAGAGTATCCAATTGGACATGTGCAAACTCTTAGATCATGGTTCCAATCCCGAGGCCATACTAGAACCCAACTTGTTGAGAAGACTCAAGATCGATGCTTTGTTCAAGGATAATATGACTTGCTGCCGATATATCATAGATATTTAAGATCTCCCCCCCCCCTCTCTTTTTTTAAATATTTGATTTTTTTGTCTTTTTCATATTATAAAACCTGGAAGAGAATAAAATAATGCTATATTATAATGGAAAAAATGAGTTTCTCAAGGCTTGAAACTATGTTCCAAATGCATAGAATAGACCTAGGTAAAACAAAATGAAAAAAAGTGACTGGCAAGAGGTGGACACTCATCAACATGTTTCTTCTAAGGATATAGTCCAAAATGCAAATGCAATAGATGCAAAATACGAGCAACATAATGAATGTAATGGTAGTATGAAAGCTGCAACGAAGCATTATTCATAGTTATGCAAGTAGTAGTGAGCAAAGGTAAATGCATACTGGTCAAAAATTGGATCCTTATAGGGAATGTCCAGAAATAGGTTAGAAAGATAGGCATGCAAATTCTTCTCAAAATCATGGTAGAACTAAAAAGGATCCCAATCCTATGATAAAAAATTTACATGGGCACCAAAATGACAAGAGGCAGCTGCTACAATGTCCCACATTAGGTAGGCTCTTCTATTAGACTAGCGCAAAATGAATATAGAGATGGTTGATGCACCAATATCCAATAGGTTTGACCCTATGGAAAATTCAGGTGGAAAAAGGTTCAAATGTATCGTAACAGAAGGGAATCCTAAACATATATGAAAGTTTACAAAAATACCTGATCAGATCAATCAAAGTGCAAAGAATGATCACTAAGAAACCATGAATCCAACTTAAAATTCTATATCCAAAAAAAACAATACCATAATCATATATATATATATATAATCTAAAAAGAAAAATAAGATAGGGGTCACCTTGGTAGGGGTATTTTCACCTTCAATGTATTCAACAATATTCATTACCAAGGAAGAGTCTACCATCGAAGACTCAATGGCGCCAAGGCCTGAGGACCTATAATCGAAACTTGTGAGGAAGATCGAAGATGGAATCAATAATGGAATCTACGAGAACAGACTCATCATTTTAGGAGTCGAACAATCTACTAAAAGAATTAAACTCGTCAGGAACACCAAATTGTAGCTCAATGGCGGAGTCCAAAGACTCATAAATGCCACCATCCAAGGATCCATAAACAGTGAGATAAAACTCAAAAGGAAAACTGGGACTGGATTTGATTGCCATTGAGTTCAATCTAGGGAGATAATCTTTGGAAAGGATGTAAATATTTGAATAAATGCTAGACTTGATCATAGCCTCTAAGAGAGATTCATCTGAGGGAAGGATGTCATCCCAGAGAGAACACATGCCATAACATTCACTTGGACCATCAGGGTGGAGAATAGGCTCCAATGCCCCCATTGGATGAATCACCTGGTCAACTATCGAAACCAAGTCCCAATAAAGTGAGCATGAATGCAAAGGATTCTTCTCGATAGCAGTTGGACATGAGGGATATGAGTCCAAAAAATCCACTCGTGGAAATGCAATTTCTTCCCAAACACTAGGAAGAGACAAAGGGGGTACTTGGTCTAAAATTAGGTAATGAGGAGGATCAACAAATTCAAGCTGATCAATAGTGGCAATGCTTATGTTGTGTGTAAAATGCATCACACGAAAAATCATAGACACCACATCATACATAGCATATACATATTCATTCCCAAGGAGCATATTGAAGCCTAATGACCCAATGGTCCCTACATAACCATAAAATAAACTAAGACAGTCTTTCCACATAATGTAATAGGATATATATATATAATTACACTAATCTTATATACCATATATATACAACTCACTACTCTGATTGCATATACTTACATCACCAAATTTAAATACACTATAATACACATATACTACATATATACCAATATATACTTCATAATACTATACAACATATACGATACTATATCATCAAATATGTCTATTATAGACCAACTTTATCACATACATGCACACTTATACATATAATATACACAATCTGTAAACAATTAAAGACAACTTTTCTTAGTTTCCAAATTTTAATTTCAAAATGTCAGTTTTCAAGTAGGAATGCAACTTTAAAGGAGGTATGATCACAAACTTTTATGAGACATTTCATTACTCAACTATGCACCTAGATCATACCAAAGTTTTGAAAGCATGAAAATCAATCCCTCCAAAAACCAAGTCAATCATACCCGTAAATCAATCGTACAACAAGAAGCATTTCAATAAATTCAATGAGTAGTAAAAGAGGCAACACACGATGAACACGCATCGACCAATCAAGTCATTGAACATTAAAAGAGGAAATGCACATGCATCGACCAATCAATTCATTTAACAGTAAAATAGGAAATGCGTAATCATCGACCGACCAAATCACTGAACAGTAAAAGAGGCAATGCACAAGCATTGACCAATCAAATCACTGAACAATAAAAGAGGAAATGCAAGGTGAACATGCATCAACCAATCAATCTACTGGATCATTTGATATGCACTGCATGGTACTTACCAATCAATCTATTCAGCAGTAAATATGCAATATTAATTCAATCTAAAGCATACAACAAACTAATCTCTAATCTCCTAACTTATGAAATTAAAAAGTAGGATACAACCGAACCGATCTTTGAAGTGAGGCTTCGGAATATTCCATTAACATAAGGGGGGGTTAAATTTATTTCACAAATCATACTTATAATCTGCAAATGCACATAAGTAGAGTTATAAATCCATAATAGGCCCAACATCCACAGAGTTGGAACCTAAGCTTTGATACCACCTTGTAATGTTCCCAACCCCGAAACCAGGATCATGGGCACATGTAAACCCAAAGGAAGACTGAATAAAGGTATAGCAAAATGGATTAAGGTGAACCAAATGTTATGATGACATACCATCAAGCCAATTAAATCAAACAAACAACCTTTAAAATAATGCGATACTTTAAAAAACAATTATAAAATTATCTAAGAGCTCATTGAGATGCAACAACATGCAAGCATGCCAACGCAACTAAATTTAAAAACTTTAATAAACTTGGACCTTAACATTATTAAAACATTAAATCTGACCATAATCAACCCAATAATTCTAATTAATCATACTTACGGAATTCTTTGCAAACAATTACAAACTAGATCTTTATGCCATAAAACTATGCAATTTATGGCACTCCCGTCATTCCAATTCATGACACTTTTATTAACAGTTTTGCATTGATCATCAGGCCAGATCTGAAATTAAAACCTACAACCATTTAATAATTTAAAATGGAAAATATAGAGCTACCATATAAAGCCATTAATTTCTACAAAGATCATATCTACTATTAGTATAAAAATCACTACTGGATCATCTGATAAGCATCCAAATCCATGCAAAACCAATTGTGAGTCCCAAATAAAAAACATAGCAGATATATGGGGAAATATAAAACCACCAAGGGCGCACTAGAGAATTCACATACAACCATACAACATCATATATGCAGTTCTCCATAGAAATTATCAATTCAATCTAGTTTTCTAACAGAAACACCCACTTTCTAGCAATCAAAACTCAGTATTTTCATCCGTGGAATCATAGAGTAGATATTATCAGCCATGGGGGGGCACACTTGAAGATTATGATACAGAAAATAAGACATGTACAAACATATTTAAATCTTCCATTAAGATCGGATCTCAAAACAAGGAGAAAACCCCAATTTCCAAGCAAGATTCCTCAACTAGAGTTCCAAAAACCAAGCAATTGCAACTACAATTTTATCTATAGATATGATCAGCCATATAGGGAGAATTTGTAGAGTAAGATACATAATTTTAACACATAAACAACATATTTCAAGCTCCAATGAGATCATATCCCAAAACAAGGAGAAAACTCCAATTTCCAAGCAAGATTTCCTCAACTAAAGTTTCAAAAACCAAGCAACTTCAACTGTAAATTTATCTATTGATCTAATCAGCCACGGAGGGATCTCTTTTAGAGTAATATATAGCCAATAACACATGAATGAACATATTTTCAAGTTTCTATCAACACCATATCTCAAATACAAGAGAAATCACCAATTTCTAATCAATTAAACCATCAAATCTACTTCCAACCATTGATATAAAACCATATACATTTAAATGTGAATAGATCAGCCATCAAGGGCGCTATAGAAGCAATGGAAACATAATATAAACATATTAATTTACATAAACTAAATTGCGTATCTTAATAATGTGCAACTGGCATCAACTTGACCACGTTCCACCTAGCCAAAAGCATTGCCAAGCCAGATCTCACTTTGACAGGCCACCCCCGAGATGAGGCCACAGATCCACAATGGGGGTGTACTCAAGAATATCTCAAGTATCAGTTTGAGAAGCCAAAAATTAATTCCTCACCACCTTCTTTTTCCTCCAGCCCACTACTAAGTGCAATGGTAATCCCTTCACCCCCTAGGTTCCTCAGGACATTGCCATTCACCATCAAGATTTATGTGAAGGTCTAGGAATGAGACAAGCAGTGGAAATGGAGGAACTATACCATATTTTTCAAGGATTTCCACAAAAACCATAAAATATCACAATGCTTCAAGCACAAATCTCATTCACATAGCAGAGCATGCATGGCTTCCCAAGCTCTCAACATTAATGGCATGAAAAACCAAGATCAACCATCAATAATACACAACAATCAACAACCTTAACCAATGAGATCAACCATGGATTTATAGACCAAAGGAGGCAATTCAAACCCAAGGGGGTCAAAACAAACCAAGGTAATCCAACTTGAGTCAATCCAATGGGGGTAACTCAACCACAAGAGGCTAACTCTAATCCAACCCAAGCAATTCAATTTTCCAGGAGTGTGACTCCAAGACACTCCACCCAACTCAAATTCATGTGTGAACACATCATCCATGAAGAGGAATCAAAACTAGTGAGGTGAGGTGTCACGCAAGCCAAGGCATCTTCCCAAAATAACAAGGGAGGGGTTACACAAGGAGTTACACAACCCAAGGCTAAAAATAGCCAATGAGGGTGCACTTGTGCAAATGGGGGTTGCAAAACCAAGTGTAACCTCCAAAAAGGAGTTACAAAACCACCAAAGGGGGCCAATCAACAAGTGGAATCCACCCAAGCACCCTCTAAACCATGAATTAGGCTCAATAGTACCAACATAGGCTAAAATAATCAAAAGTTGGGTTCGTTGTACAATGTTTGGGTGACCATCAACAATAAAGTCACCAAATCATAAATACAGACCAAGCTCAACCAAACAAGTTCTAAAGTGCTAGGAATGCCCAAATTCCCCCTCACATTGTGGATCTAGGCCTCCCATACTCTTTTGTGGTCCCCGGTGTGCTAGTTGTTTTCATTAATTATTTATTTATAAAATAATAATGTCTCTAGGTCCTTAAAGACCATTGTCCCGAAACCTAGTGCCACAATAATAAACAATTACAACATATTACATATTTCAGGGGGCTTAACATATGGGGAATTACATACATTTTCCAATAAAATTGTCATAGTTATTTTATTTCAAGTTGAAATGGTGAATACATAAGCACATGTCCAAGGAGACTTTAACCAAAAAGGAGCGTTATCTCAAGTTCTCTAGGTATTGGATCTAAAGAAAAGTTTAATTCTAGCTCTGCAACTATCCTAACATTTGAAACTCAAAATAGTTTTGAATTGTAATTAACCATATAAAGATTCCAAACATGACCAAGAAAAATTTCTAGGCCATTTCTAACCACAATGACAACATATCATGAAATAAAAGACAAAAGATGTCCATTCAATGGGAAACAATGATAAAACACAGATATGTCTAGCAGATAGAACATCATGTCCATTGTCTCTAGACCCAATGGTCTCCAGTGGACTTACTGGATCATTCATTGCTTGCTTTGACAATCCATCTACAACCTCATTTAGTTATTAAAAAATATGACAACATGAAAAACTTACAATCCAACCCAAATGCTTCTTGACTCTCCAAATAATATGTGATAAACCTAGATTGAGGTTCTTACTCTAACCCATAATCCAACCCACAACCAATAGAGAATCCCCAAATATTTGTACCTCCAAAATGTCCTTCTCCACAATGATCTTCACCATCATAGATATTTTAGTTACCTCTTTTGTGTTATTAGTACCATGACCTAACCCACAATATTCGGAGAAGTCATGGAACATTGAAATATACTAAACATTGCCTACGCCACATCTTCCAAGATTTCCTTAAGAAGCAACATCAAAATCACCCCTAAGATTGATCTTGTTTATCTGCAAAACACCAATTAATGAAACTCTCGAATATATTAAACATCACCCACCTCACATCTACCTAGATTGCTTTAAGAAGCACCATCAAAATAACCCTTAATCTTGGACTTGTCTATCTACAAACACCAATCTAGATTGGAACATTGACACAAATATCCTTAATGTACCCATCAAAATCATAATTGATTTTGTAGAATAATTATAAGGTGCTTATCCTCCCTTCCTCACATACCATATCATTCATTGTTCTCCACAAATACCAACGAACAATTAGTAAAATAGCTTCAAATTATTCTAAACTTTTGATCCCCTTCCAACATTTAATTGCCTCCTCTAAGGAAGAACCACTCCATCTACCAGTCCCTTATGCAACAATAATGGTTGCATCCCAAACTTCCAATGAATAGTAGTAGCACAAAAAGATATGATACATTATCTTGGAAGCACACTTACATATAGAACACCTACTCGAACATTCAAATGACATTTTAAGTAAATTATCCAAGGCAATGACCTTATTTGAGAGAGTCATCCATAAAATATTCTTCATTTAAAAATCCCTGGTCTTCTAGACCTTCCACCACCATTTCTTTATTTGGTATTGAGTATTGAATATCATTCTCATCCCAAATTTGTTGTATATAACCATCTAGCAATATTTTTAACCCATTTAAAAAATCCCTCCTCCTTGAGAATGATATTGATAGCTTCCAATTTATGCACAAAACCTTCCCATTCCACAACTTCAATATTCTCCAACCCAATAGTTTCAAACCTTTTCCACTCCCCTACCTATAACATCTAGGCATTAACATCACTAACATATGCTAGTGTTTTTATATTGAGAACTCTTAAAGAAAAATTGAGATCTCACAACATCCTAAAATCAATCCCCCCCCACCATCCACAAATTTCCCCCCCATATAACATTCCTACCAATCCCAATTTTCCAAGCTAGCTACTTGATCCCCACTATAGGGAACACTTAGGATAAATCTTTCCATACAATTGAAGCACTTATCAAACTTTTGTTTGGAATCCTAATCCAATCTAGAATAGAAAAGGGTAAATGTATTTATGGATAAGGACTTCCCTCCACAAACCTATACCAACCATCACCTCCCATTAAATTTTAACAATGAAAAACTTGGACAAATAAAATATATTATTGAGAGCTCACCCCCTTTTCTATCCTTGTAAGTTCTAAGCCTGTGAAGTGAAACAATGCATATAGATTCTTAAAAAAAATAGAGATTAAAGAATGGCACACACATAGTAAGTTCACAAAGATTTGTCGTGGAAACCCTTGACTAGGAAAACCAACAAAACTTAGAGTTGCACCTCTATATTTCTCATTTTCTTCTTCTTAACCATTCACAATACAATTTTTAGGTATTATGTAGCATCCAAAACCATAATCCATTAACCTAGATTAGATTGAGATTCCAATCCCTTAACCGAGATTAATTACATATTTTCCAAAAAAATAACATAAAACAAAAATTGGGGCATTGGCCCAAACCCTTCGGTTTGGAGATGTCTTTCCTCATTGAAATCCTCTCCATGGAGAAGGGGGGGTGGACTCAAACACTCCATCCCACATCCCCACCTTCGAGCTTGCGCCTAGTGCATGCAACAAAATAGTAGACAAAGAGGGATCTAAGGTGACACAACACACACACAAAGAATATAACACATACCCAACAAGCCTTTCCCATATAACTAATGCCATTAATTTTTCTCCTTCTCATTCCTCCCAATGCACAAGAATTTCAATATCTTTCTCCTCATCTTATGCAAATTTCCTTTTAAGATGAATGCAAGGGATTGCCAAAAAATAGGGATAACCTCCAACACAACGTTCACCAACATTAGTATACCTCTAATCGATGGAAATATGGTATACCAAGATGTAACCATGCTCTCAATCCTACTATAAAACCATAACCAATCCCTTAAAGCATACTCATTAGGTTTCAAGTGAAACCCTAGATATTTGAGCCCTAACTAAAAATATTTTTTCTAAAAGGGAAGAAGGCTTTTTATAGCTTGCAACTAACCTTCTACTATGTGAAATATTATCAATAACTTCTGCTCATTTACCTCCATCCTAGAAGCATTACAATACAATGGTAGAGTATGATGAATCGATGTGGCATCCCTCAAAGAACCGTCCCCAAAAAGTAAGACATCATCTACAAAAAATAGGCGTGTTAGAGATATATGATTCCCCATTATGATTCCTTTTGATCTATCATTTCCTCTTTCCTGAAGGATGCACTTGTTTAAACCTTCCACTATAAGAAGAAATAGAGGCGGTAAGAGAGGGAAAGCATGCCTTAGAACTCTAGAGGACTAGAAGAAAGGTGAGGTAGAACTATTAATCAACAAGGAGAAAGAACATATGAATAACATCCTTCCACCCAATTTACAAATTCAAATGCGAAGCCAACATGTTACATCATCAACCTTAAATGAGACAATCTAACCATATCATGCCTTAGATAAATCTAATTTTATTATAAAGGGAGACCTATTCTTTACCTTTGTAGTCTGTAAACCTTGTTGAGAAATGCATGTAGCCTCATGAATTTGTTTACTATCTAAAAATCCAAATCACTCACCTAAGATAGCAAGAGACAACACAGGCTTGAGTCTTCTAGCTATCATTTTGAAAATTATTTATGCACGCCATTACATAGAACAACATGTCAAAAATCCTCATAGGAATCATGGAAATGTTTCTCTGGTATCAATGCTAAGAAAGTAGAATTAATTTCTCCCAAAACCTTACCAAAGCATCTAGATTCCTCGACAACCAACAATAAATCCTTACCCATTAACTCTAGAAAACTTTGAAAGAATTATACTGACCATCATTTGGTCATGGGCTCTTATCTTTATGGAAATATCAATAACTTGTACATCCATTCTCACCTCCTTTATAAGAACCTTGTTTTGATCATGGACAACAAAACTAGGAAATAACACTATCTTTTGAACTATCTCTACTTTGGTTGCACGAGGGGTTCCTTGAACATATTCTTGAAGTGATTGGCTCCCATCTCTGCCATATCCATAAAAATATGGACTTGATCCCCACTCTAATCCTTTATACTCCATATTGTGTTTTTTTTTTCATTTTAGCATAATTATGAAAAAACAAAGTGTTTTCATCATGTTGTGCTATCCAAGTTGCTCTTTTCTTTTGTCTCCATTTTGCTTCTTTCCAATCGAAGAGATTTTTTTTTTGCAATTTCATTGTCTTAACTTTCTCAAATCCTTAATAAAAAATGTCTTTCATATTGGAATTAAAATTATTTTCTATATACTCTTCTAAATTTCAAATCAATGAGCTTTAGAATTCTTAAATTTTTCCTTTGCTCAATCTATGGTGATTTGTTTTATTCTCTTAACAGTATCACTAAATTGATACTTTGCATAGTTTTGTTGCTAGCTATCATAGTGTCTCCATTCATTGTGAACCATTTCCCTAAACTCAAAATTCTTAAGCCATTGTGAAATGAATTTGAAAGGACCGAGGGGTTTTGCAACATACTCTCACTCTTGCAAAAATATAGGTACATGATCAAACGTCCCCCCTTCACAAATCCAAGCTTGAATTCTTCCCATGTTGTCACCAATTTTCTCTAAAACTAGAAACCTATCTAATCTCTTAGAGATGGTTCCATCCCTAGCCATATTTTCCCTCCATGTTTATTTCAATACTAAAGGCTTGATATCACAAAGCCCCACATCATTAATCTTCTGGAATAGGAAATTTTCCAAAGGATCCATTATACCATCTCCCCCCCATACCTCTCCTTGTCTCAAAATTCATGTCCCCTTCAACGATCACATTATCCTTCCTTAATCCCAAATTCCTAAAGAAAGAGTCCCAGAAAAGTTCCCTTGTCATGAAAATAACAATAGACATTGATAAAATTAAAGACTTTATCTAGCTCTAGGTGAAACAATTCTATACATATAATATAGTGAAGAAAAGTGGCATTCCTTAGCAACAAGGTCTAATAGTAACCAACCTCTAGACCCTCGGATTTCTTATAGAACTCAAAGCTTCAAAACTCCACCCAAGTAGGGTATACATTTAAAAATATTTTAACTTATTAGCCTCCAAGATCGATTTGTAATCAACAACACCTCTGGACTATTAGTTTCATCCAACCTCTTCAAGGAGTTTCTTTTATGACACTCACCAATCCCCTTATATTATAAAATAGCACAATCATTTTGTAATCTTAGATTGGGATTTACTTGCTTTAAGGACCCTTATATAGTCATTTTTTTACTAGAGAACACCTCTCTATCAACTTGTTTCATTGCATGAGAAAGGTGGGATTTCATAGTAGGTCCCCCTTGGCTTCCACTTTGAACCATGCCAAGACCACCCTACGCTCTCTCTTCCTTCATTTATGTCCCCTTCTTCTTGGTTGATCTTAATTGATATTTCTTATTTAAGGTAGGGACATAATATTCATTAGGAGAGTACATAGTGTGGATACTATTAGTGGATTCCGCCTCTTTTTCCCTTGGAATGGATTTTCCCTCCTCACTCCAACATCACCATCCCACTATGAGGATAAATTCTCCTAGGACCTTTATGCTTCAATTTTGAACCTATAATACATTCTCATATATTCTTTCGTTTTTCATTGGTGTTGCTAGTGTTTTCACACCAGTACGTGCAAAGATGCACCTACTAAGGGTTGTGCTAAATTTAGTAGAGCCTCAATGGAAAAGAAAATGAAAAAAAAAACATAAATTAAACAACTAATCTAATCAAACAGACAAATTGCATTGAAATAAATCTAAACTTCTTTTTTTTGCATTCTTCATTAAGCAAATAGATAGAAACATCTTTTAAAGAATAAAGAATGATCTTTCATTATGTAAAAAATGGAATTTACAAGGATTTAAGATCAACTATGAGTTACAGTAGGAGAGGCCCCTACAGTTGTTCAAGGGAGGGTTCGTTTGGTCTCCTTGAAATCCACGGTTCTTCAGCCACACGTCACGTACACAATCTTCGACAGGTTGATAATGGAACACAAAGGGAGTTCTGGTCTCAGGGAGATTTTCACAAAGTAACAACTTCAGTAATGTATGGAGAATTGGTGTTGAGTGATGGACCTTGATGGTTCATTTATAAGCACGGCGGATAACTCTAGGATAAGGATAAGGTTTTTATTTTTTATTTTTTATTTTTGGCTTTTGTCTTTGATTTTGAATTTTTGCTTTTGATTTTTGATTTTTGGCTTTTTCCTTTGATTTTGATTTTTGGATTTTGCCTTTGATTGTGTTCCTTTCACTTTTTTATCCTTTTTCCAAATTGGGCTATCATAGGTGTCATGCCAGGTTTCTTCTTTTTGTTCAGTAATAAAAGGAGAAACATCCAAAAAATGAGTCAAGGCATAAGTTGCTAATCTTTTAGATAATTGAACAAATTAATTTTGTAAAATGGCGATTTTTATGTGCGACTTTGATTTTTTGGTTTTACCAAGGTCAAAATAGTGGAAATGGAATGTGGTAATGATATATAGGTGTGATGGGGCTAATGACAAGGTAGGTGGACAAAAGTTAGGTGTTAACAATTGGTCTCACTCAATTTTAACCTCACAATATTTAGATATTAACATTTTAGTGAACCATGTTAGTTTTAGCAAGGTTTCCAAATTGGATAGAACCCCTAAGTTGTATGAATTATACTTTGTATATTCTCACACCTCTATCATTAAAATTTAACCATAGATACATAAGAATGTCTTCTTTCCAATACTTTATGTGTCACTCAATTTAAAGGTACCCAAAAAATGTTATAGCTCCAATAGTAATATGTACTCCTTAAAGGTGCTCCATTGAGAATCATTTGCTCTAAGGCCACTTGAAAAGATACAATACACAATAAAGCATGATAAACTTTCACACACACACTGTATAACAAAATATTCACATGAAACACAACTCCCAAAAGCATTATGATGATGAGTTGCATAATAACTACTTAGGTATTAGGAAAACAACTCCAAATGACCCAAATATATCCCAATACAATATTCATAATCAATGTGTATAATATTGACTCTATTAGCCTCTTACATATACAAGTCCTCACCTATTACCCATGTAGTCCATGACCAAGGAAACCAACTATTTTTAGATATAGTGACCATTTATACCCTTGTATACCCCGTTTGAGTCATACATATAATTCACATGCATAAATATACAAAATGACTATTTTGTAAGATCATCACCAATATTTTTTAAGAAAATATTATATTTTTTTTTCTATTTTTTAAAATGAATCTTTGGGAAATCTAAAACAAGTAATCCATAAAAAATTTGTTTGTTTTATAACACTTTTGTAATATCTTTAAGAGCATGACAATCCTCATCAAAATGTGTGATGGCCTTTTGGTATCTACAATTCTTTGAATCCTTTCTTGTTGATGTTTATTATGATTTTGTAGTGATCTATAAAGTTGATCAAGGTCCTCCCGACCATGCCTCTAAGGGTTGAGTTGTTTCTAGTGGGCTAGGGTCATCAATGCCTTTATTATATCAAGATTCAATACATTTTTTTGTTAGTTCTTTTCATTGAATATTCCTTCTATCTTTATTATGAAGCCATGAGCAATGTTGAGGTTGTTAATGGTGAGGAGTTCCTCTTTATTGCAAAAAAATGAACTTTATCTAGGGTGTTAATGGTGAAGGAATACAAATATGTTTAAATGTAGGGGTGAAACCTACTATGGTACATAAGATTCTTGTGGTGCTCAAGTTTTGGCACATTGAAGTGTGCCATCGACTTTGATAATCATTGATGTAGTCAAGAACTCATAGGACCCAAAATTTAATATAACTACTATAATGTCCCCATTTCTGGTAAAAGTTTTATTTACTCAATTTGTGTCTATCTTACATGACGACACTATCTAAAACCTAAACTAGTTCCCGCAATGCAACCTAGAGTGGAAAAAGGGCATGGTGAACCACAAGGCGGGGGGTTTAAGTTGTTAAAGGCGTGGTGTTCTTTGGCTTTGATTTAGCTTCTGAACCTGATTTAAATTAATTTAATTATGATATATGTATATACAGATATACCTAAAGGAGTATCCCTTTTAGGTGGATTTTAATTAAAGCAGGATAACTATTGTTATCGGAATACATAGGTATATGTATTACCTTATATATATATATATATATATTTGTGTTTTAAATGAGATAGTATAAATTTATAAAAATACATATATTTTATCTATATATTTATGCTTTTGTATACTGATGTGGAAATGCATATATTTTTATTTATATGTTGATGCTTTTATATAAGTATATAGAAATGAATATTTTATTATTGATATGTATATACTTTTATATTTGAAAAGTATATATGTGCACTCTAGAGAGGGTGTTGACTTTGAGTTTTTCATTTATCATTTATTATTTTAGTTGTATCTAAGTGAAGGAGAAATGATGGTGGCCTCTCAATAAGAGATATGAACCCTTTTAATCTCGATATTATTTATTATGTGCTCCCTATTCATTATTTAAAAAACACAAACCCTAGAGTATATTAATTTTTGGGAAACCTAGTTTTGGATGGTTGCGTGAAGCTTTGGGCAAGCAGAGGAATCCAAACCCATTCTTATTCACTGTATGAGAGAAAAAACAATTAAAGCTTTGTATTGTTCATTGTATTAGGGAAAAATGTGTTGATCTCTGTCTTGGTTGGATGGGAAATGTTTTTTTTTTAATCTATGCTTAGTTATTCAGTTGGAAAACGATTTGTATCTCTGTTATTTCCTTGCGTAACTAAAAACGTTTTCTGAATCTTTGTACTGTTCACTGTATGAGAGAAAAACATTTTAAAGCTCGGTATTGTTCACCGTATTGGGGAAAAACGTGTTGATCTCTGTCTCGATTGGATGGGGAACGTTTTTTTTTAATCTATGCTTAGTTATTGAGTTGGAAAACAATTTGTATCTCTGCTATTTCCTTGTGTGACTAAAAACGTTTTCTGAATCTATGTATTGTTCACCGTATTGGGGAAAAACGTGTTGATCTCTATCTCGATTGGATGGGAAACATTTTTTTAAATCTATGCTTAGTTATTGAGTTGGAAAACGATTTGTATCTCTGCTATTTCCTTGCATGACTAAAAACGTTTTCTGAATCTCTGTATTGTTCACTCTATGAGAGAAAAACGTTTTAAAGCTCTGTATTGTTCACCGTATTGGGGGAAAACGTGTTGATCTCTGTCTCGGTTGGATGGGAAACATTTTTTTAAATCTATGCTTAGTTATTGAGTTGGAAAACGATTTGTTTCTCTGTTATTTCCTTGAGTGACTAAAAACGTTTTCTGAATCTCTGTATTGTTCACTGTATGAGAGAAAAACGTTTTAAAGCTCTGTATTGTTCACCGTATTGGGGAAAAGCGTGTTGATCTCTGTCTTGGTTGGATGGGAAATGGTTTTTTAAATATATGCTTGGTTATTGAGCTGGAAAACAATTTGTATCTCTGCTATTTCCTTGTGTAACTAAATTTTTTTTATGAATCTCTGTATCATTCACTGTATGAGAGAAAAGCGTTTTAAAGCTCTGTATTGTTCACCATATTGGGGAAAAACGTGTTGATCTCCATCTCGGTTGGATGGGAACCATTTTTTTTAAATCTATGCTTAGTTATTGAGTTGTAAAACGATTTGTATCTCTGTTATTTCCTTGTGTGACTAAAACCGTTTTGGGATCTCTGTATGATGCAGTGGGTTCGATTAAAAATGATTTGGGATCTCTGTATGATATATTGGGTTTGAGAAAAACGTTTTGGGTCTCTGTATGGTTCATTATGCTAGAGAAAAACTTTTTGGGGTCTCTAATTAGATAAAAACACCCAGCTAGATGAATCTATGTGTTATACCGAGTTACCCTTTATTTTTTTAGCTCTGCGTTTGCTTTTTGGATCTATGTCTAGAGATAACGCCCAGCTAAGTCAAATATCCGTTTCAGATCTGAATTACCATTACTTACCTCTGCGTTTGCATTGGATCTCTATTTAGAGATAAATCCCAGCTAGATAGCATGACAGTATGATTTCCATGTAAACGTTGTTGGAACTCCGTTGGATTATCTTCTTTATGCATTTATGCTGCCACGAAAATTGCACGATCCTGTTTATATATGTTTATGCCGATATTGTGGGTTCTTTGTATACATTTATGTTTCCATCGTGATGCATAGACTGCCATACTCTTATGATGCCATCATGATACATTTTATGTTGTGGTAACCCTCAAATTTACAGTTTCTTATTTGTTCAAGAAATATTATTAGAGTGAATGTCCTACGTATGTTGTCAAGAGGAATAGGGCATGACCCTTAGATAGACTGGTATTGTGGTCTACCAACATTTATTTTATTGAACACTGAATTTTTGGTATTGGTTATCTCTGTATAAAACGATATGCTGCCACTACATTTTGAGTTATCCATGTAGTGTATGATTGCTACATATGCATGTATTTCATATGGTTTCACATATTATTATTATATGCTACTTCCTTTGGGTGACTGCACAAATATTTCTCGTATTTGTGGTTGGTACATGCAGTTACATATGAGAAAATAATAGATGTTATTAATATATATATATACATTGTGAAAAGGTATATGTAAGAAATATCATGAGTATATATATATATATATATAGTATTATCATATATGTGTGTGTGTGTAATACATATAAATCATATGACGAGTGCGTATGCATTGGTTTTGTATGCATGGGAAGCATTAGAAATGGGAGTATGTTGAATGGTCTTTGACAGTACTTGTTACATATGAAATAAGTTGCTTCATATTAAATATATTATATGCATTGGTTATGTATGCATTAGGTGCACTATATATTGTATGCATTGGGTGCATTATATATTGTATGCATTGGTTGTGTATGCATTGGAGGTATTAGAATTGTATTCTATTACGTTGGATGCATTAAAAATTATATCTATAGATGCATTATATATTGTATGCATTGGATGCATTAGAAAAGTATTCTATTATGCGCAGGGAATTGGTTGTATTGATGGTGCAGGGCTTAAACCCCGTAACCAGAAACCTTGGGACATTTGTATGTGCCTTAAAGCAAGTTGGGTGTACCGGCTTGGGCCATAATAGGACAACACCACAGTCGGGTAAGGGATTAGAACATGAGAAGTGTTCAGGTAGGAGTACTACCTCACGAATTACAGGAGCACTGTGTTACCCACTAAGTCTATGAGTGGTTGGTTCTAGTTGTCGAGACTTAAAAACTCCCTATCCTAATTGTGGATCACCATGCCCAGCTCGGGGGTGGACTTCAGACGGACTAAGTAGAAGTTGTCGAAGAGCCTACGGTTGGGTGGAGCGTTGCATTGTGCTAATTAGTTCCCCTAATTTAAATAATTATACTTGTAAATCAGTTATATATATTATGAATAATGGAAAGGCATCTAGAGTTATAGAGTATATTTTGTAGTACTGATAAATGTTACAAGTATGATGAATACAGGAAGAAGAAGACGGGAAGAAACTTGTCTCTCACCTCCATCAAATTGGTAAGAAAAGTACACCTTGTAAAGTTATCATAATCATTGATTAATTGTATATATGTCCTTCCATTTATGTAAGTTTCTAACATAAATGTTTTATTATTATGGTTCAAATGATTAATAACAATGAGTAGCATGAATAAATGTATTAACTATGAACCATGATTGAAAGCGGGCATAATAAGAATGTGGGATGTAATTAAAGGGATCATTGTATATTTTGTGTGGAATATATATTAAGTGATGCAAAATACGTAAGTATGCGTTGATGAGCTAGATATACTATTATAATGTGGAATACTACCTGGAATGGACATACTTCACTAGGTAAATAGTTACCTTAGAATGATTTAATATATTTTATGGAAGTATATGTATGATGATAAACTATAAAAGATAAGCTTTAATAGTTGAGTATACTTATGTTATGGATTATGTTAATGAAGTTCAAGTTATGGTCAAAAGTAAAGGGTATCAAATGTACTATAAACTTATTACATGATCTTCAACATTAGGATGCAGTACAATATTTTACTTATGAATCTAATACAACTGGTTTGTTGGCGTTAGAAGAAAGAAATTGTACATCTAATGGTATGCTAGTAATGTGAATGAAGAGTATAATCCCTTATGTTTACTTCTCCATGTATCTATGTACCGTTGATTGGTAGATGGTCAATAGAAAGAGACTCTTACATTTAGTTTGAAAAAGATACTTCAATATGGTACTAACCATATAGATGAATAATATCTTACATATGCTTGTGGTTTCACCATTTCGTTATCTATATGATGTAATTGCATGATGAATGTGGTTATGGGTGCATTAGATGGATGATTTAGCCTTTGTTTAAGGTAAGATGGTGCACTTGAATGATCTTTGTGTTCAATGTTTTATGTGGTTAAAGAATAAGTCATTATCCCGCATTGAAAGAGTCAATTAATAGCAAGGCCTATTAGAATGGTTACATAGCAATGTCTCTTACGTTAAGTTTACATCAATGTCGAATTATGTAAAAGAATGGTGAAAAGGGGGATGATGAACAATATTTATTGTATTCATTTTTTTGTAAAAGGGACAGCTAATATAAAATAGTCAAATCCTCTTGAACTATATATCTGCACCATTCGATATCATTGTTGATTGATATAATGTTTAATAAGTGTAAGAGAAAAGAAAATTATTACATATCATTATAGGGCAAGATAAGTGTATATCCTGGTCTACCTCCTTGGTGAGATTAATGGTACATAGACATACTTCTTATGTTTAGTTGAATTCTTGTTAAGAAAACTATGTTGAGAAGACATGACATCACGAGGTTGAGAATGAATTGGTTTGCATGCTCCTTCGTTGAAAAGGATTTTCTTTATTCGTAAGTAAAGATGTGTTACTAGTAGGAGAAATGATGTTGAATAAGTATTTAACTTATTGACCAAGGGCCTTTGCATAAGGTGGTTATGTTTTATACTGAAGAATGGATTAACACATATGAATGTGTGTTCTCGTATTGTTGTATTAAGTGTCATACTTACCAAGTATGGTTGAGTATAGTTTGACAAGAAATAAAAACAAAACAAAAAATTGACCACATTTCCTCTATAAGTGACGAGGATTTTGGATATGTTACATATGGTATCAGAGCAAAGCATGCTACTCTAGGACCTATAGGCTCATTTATGACAGATTTTGCAACATAGATTTAGAGTTGCAAGGAACTATGGATTATGTAAAGTGTTATGTGATAACCAAAAATATTATGATTATGTTTGTATGATTAACACTTGACCTTCATGAGATTTTAGCTAATATACCGATTTGGTTGATGTATGTGAGGAATTGATTGCATGAATCAAGGGCTTGGTAATCAACAACCAAAGCTAATCAATGGCAAAAGGATCACTAAATCAAAAGGGCTTTGCAAAAATCACTGTAAGTGAATGCCTCTATATGGTTGTTAAACTTGATAGATTGTCATGTGTAGTAGGCTCAACTTAAAGCTTGTGTTGGTAAATCTGATTGGCCATGATAGTGGAATTAGAGCCACAATGAGAAACAAGAGTTCACTAATGCAATGTTATGAGACATTGTTGCATGCACATGAGACAATATTGTTAGGCAGAAATATTGTCATTTAATTCCATTGTAGTACTTGCCCAACTATTTAATTTTTCAATACGAGGTTCGTAGGCTTACGAAGCACATGCAAAATATATGCAAGATTGAAGTTGAATTAAGTTAATCTAACCCCCCTTGCTAATTGTTAATCTAATTCCCCCTTAAGCTAAACCACACGACTGCTAATCTAATGCTGGAAGCTGAAACATGCGGCTGGAAGTAAATTGCATAAAAGAAAGACAACATATGAAGAGCAGCGAGACAACACATGTGAGCTCACATTAACAATAAAGAAATCTTAATTTACATCACAAGAATCAATGACAAATCATGAAAGCATCAAAACTAAGATTATGAACAAAATCTAAGAATTCCCTTCTCCATATTACAAAGTCAAAACTAACTTCTACAATCTGAGACTAATCTCCTCCTAATCTACTCCTCCCAAATGAAGAGAAAGCACTCTCTTTTATACATGAATTTCTTTGAGAAGAAGATAACCATCTCATAATGACAGATCCACTATTCTCTCAACTACTTTCCTATTATTACAAAATATGATCCCTTCAAATCCTCCACACGTCTCTCACAAATTATCCACATGTCTCTCATACATCCTAGATAAGATATGCCAACCAAATCTCCATGATCTTCTCCTTGGAATATTCTTTGAATAACTATCTCCTTGAAATGGTGGAGGAGATATTCGAGAAGTCTTTTCTTTGAATTGATCCTTCACATATTCCTACACATTACAAAGCTCATCCATTCTTGAGATATTAGTGAAAAACATGTTAATTTCTAATATTTAATCATGAATTCACTTATAATACTAAAATGAATAAAGTGGAAAATAATGAGATGAAACTCAAATATATGTATGGAAATGGTATGATAAAAGGTTAATGGGATGATGAAATGTGAGGAATAGCATAAGGTAAAGTGGATGAAAATATGACATTTATGAGTCCCAACATACTCCCCAACTGAACTTGTTGCATGTCCTCATGCAACCGTGCATGGATCTTCTTAAGAGATTTTGGCATCTGAACTTTGGCTTTGATTGATGATGTCTTTCCAACAATGAATGTTTCCAGGGTGTGAGTAACAACTGACATTTTCTTATGGTTGGTTCTTGTGTAACAACAATGAATACAAAGAATGTTGGTTCTTGTGTTAACAACATTTATCTCATTATCTGTTTTCTTGCTGCAGTAATAATTTAACCATACACTCATTGGAAATGATAAGATATCAATGTGTATAAGAAAGCCTTTTCTTTACCTTTATGAATCATGCCAATATGTGTATGAAGCAAAGTGCAACAAAGGATTTGTCGGAAAAGAAATGTTGGTGAGTGATAAACGAGATGAAAAAAATGGAGTGATGGTAGTGGGAAAATGAAATGATGGTAGCGAAATGATGATAGTGAATATAGTTCAGCTGTGAAATGGAGAGTTTGGTGGAGTTGCAGCTGTGAAATGGAAAGTTTGGCATAGTTGCAGCTGGTGTTGCAACCAACTTCCTGAACTAATATCTCCCAAAATACAAACTGGTTTTGGATGAAATTTTGCAAGCAAGTTTTTACTATTCCAATGCATCTCCACACCAAAAATCAGAAAAACCCACATCACGAATTTTGAGAAAAATGCAAATTGGCTGTAGGTGATGATGGTTGTTCTTTTGAAATCCGTGCATTGGATTGAGCTGAAAATAGTCAATTTTGTTCATCATAATATTATCCATTCCCTGTCCAAAAATCATGAGGATCCAATGTATGGTTTGTGAGATATACTCAATTCAAATTCTGCATTTTATATAAGGAACAATATGTATGAGAAAATGAATAAACTATCACAAAGATTTCCTATCCTCTGAAAATATTGTTGCATTTGAGATCCTATAGAGTGTACATCAACCTCTATCTTCATCCTCTCCAACTGAACTTGTTGCATGTCCTTATGCAACTTAGCATGGGTTATGAAAGTGAAAAAGGAAATGGAGTATGGTGAGGGAATTTTCCAAATTATTCATTGCTAACATGTAAGGAATTGCATGATTAAAGTTTAGAAAACAACATACCTCCACTTACCCAAGAATGATGACGAACTATGCAATAGGAACGTGGTTGGTGATGTTGTTGGTGCAACTATTGTAACTGTTGGATCAGAGAAGATGTCACTGCTGCAGGATCATAAAAATGCAACTGAAATTGTTGCTGCTTAATTATGGAGAATGTGACTACTGTTGGAGCTGTAACTGCTGTCACTGCTGTGGGATCATAAAAATGTAATTGTAAATGCTGCTACAACCGTAACTGGATCATGGGAAATGTCGAAGGAGGAAAGTGGAACTGTGGTACTCTCATATAGCTGAAGTCATGTTGTTGTAACTGCTGAGGGAGTCATGAAAAAGTGTATAGTCTTCACCCGCTACAAAACCCGATGGTACAATTCTAGTCATGCGAATAAATGTGTCGATGTCGAGTATGAAAAGAAGTCATTGGATTACCAATGATTGATGAATTTCGTTAACCAATGCGAGGCAAACTCACCATTGATGTCAATGAGTGCCAAGGTACCTGAGTACATCTTGCAAAGTGAGAATAGATGTGCTGATGTCGAACTATTTGCAATATATGACGATCAAGGGACATTGATATATTCCCATGATTGTCAGTGAGAGAACTTTCCATTAAGGAATGCAAGCCTCCAGGTACTCAAAAAGGAACTCTAGTCTATATCCCAGATAAGGTGCTGAGGTCGATCGGGCAAGAATTGTTGAAAGGTGGGCCTTAAGTAATCCCACATCAGTCAATGTGAGTTTTTACAAAAATATTGGTAGTACTATAGGAAAGATCTCAGTAGCAACAGTGTTTATGGAAAGGAAATGTAATTATGGAAAGGGAGCTGGTTTTATTCAGAAAGAAAAAATGAACTGAAAAAGATAAAGGGATGTATGCGACTCAGAAAGATAGGCATGTGTGAAGTCATGACAGTTAAGGCAATGAAATAGTGCACTCCAGCATGGATGACTAATGTGCCTTGAAGGAGAAATGTGGGTAAATTACAGATCATGACGCAGATGATTTCATGAAAGGTTGTTGTGTAACAGCAAATGTCATGATATGTGCGATGAGAAGCAGCTCCTTCAAGCTGTCAACAAATCATGTTTTTCTTTGAAAAATCTTGTGATTCCTGAAAATCACATCAGCATGAAATGCGAGCGTCTCTAAACCTGAAAAATTAGTACAAATCCTGCATGAAAACTTGTGAGATGTTCGAAAAATATAATATGCAGGAAGATGAATGCGGCAAATCAAAGAAATAAAATGCGTGTTTATACCTGTTGTCGTTTGTGTACTTGTTTCGTCATCGATTACTGTAGCTGTAACATCCAGTTGCAACACCCGGCTGTAACGGACTTCTACACAGGGATGATCAATATGCGAGTAAAGAAGTCATGACCCAACAATGGTGTTTTTGCGAATGTGTTGATGTGTAACAGCAAACATCATGATGTGTGAACAACACATGACACAAAACGTTTCTCTGGATTTTGTATGCTATTTTTCCCGTTGATTGTTGTCAAAGGGACTTGAAGAAAACAAATTATCGTGAAGTGTAAAAACCATGCATTTGTATTGTTTTCAGGAATGTAAGAGAGTCCATTTGCAATTTTTGTAACTTTACAATGTTTAACTTTTTATTTTTTCTTTCTTTTCATGGTTTTATAATTTTTATTGTTTTTGTTTTACACACCAAAAGAAAATGCAAAAATTATGCTAAAGGAAACGATAGTTCTGTCTCGGTTTCATCAAATATTCCCATGTGCACCAGTAATGGTTTACTTGCTGATACCTATTACTAAAGTTTTAAATATGCTTCTTAGGGCCACTGTCAAATTTATTCAAGCAAACGGAAGTTGTGCTAGAGCATGATCCTCATCAATTTGTTGCATTAATTCCAAATGTTTTTCTTGCATGATCAGGCCTGTACATTGTCAAATATAATTTAGAGCATACAACTCTACATGGGATGATTTATTTTGACAGAAACTATGGGAGGCGCAGAGCCACTTCCATTCATGAAACCTGCGTGGCAACTTACCCATTAGATCCTGCATAAACCATAGTTAACATAAAATACATGCATACCTGCCCCATAAGTATCGATATGCTCCTGCCCACGGTTTTGAGTTATCCTCTTCATTTTTCATAGTCGTGCATGCAGTCATTCCTATCACAAGAAACTCTCGATGCTGTGAGAAAACATTATTATAATTGGTTCATTGTGTATTTTTATGGATTTTAAAACCAAATATCCATGGAACATATCTCTGCATTGACCTTGGCAGATTTATGTGTGCGTATGCCATCAATGTTTAATACCATATTTTGGAATTTCAACGACCGATGTACAAAACTGTAGAAACTGTAGAAGCGTCCATTACAAACATGCAATTGTAACCTTATTAATTGTGCACCTGCCTCTGCGATCATAATCTCTTTTGGTTCCTAGCGTATGTCATCAAGCTTCAGTGTGTAAACATGATATTATATAAAGAAAATGGTCATATAATATTCAAGAAGACACTTTGCATGTTTCGTATTAAAAGGATAGGCTGCGTACAGATCATTTCAATATTATCATAAAGGTGACGTTGATATGCATTTAAGTTTTCACCATTTCTAAACTAGCCCAGATATATTTTAGTATCGTTACAATGATCATCTTCCCCGAGCTGCAAACCATGCTGAAAATTTCTTATTGAATACCTGAAAGGCATACTGTCAGAAGATCCAGGAGCAGCTAGGCCACCATTTGAATTTGGAAGAGCCCATTATATTTTTGTATATGTGAAGCCAAATGTCCTTGGAATCCCCTTCATGTTTCCATAGTCGTGCCCATTGTTGGTGTACCAACATATGGAAGGCTGTGTGGATGAATGAGTGGATAAAAGGCTAGAAGTGCATGGGCCTAAAACTCAGCAAGTTATGTTCCAGATTATTTCCTCCCTTTACGAAATAGTGCAGGTCCTTGGGATAGATATGAGGATCGGTGAAAGGATACTATCCCAACGAAGAGATATTTCATGGACATCCTTGGGGGCTCGATCTGCTCATGGAAAAGGTAATGGGTAAATCAGTAATGTAAAAGCATGAATAGCATGATTCTTCCATGGTCTCGGCTAGCTGCAGGTTATATTTAGGGTTTCAGATACACGAAAATATACGAAGTAATCGTTCAATGCCAATTTCGTTTTGAAAACCAGTCTCAAGTGATCGAACAACTAAGCAATAGGTATCATATTGCTTAACTGTTGAGGGCTATAACTATGGAGTTGCGTTTTTGCAGGTGATTTCTGTTATGTGGAATTCTGCCCTACGGATAAGTCAAAATTCCCTTAGGCTAAAGTAGACTTTAACTAACTCTAGGCTAAGAACAGACAAAACAAATGCTACCTTGAATCCCTAGATCTAACAAACGTTTCAGTATTGAAATGTTGAAGAGGATAGAAGGAGTTTAACTGACCTTATGTCCAAATGCTTGTCTTTGGTATTTGCTCCAAGCTCCAAGTCTTCACAAATGAACCTGTTAAAGAAGAACCAACATACAAGTATGCACTATTCTCTATCCATCTGAAACATGAGTTAGGATCTAAATCTATGAAAGATACAAATCATATCATTAAAACAAGATTAACACAAATGATTTGGGAAAACAAGACAAGTTATTCCATTACAACTTGAAGATTACTTACAAAGGGTGCTTGATGTCCAAGCCAATCCTCCAACTCCAAGTGTCTTCTCCTCTAGCTATCTCCACAATGCTGTAAGACCATAAGTTTGGTGCTCTCAAGAGTCCTCCCCCTTTTCCAATGGCATGCCTCTCTTTTATAGTGAATGGTGAGGTTAACCAACAAGAGAGATAGGTGGATCTAAGGAGGGATAAGTGGATCAGGGTTTCTAATCGAAGGAGATGAGTTGAGATCGAATCAAGGAACCCAATCTTCCATTATCTTCGAAAATCCAAAATCCCACAAACCAAGGGCAAAAAACTATTAAAAGGGTGCCGCGTTTTGCAAATGCTACAGAACGCGGCACTGCCGCGCTTTGGGGAAAAAGCAGAACGCGGTAGTGTATAGTGCCGCGTTTTGGCAAGCTGGCAAGGCATGGTAGTGTGTAAAAATAAAGTCCAAGGTGGGTCAAAACTTGCCAGGGTGGATTTACCTTCAAGGTTAACTCATCATTTGTCTCTTCTGGAAAGTGTCGTCAACTTGTTTTGTGATGGGGATGCGACACCGTGAAAAATAGAGGTATAACAGATGCCCCCTAAAGTGTGAGGTCAGAAGGGACTGATGGCCGAAAGACTTTACGAATAAAATGTGCAGAGATAGCATCGAGGAGAGCGACACGGAGCTGAAATAGAAACAAAGTGTTAGATATACCACCGAGGTGGGCATTCCCATGCTCGGAAACAAATGACTCAAAGCATGGCTGCCGACCAATACATTGCAGATCCATGAGTACTGAGATAATATAAACTGTGGACAGATCATGGCTACTATGAACAATCGTAGATCCATGAGACAATAACGACACAGCCACGACCAATACAATACGTGGATCTGTGTGACAATACCAGAGACATCTCCATCGCAGCCTGGACGTAGTCAAGATACAGTGATGCGCCCAGGGTCTTCTACCCGATCGCATAAAGATACGAATCTAACCATGTGATTACAAGGTGTTGAAGTCGAACATGGAAGAAACCATTTGATTACCGGTCAATGATGTGGACCGTTAACAAATGCGAGGGAGATCACCAATAATGACAATGATTCCCAAGGTATCAATAGTACATCTCAACGAAATGCGAATGAATGAGTTGATGTCGAGCATCCGAGAGATCGCTTGATCAGAGGTCATTGATGTGAACCTACTGCCAAACACGAGGAAACCTGCCATTGAGGCATGCAGGTACCAAGGTACTAATGGTTGATTTCTAAGTCTAATTCCCGGATAGTGATTTGGTGTCGACAAGAATAGACTTGTCGAAGGTGGGCCATGATGATTCCCACATCATCGACACGAAATCGGCACATATGATAGGACGATGAAGGAATGGAACGTGTACTGACACAGCGGAGGTCTGACACAATGAATGACTCGATACAATTCAACCCTTTGAACATATAACGGCATGTAACAAGACTTGGCAGCAGGGATTATTGATGAATAGAGGATAGACACCGGATGAGTGGACTCGTGGCCAGGGAGATGACCCATGATGATGACTATGACTCAATGAAAGACGGATACCCAAATATAGACAAGAGATGGACACATGCCATGTTCAAAGGTAATGACTGACAAGCTGCCATAGATAAACTTGACTTGTTCCCCCATATTTCCCCGACATGATGGACGAGTACCTCTTTCTTGTTTTACGAGCTTGAAGAGGATAACAGATGCTCGGTGTAGCTCATCTCGCGGATGAGTCCAATCTCACATGTTTTACGAACCTGAGAAAGGAGGGGTTCGTCCCAAAGTGGGTCCTTCGATGTTAATATTTTAACGAGCCCAAGGAAGGAAAACTCGGTAGTTTTTCATATTTAGAGAGCCTAAAAAACTTAAAGGAAGCTCCATAATGTACTTTTTTGTAAAATTTAGTCTCTCGATCCCGAAAAAGTGTAAAACGATTCCCGAGAGAACTCTCCCAGCCGAGATTGACTGAGGTATACCTTTCTCGTAAATAGTCTAAACGGGCCAAAAAAGGGGTAACCTATCACCGAATAGACGACCTTTCAAATAATTTTACAAGTGTGAAAGAGTCAAGATCACTTGGCAATCTTTTCAATTTTAAGGAGTCTGAAAAGAGCTTAACTATGGACTCCTATGGTCTTTTTCGTAAAAATTAATTATTCTGACCCGAAAAAAGAATAAAATACAACCAGGATAATACTTTCCTCATCGTTTTAACGAGCATGAGTAAAGCTGACCGTACTCGACACCGTTTTACTTGCGTTTGACAAGCACGACACAGGTGTGAAAGCGCTTGGAATCTTTTTCAAGTTTTAAATCCAGAGCACGAAAAAGATAAAGTGGGCTCAAAATGAAGGTCAAACTACGAACAAATACCAGTATGAATGCATCCCATTTCTACCGCAGATCCTGTCAATGAACGCTCAAAAATCGGGCATTAGCAATATGAATAAGGGTTTATTAATTAATTAATGAAAAAATGCTATATAAAGCATGGTAAAAATAGAAATTACTATTCATTTGTGTTTTTTACCCAAAGGAGGCATTTTTACCCATTTTGGAGCAAAATTTCAAGGATCGATACCGAGAGTTCTGGGACACCATTTCGACCGCCGTCTGCGTCAGGTAAGAGTGCTTGAGCCCCTCTTTCAATTCATGCAAGAAATTTTTACTTTCACCAGGGGAAAATTAATTTTTTGGGAAGCCCTTTTGGGAAAAAATCGCCTGCCGTACTTCCGCGGGGGTCCCCTATCGAGGAACGCGGCACTGTTGAACAGTGCCGCGCTGTAACCTCAAAATGAGGCGCGGCACTGTGGACTGCCGCGCGGAAGGGTGCCCTCCAGGCGCGGCACGTGCGAAAATTAAGTTTGAAAAATCAATTTTTCCTCAAATTTTTGCTGGAAGTAAGTTGTTAAATAGTTACTAATTACTTTGTTTGCCCTTTTGCAGGGATTTGCAACTTATTTGGAGCAAAATGGTGAGTTGGAAAGAGAGCGAACACGAAACGGACGATTTTAGGGCCGAAAATGACTTACCAACCGTGACCGCATTGCGAGAATGTGGTTTGCTAAAGTTTTTTAAGACTAAAGGGATCCGCCAACAACCTAAGCTCCTTACTCACCTTGTTCAATTGTGGGACCCCGATATCGAAGCTTTCCGAGTGGGAGAGCACGTGCTTGAAATCCAACTTGAAGACATCTACTTTCTCACGGGCCTCTCGAAAAGAGGGGCCCGGCCGAATCTTACCGGGTACAGTGCTTCAGACTCAAGCACGGATGATTTGATTGCTCGATATTGTCAGGCGGGTTCGAGTAAGAAGAGTGGGAAAGTGGCCATAAAAGAGGTCACAAATCTTCCTTTCAAAACCTTGCTATTCACTATTACACGTGCAGCAGGAGCGTGAGCCCACATCAGGCAACCCGCACACAGGTCAATCTCGCAGCAGAGTGCATGGGAGGAACAGTCTTCAACTGGTGTGATGCAGTGTTGTCCCACATGAAGGAACAGGTGCACAAATGTAGAACTGGGAAAAATACCCAGTTTGGCTATGGGAGTATCTTGGTCACTTTCTTCCTGGCAAGGGTGCCATTACTGCGGCCACAGATATCTATGCATCCTCGTCCACCTACTGAGCCATGGATGGCTCGATGGAGCGACTACGCCGGGCGCCTTGGAGGACCTCAGCGGCTAGCCTTTGGAGAGGACTTTTTCTCTTGGCTAGAGGAGCAGATAGTCATGATCGACGACTATCCCTATTCAGGGGTAGATTTCCGTGAGGATATTGATTTGGCTTTACCGGAAGATGATGACTGGGACAACTCTGGTATGGCCTTCATGGATATGTAATTTTTTTTTTTTTTTTTTAAATATTTAATTTTTAATGCTTTTTTAGAATGTGTAAAAGACTTCTAATGTATATTCGCATGCATGTTGCAGATCGTGGACCACAGAGGCCAGCTGGATATTCTCCACTACGTCGTGGCGGTGTAGACCGTCAAGCTGATCCTGTCGAAGAAGAAGATGAGGACGAGGCAGGAGGTGTCCGGGACATTGAGAGGAACCTGCAGGGATTGACTCATGGTATCCCTGCCATGCGGATGGATGATGTCCCTTACCCCCTCCAGCGTCATACTGTAGGTGTACCTGGTCGTATCAGTCGACTTCTCCGCAAGGTGGTTCGAGCTGTGATGTGTTACCACCAGCGGCGGGAGGAGTCCGATGAGGGACGTGATAGGTCTCCTAGATCTCCATAGATGGTCTTTAGATCTTTTTGCGGCATGTACACGATATGTAGGCTTTGAGGGCCAATTTTTTGTATATGGGATTTAATCCCCAATTTTGTCTTTGACACAAACTTTATGTATTTTGGAAAAAACACTTTTATATACAGTGATATGGACCTATTTATGATCTAAATATTTACAGTGACTTGTGCATTTTCATTTTTTATGATGTGTTTATGTATGGGCGAGATGCCAATCTAAAATGTAATTAGCCAATGAATCGGCAACACAATTGAATTCTCTCGGTATGTGTTGATATGTGATAAAATCAAATGACCGTTCCAAGAGACGTACTCTTCGAAATAAACGAAGTAGTGTAGGATCGCGAACTGTGTAAACACGGTTTAAGTGAGAAACCACGAGTTGGGAGTCTAAAAAGACCAATAAGGAGTCAATCCCGAGTGAAGCAACCTCAGTTAAGAGACCAATGACTGCATGGTACTCTGCGATATTATTGGTTGCGGGACCTAAACAAATGGCTCCTGGAGAAATCAACTCGCCAGTGGGGGAATAGATCACCCATGCTGCGGAAGCGAGATTCCGGGTATGCCGGCTTGCACCGTCAGCGAATCCAAAGTAGGTAGACATCTGCGCATAAAGGCACGAGTCAAAGTAAGAGTAGATACATGAGATCTATGTGCACACTAAAAATAAAGCAAAAAGCAAACTAAGTACATTATGTACAAGAAGTAACCCGCGTGGGGTAACCTCACGCGTAGAAACGCTTGAGGTATAGCCCGTTGCGGGGCCGTGCCAATGGCGTACCATCACAATCGACTAGTTCATAGGCTCCTTTTTCTAAGACACGTTTTATGATGAAGGGGCCGTACCACATAGATTCAAGCTTACCTTTTCCAAGTTTATCATGCATCTGATCGTATGTGAGTACGAGGTCACCCTCATTGAAGATCCGAGGTTGAACGGATTTGTCGTATTGAGCTTTGACGCGTTTTTTTGTGGGCTTCATTAGCCAAAGCGGCGTCGCGGCGGGTTTCATCTAGCTTAGCTAGGTATAAAAACCGTTCTTCTTCGGAAGTAGTGTGTGGAAGTAGCTCTATGGCTATCTTGAGTGATGGAATTTCACATTCAATCGGAAGAATGGCTTCCAGGTCGTACACCAACTGAAATGGTGTAAACCCAGTAGCACTTTTCACTGAGGTTCGGTATGCCCACAGTGCCGAGAACAGAGCTAAGTGCCAATTGGATTTTTGGGTACCCACAATGCGCTGAATCATTCGTTTCAGGACCTTATTGATGGCTTCAACTTGGCCATTAGCTTGTGGGTAATACGGGGTTGAGTTTTCATGGCGAAAACCCAGTTTGGCACTTAGTTCTTCGATCATATGATTCCTAAAATGGGAACCATGATCGGTCACAATAGACTGTGGGACACCGAATCTAGCTATGATATGATTGAATATGAACTGCGCTGCTGTTTTGCCGTCTTCAGCATATGTAGGCATCGCTTCAGCCCATTTTGTAAAATAGTCCACAGCTACTATGACATAGCTATGCCCCCCGGCTGAAGTGGGCTTACAGTGCATAAAATCAATGCCCCATTTGGAGAAGGGGCCGACGGCAATGACAGGATGGAGTGGAGCAGGATGCGAGCGTGCTTTGCTATGAAAGAATTGACATGGCGGACACTTCTTGACTGTTTCAATGCAGTCTTTGAAAATCGAGGGCCAGAAGTATCCTGCTCGCAGTATTTTCTGGGCCGTAGCCATCCCAGAGAGATGACCACCACATGCTCCAGCGTGGCAGTCATTGAGAACGCGTTCCGCCTCATCTAAGGTCAAACAGCGTCGAAGGACAGTGTCGACACCACGCCGATACAAAGTATCGTTCACTATAAGGTAGTATTTTGCGTGATGTCTGATACGTCGTCGTTCATCGCGGTTGAGGTCGGGACGGAAGCGTTGGGTTTGGAGATATAAGAGAATATCCCCATACCACGGATCAGACGTGCTAATGAGGAACAATGATTCGTCGGGAAGAGAATCAATGGGCTCGGATTGCTCAGTAGCACGGGGCAAGTGACAAATTAACTCAGCGAAGACCAGAGATTTCTTAGACTTGGCTTTGACAAATTCCAAGTCAAACTCTTGAAGGATGACAATCCAACGGGAGTACTTGCCCCCAAGCACTTGTCGTGTGAGGATATAGTACATCGGATTGAAATCAGCGATGACGGTGGTCCGACGGAGTAAGATGTAGTGACGGAATCTCTGGACAGCAAACACTGTTGCCAGAGCCAGCTTTTCAACATGTGAGTAGCGAGTTTCAGAGTCGAGAAGACTCTTGCTGAGGTAGTACACCACATGTTCTATGCCGTTGTGGTCTTCCTGGACTAACACCATACCAATGGTGGAAATCGAGGCTGCGAGATAAAGAATGTAGTCCTGTGTGTAATTGGGGGGTTGAATCACAGGATCTTTGGTTAAGGCTGCCTTTAAATTATCGAAGGATCGTTGGGCTTCATCATCCCATATGAAGGGAACATTCTTCTTGAGAAGCCGCATGTAGCCTTTTGTTATCTCGGACAGATTACAGATAAAACGACGTAGAAAGTTTGCATGCCCTTGCAAACATTGAAGTTCTGGAATATTGGTAGGTGAAGGCAGGGCTATGATAGCTGCTACCTTTGCGGGATCTAGACGTATCCCGTATTTGGAGACTATGAAGCCCAACAGTTTTCCGGCTTCTACACAGAAGACGCACTTATGCGGGTTCAAACGTATATTGTAGCGCCGGCACCTTTCGAAAATGGCACTCAAGTGATCTGGATGTTCTTCCCGAGTTCGAGAATGAGCGGGAAGGTCATCGAGATATGGCTCTACAATATGTTTGATGTCATGAAATGCGTAGGACATCGCCCGTTGGAAAGTTGCCCCGGCATTTTTGAGGCCAAAAGGTAACTTCCGATATGCAAAGATCCCCCAAGGGCAGATAAAGGTCGTTTTGTGCTGGTCGGCTGGGAGGATATCGATCTGATTATAGCCAGAAAAGCCATCCATAAATGAAAAAATAACACTTCCGGCACAGTTATCGATGATCTGGTCGATAAACGGAGTTGGGTAGTTGTCCTTGGGACAAGCTTTGTTCAAATCACGGTAATCAACACAGACTCTGATCGTTCCCTGTTTCTTGGCTACAGGGACGATGTTGGATACCCATTCTGTCAATGGGACAGGATAGATAAAACCAGCACGCAAAAGTTTTTCAACTTCTTCTTTAATGGCGGCTGCCTTACGAGGATGAACGGGTCGAAGTTTTTGCCGAACGGGTCGGGCGCCAGGGAAAGTTGGAATTTCGTGGACCACAATCGACGGGTCGATTCCTGGCATCTCTTCATAACTCCAAGCGAAAACATCGCGGAAAGTTTTAAAGTAGGCATTATAGAACTCCGTCTCGAGAGGAGTACATGTTTTGCCAATGTGTACATTTTCCACGATACCAGGCTTTACTGAAATGTCGATGGGAGTGGTTGCCATAAGATTGGCCAAGTTGCCCTCAGAAAATACTTCGTCGAGGGAAGTGGGGAACTTGGTTTGAACCATCCCAAGTGAAGCACTGGATTTGGTGTCAGGCTCAAGTGACTGAATGGTGGGGAATGAAGATCGATGATGAAAATCTCCCCATGGTGGCTCATTACCGCACATAACCTCTATGATTGATTCGTCGGTGGGAAAAATCAAGTTGAGAGGATCAAACAATGGTGGGTGTGTATGATTTTCAGTCGAGAGCTGTGCCACTGTGTGATCAGTAGAACAGTCGACCCAATCTGTGGCTGATTGGATCGCGTCATATGCTGCAAGGTTTCTGTTCAAAGGCATGGAATCGCCATAGCCTTGGATCTGAGTAGGACTCGGGATCACCCATGAATCATCGGACGGGGTGACATGTGATGAAATCATGTTGACTGGTTGAAGATGGGTTCCCAGTTCTGGAAAAACTCCAATGAGGGATGAATCCTTCATGAGACCAACACCTATGTCTTGGAACCGGTACCGAGGTTGATCCAATAACAGAACGGTATTGGCGGAGTTCGGATGGGAATCTGGGATACAGTAATCCAATTGATCAATAGTGACAATTTTCCCTTCATGAGGAAATTGTACAATCCGGAAGACTGTAGATGCTATGGCAGTCATGGCATAGAACCAGTTCCGACCAAGTAGGAGGTTGTAATCCAAAGGTGCATCTACGACTTCGATGTGTACGGATACTGTTTTGCCCCCCAGTTCAACACCGATTGAGGGGATGAGTCCATATGGTTGAAAACCATGTCCATCAAACGCTCTAAGAGTAGTGGGAGAAGTTGTGACCTCAGGCGAGCCGAGGGCTCTCCAGCAATTCAAAGACATAATCGACATGGAAGCACCCTCATCTAACACTGTGCGGTGGATAACATTTCCACGGATTTTCGTATGTACCTGGAAGGCTAACTGGTGAGAAAGCCTAGGTTTAGCGTGCTCCAAGTTAAACATGATGGAGTTTGAAGTATCTGGGTCCAATGCCCCCAGTGCTGAAAGTAGGGTTCTGCGCTGCGTGGGGCAGTGTTGGAGAACCTCGAGAGTTGACATAGCGCAAGGTGCTTGAGCCAAATCTTCAACAATGTTGTAGTTTTGGGCAGCTCGCGCATTCGGATTGAATGTCGCCTTTCGTATGGTGCCCTTGGGTGGGCGTAGCACTGTATCCATAAGTGGTCTCTCGATATGGAGATGACCATTAGGGGGGGGAATAGGAATCGGATCTTCAACAGGAGACTTGCCTTTGGCTGTCTCCGATTGTTTGGTTGAACTTGGAGGATTGTCATACATCTTTGAACAAGTGGCGATATTAATCTCCTCATTACTTGTCATTAGGATTTCGCGGTTTGTGGACGTCTCTCCACGGGAAGGATTGGTCGGGTTGCCCCCTTGTGGGGATTCTTGGGCAACCATTTGCTGTTGCTGTTGGGGGAAAGGGTCAGTTAGCACTGCCGGTCGAGAGGATCCTTTAACGAACTTATGGACCTCGTCCTTGTAGGGACAGTCACGCGTATAATGATCGTCTTGACAAATCAAGCAGGGAAACTTAGCTTTCCGACGTGGTTTTTGGTCATTCTGGGTAGGTTGTGGTTTGGGGTTCTCCTGCTGGTTCTTCTTGGGTTTACCACGATTGTTTTTCTTCTTTCCTCCGGATGGTTGTGATGTAGATTGGACTGCATTCACTTCGGAGGAGACAGCAGGAGAGTTGGAAGCTTTTGAAGCGGCCTGGGTAAAAGCGGGGGAAGCAGAAGCTTGTTGCCCCGTTGGGTTGGTAGTAGGCTGAGCTTTGACTGAACCAACAATACCATCAATGGGTGGTTCAGTAGTAGGCTTTGTAGGATCAGTGTGAACGCGGGAAGCATGTGGAAGAAGTTCATGTAAAGTACCGGATTGAGTATATACTAAATCCATGTATTGTGCTGCCGAGATGGCTTGTTCTTCCGTAACAGGTCCGCGCATAGCAATATCTCTGGCTATGGGAGGTAAAAAGGATTTTGTAAACCAATCAGCAAGTAGCTGATCTGGAATAGGTGCCTTTATTAGCCTACGGCGTCTTCGCCACTCGTGGATGTGATCCGAAATGTGTGTGGAAGTGGTTTGACGCAGTGAAGTTAGCAGTTCTGTTCCAGTCTCATACCGGATGGGAAGCTGGAAATGTGTCAGAAACTGCATAGCCAAAGTGTTGAAATCACGAAAAGAGTGCTGTGGCAGCTCGATGTACCATTTTGCTGCCGTTCCGGTAAGCGTACGTTGGAAGAGCCGAAGTCGGATGGAATCATCCATCAAGGAGTTGGATGAACACCAAAGATGGAAGGTCATCACGTGGTTCTTGGGGTCTTCCCCGGGCTTAGCATCGAACTTGGGAATGTCCGATGGTAGTTTGGCTGGGATAGGTGGCCAGTGAGGTTCGTGCCATATAGGATCGTTAATAAGCCTCGACAAATCAGGTAGATCAAGTGTGGCCAAGAAGGGAATTTGGCGGTTGGTCTGCGGGTATGAGTAATAACCATGCGGTGCAGAGAACCCTGGAGGGCCCTGCATAGCATGCTGCTGTGTGTTATACCCATATGTATTTCCCGCGGGATACTGCTGGAAGTTCTGCGGATAGTAAGCCATCTGGTTAACCGGTTGATTGTAAGCAACGGGTTGGTAAGTGTTTTGCTGAGTGGGTATAGTACCCTGAGGCTGTTGAAACCCAGGAATGGTTGCTGTTCCTTGTTGGGGAAAAGTTCCTTGGAATTGTTGTGTTCCAGGGAGGTTGCCACCATACTGTGTAAGTGGAGGATTTCCCATAGCAGGGTTGGGGGGTGGCTGCGACGGTGGTGTCCATGGAAGACTCGTTCCTGCTTGAGGAACGAGTGGAAATTGAAGTGACGGGTTCCATGGAGTTGTAGCAGCCGAAGGGTAAGGGAAACCAGAATTCAAGTTGGGGGGAATCTGAGATTGCCCCCCAGCTTGGTTCCAGTTTCCAAAAAGTGAGTACCCCCCACTCTGTGGGATTTGATGATCCCAAGAAGGAAGCATGCCTGACGGGGGAGGTTGAGAAGAAAGTCCGGTTGGAATACCGGCATAATGTTGCCCACTGCCAGGTGTGTTGTACATACCGTACTGAGCAGAAGCTGCTGGTTGGGAAGTTTGTTGGATCGAGCCAATAGGTTGTCCGCCAGCAGTTGGGTTGGATGGCCCTATATGAGGAGGCTGTAGACTGGGAACTGGGTTCCCAGCAAAAGGTAGTCCCCCAACTGGTTGGGTTGATGGCCCACCAGTTGGAGGTTGTTGACTGACAATGGGGTTTCCAACAAAAGGTTGTCCCCCAGCTGGTTGGGTTGATGGCCCACCAGGGAGGGTTTGTATGTTGGAGTTAGGGACCATTGCAGTCGGTTGTCCACCTCCTGAAATAGTATAAATGGTGGCTGAAGGTGATCCTCCGGTTGAAACGGAAGATCCAGCAGTATGACTAGGTGTTCTTCCGCCGCTAGCCAAATATGATAGCATGGATTGGCCAACGGCACCAAAAGTACCGATTAGCGGAGGAGGTCGTCCGTATTGGACAGGTGAGGACGGAGAAAAAACTGGGTTATCCCTCATGGAATGTGCACCAAACATAGGTGATGACAGCAAATGTGGGGAATTTAACCCAGGGGTATCAGCGTCGTCCATCACGTGTTCAATGATAGGAGGACCAACGAGAACTGGGTCCGAGTTCATATCCTGAAAAAGATTTTGGGGATCCGGCAGGAACCTAGGTGTAGTAAAGTCCGAAGGTCCTGAGCCGTCTGCAAAGGAATGATGAAATTCTGTGCTAGACGGGACGTTGGGATCCCTATAGTCAGAAGGACGAGAAACAGGGGGGTATCTAGACGCTGTCGAAAGCATTTGCTCTGTGTTGCGTCTAAATTGTGCCGATGCTAACGGAGAGTTCGCTAGGCTAACCATACTAGACTGGATGGAAGCCATGATTTCGTGTCCCGGTGGGATGTTGGGTAGATGTAAAGTGCGAGGTACGTTGCTAGAAGAACTTGTCTCCTGAGGATGAACACTGGGTGACGTAGTAATAACAGGCGGAAGTTCCGTCTGGGAAGTAATGAAGCCATAATCAGGTTCAAAAGGTGTGTCAGGTAGACGAGTATCTTCAACGATCTCAACGTATCCGCCTGGGACTGAAATTAGGCCAGGTATGTCCTGGTCGGACCCTTCTGTGGTGCCAGTAGATCCGTCCATATCATCGTGAAAAGTGTCCGATGGACGAGAAGTGTCGGCATCCGGTAGAAGGATGACCTCTGGTCTAGTACTATGGGTCATGCTAGGTTCAGCTGCTGTAACTGTGTCCACTGTTACAGATAAATCTGGAATGACAGTGGGTGAGGTGACAGTGGAAGTCTCAGACATGCTAGTGGTTATGGAAGCTGTAATAGATTCTGAGACCGTGCTGTGTGTGGCAGTTACGGGCGTAACTGAAGATGTTGTACGTATCGGCGGTGGGATGTTGCCTCGACCAGCACCGCGGCCAGGAGGAGCAGGGATGCGAGATGCAAGCGGACCAGAAGTCCGTGGTGGTGGTGGTGGTGGAGGGCTTAGGCCCTGTTGTCTTCGTGATCTTCGTGGTTGATCTGACATGATGACAGGAAAATGAAAATCGGGGGCAGTACCGTAAACAAAGAACTCAAAAACTCTAATGCAGCCGAGTGTGCAAAAAGAGGAGCTAGAAAAAGCAAGGCTCACAGGCCAAAAAAGCAAGCTCTAAAATCTATACTGAGACCGGTGTCTCAATAAGCGAGCTAATCAACAAAATGGCCAGAATGCCAACAAGCAGTCCCTACAAAGAAAAAATGACCCTCTACAAAGATGAGACGCCAAGCAAACTCCTAACTAAGAGCTGGAGACCTCAACAGGCTGTATCCTTCGCAAGGTGATGAAATCCAAGTCGAACAATACAACATGAGAGACCGATATAAGAAGGATATCCCTCTACCGAAAGGGATCCTGGGTAAAAGAGCCCTAGTAGAATAGATACTAAGCCACCTCGTTCATGACACGTCGGAAACGGTTTTGGGCACTTCAGCCTTCCGAAGAAGACAGCGATCGATGTTGCCTTAGGGCTAAGTGGAGTGCGGTATTCCACAGAGTCCGTCCGGTTCTCAATCTCGCGGCCGTTTAACCCCTGAACAGTTGGAAACAGTCAGGAGGCCCCTCCACAAACTAGCTGTGACCGTGTCAATAAGTAATAGAGGATTTTAGTTCCCTAAAGACAACGACTATGTCTCAGATGAAAATGACAAGGGGGAATTATTTTGATGCCTATCCCCGGTGTCCTACCTAACTACCAAATTCTTTTAATTTCCTCAAGTGAGGTTAAAGTTGGTTTAATTAGGGTGATTAATTTTAGTGGCTGTCTTTACTCAATCGGGTAGTGGACGTGAGACTTGATGGTGTTATGACGACTCAAACCATGCAAATGAGAATGAATCATAAACAAGCCTTTGTCTTCAATGAAATCTAGCTAAGGTAAAGATAGAGGTTCTTCGATCCAATATGCATAACAACTTTCACAAGCAATCAAAGTAAAAGATTTTTCTTTTCTTTTCGATTTATAAACAAAGCCAAACTGAAGTAACTACTCTTTTCAATGCACTGATTTTACAATCTACAATGCTTCTATAATGAGAATTTTTATGGCAAAATTAATGGTTCATTTCCTATGCAAAATACCACTAGACTTTTTCAATTTAAACAACAAATTTGCTCTCAACCAATGATCTTTTTAATTTACTGAAAATGATAATGACAATATGACTGTAAAACTACAGCGTTCAGTAACAGAAGACAGTGGTGTTGAGTTGGTTGTGGGGAAAAAGTCAAGTCAAATGCAATCAAATTGAAAAATGACCAATATGTCAAAAGTGCCACTTAATTCAATCAATCAATCAAACTCACAAACTATGTGATAAGCAGACCAAACAGACTGGAAATTAACCAGGATGCTAACAGGCAATAGTAAAGACTATCTGAGGCAGGGAGAAACTCAGGAAACCAAGCAAAAACTAAAAAATTTACACACTTGCAGACACTACCGCGGGCTATAGCCTGACTGAAGCGCGGCACTGTGTAACTGCCGCTCTGGTATTAAGGGCTAGAACGCGGCACTGTGTAACTGCCCGCGCTGGAAGTGGGTATGAGGGCGCGGCACTGTAGCAAGGGAGGAAAAAAAAACGCAACTGGAAAAGAAAAAATAAAGTTTTCAGGGTTGTTGCTAACCCAGGGGACTCAGTAATTAAACAGGGAGATAAATACTGCGAGGAGGGGTGAATAAGGGTCAAAAAAGACCAAAATTCAAGCTGGTTTGAAGTGCAACAAAAACTTCACAATTCAAAGATAAATGACTGTGAATTAAATCAATCAAGCAGTAATCAAAACCAGCGGAGTCGCCATTCTTGTTATGTGGAATTCTGCCCTACGGATAAGTCAAAATTCCCTTAGGCTAAAGTAGACTTTAACTAACTCTAGGCTAAGAACAGACAAAACAAATGCTACCTTGAATCCCTAGATCTAACAAACGTTTCAGTATTGAAATGCTGAAGAGGATAGAAGGAGTTTAACTGACCTTATGTCCAAATGCTTGTCTTTGGTATTTGCTCCAAGCTCCAAGTCTTCACAAATGAACCTGTTAAAGAAGAACCAACATACAAGTATGCACTATTCTCTAGCCATCTGAAACATGAGTTAGGATCTAAATCTATGAAAGATACAAATCATATCATTAAAACAAGATTAACACAAATGATTTGGGAAAACAAGACAAGTTATTCCATTACAACTTGAAGATTACTTACAAAGGGTGCTTGATGTCCAAGCCAATCCTCCAACTCCAAGTGTCTTCTCCTCTAGCTATCTCCACAATGCTGTAAGACCATAAGTTTGGTGCTCTCAAGAGTCCTACCCCTTTTCCAATGGCATGCCTCTCTTTTATAGTGAATGGTGAGGTTAACCAACAAGAGAGATAGGTGGATCTAAGGAGGGATAAGTGGATCAGGGTTTCTAATCGAAGGAGATGAGTTGAGATCGAATCAAGGAACCCAATCTTCCATTATCTTCGAAAATCCAAAATCCCACAAACCAAGGGCAAAAAACTATTAAAAGGGTGCCGCGTTTTGCAAATGCTACAGAACGCGGCACTGCCGCGCTTTGGGGAAAAAGCAGAACGCGGTAGTGTATAGTGCCGCGTTTTGGCAAGCTGGCAAGGCGCGGTAGTGTGTAAAAATAAAGTCCAAGGTGGGTCAAAACTTGCCAGGGTGGATTTACCTTCAAGGTTAACTCATCATCTGTCTCTTCTGGAAAGTGTCGTCAACTTGTTTTGTGATGGGGATGCGACACCGTGAAAAATAGAGGTATAACAATTTCGTTGAATTGGAATCCCAAGGACCTCGCATGATGATTTGCATGAGTTGTAATTGCTGCAAAGGGCCAGGTCAATATGTAAAAGATAGCTCAAAATTGACCACTGGCTAAGAAAAGAATATCTCATTTTAACATCTAGATGACTCGTAGTTACCTTCTGATAATCGCGTCATCTCATGATCATAAAAAAAAGTAACCGTCTCCATTTCTCATGGATTATCTGTTAAATCATAAATAGGTGCCTGCGATAGTTGAGGAGCAGTTGTGACATGGAGAGTTTTCTTTTCTAAGTATGGGAACATCGATAATCTATGGTGGCCAAAGGGAAATCGTAAATAGCTTTGAACGTCTGTTTATCATCTAACAAGCTTTCTTTTCAAAACTCGTACTTTTGCTTTCTCCATATTCAAGGACTCCAATGTTATAAATGTGTACAACCGCAATCTTGGCCTGGTATATTTATAAAAAAAGATTGGGAGTGCTTTTTATATCCAAAAAATAAACCGAGAAAATCATCTTGGCTGCACAAACTGTATTCAAAGTAATAGAGATGAAGCTTGAAACAAATGGTAAAAAAAATGTTGCTGCGATTCTATTCAGAAATGAACAGGTATGCTAAGGCATGCATGGCATAGTTTTGTTTTACTTTTTCTTAGCCCGAGCCAAATGATGAACCCTAAGATCTAATTATTTTGCAGGTTTTTGCGTGGGTATTGGAACTTCAATCCGGAAGCAAGGTTTTTGCACAGTCAGACAAAATTCAATCGACCACAGTTTCAACTTTAACACAGTTTCAGCATGTAATTTGTTTTTTTTCAAATTTTAGCAAATGGAGATCTCAAAAATTAAAGCATCATTATTATTTCTGAAAACCATTATAACCATCCTACTTTCTGATCCTCGGATCGCACGAAGCACGGAGGAGAGCATACTTATTGAAAACTAAAAACTAAAAATAACATTCTACCTACACTATTCTAATTGGAAATCAAAAAGCAGTTACGTGTAGTTAAATATCCAATGTAGCCATTCACATAACAGTAATAAGAATATATTCCTTATCAATTTTGTGAATGAAAAATGGAAATAAACATAAATGTGTGAAATTAGTTGTTGTAACTATGAATTGACTAAATAAAAAAAAAAACTAATTTGATCAAACCTAGTACTCGCTCGAAACCATCGTTCGATAGGGCTTTCATAGGCATAGTTTCCACTCCTCAGATCATGCTGCAACTCCTCGTTTTCCTCCCCGATCTCCTGCCCGCATAATTGTTCGTCATCAAAGGTGCAGGATTCTTTGTATGTTAATTCTTCATTTGTTTCTGTAGGAGTAATTAATCTCTCGGCTGTGGTCAGGATCCCCTCTCCGTGAAAAGAGGAGATCCCTAATCTTGCAAGGATCTGAGTGAGTTGTTCCAAGCTTAAACTCATTGTTAAATCATTTTGAAAAATGGATTCTTACAGCACCCAAATCTAAATGAAAAAAAATTAAAAAAATAAAAATAAAAATAAAAACACTCTTGCTGAACCAGAAAAAGGAGAAAACACACCCTGTACAGAAAACAATTACTCTTCACAGTTGCGGAAAAACACACTTGCTGAAATCGAAATTCACACTTGCGGAATTGAAACTCATTGCAGAAATCGAAATTCACACTCTAGTGTACGCTTGCAGAAAATCAAACTAAAATTCAATCCATCATGCCTCCCTGGCAACGATGCCAAAATGTTAGGCGGAAATATTGTCGTTTAATTCCGTTGTAGTACTTGCCCAACTATTTAATTTGTCAATCCGAGGTTCGTAGGCTTACAAAGCACACACAAAATATATGCAGGATTGAAGTTGAATTAAGCTAATCTAACCCCCCTTGCTAATTTCTAATTACTAATCTAATTCCCCCTTAAGCTGAAACACACGACTGCTAATCTAATGCTGGAAGCTGAAACACACGGCTGAAAGTAAATTGCATAAAAGAAAGACAACATATGAAGAGCAACGATACAAGACATATGAGCTCACATTAACAATAAAGAAATCTTAATTTACATCACAAGAATAAATGACAAATCATGAAAGCATCAAAACTAAGATTATGAACAAAAGCTAAGAATCCCCTTCTCCATATTACAAATTCAAAACTAACTTCTACAATCTGAGACTAATCTCCTCCTAATCTACTCCTCCCAAATGAAGAGAGAGCACTCTCTTTTATACATGAATTTCTTTGAGAAAAAGATAACCATCTCATAATGACAAATCCACTATTCTCTCAACCACTCTCAACTACTTTCCTATTATTATAAAATGTGATCCCTTCAAATCCTCCACATGTCTCTCACAAATTCTCCACATTTCTCTCATACATCCTAGATAAGATACACTAACCAAATCTCCATGATCTTCTCCTTGGAATATTCTTTGAATAACTATCTCCTTGAAATGGTGAAGGAGATATTCGAGAAGCCTTTTCTTTGAATTGATCCTTCACATATTCCTACACATTACAAAGCTCATCCATTCTTGAAAAATTAGTGAAAAACATGTTAATTTCTAATATTTAATCATGAATTCACTTATAATACTAAAATGAATAAAGTGGAAAACAATGAGATGAAACTCAAATATATGTATGGAAATGGTATGATAAAAGGTTAATGGGATGATGAAATGTGAGGAATAGCATAAGGTAAAGTGGATGAAAATATGACATTTCTGAGTCCCAACAAATATGACTAGAGAAGTGGTAATCTTGAGAGCATCAAGAGAAATTTAAAAGATAACTCTAAAAATAATAAAACCCCCACATTAATAAGATAAGCAGGAGGGGGAGGGAGTCACCCAACAAATGTAAAATAAAGCTAACTTAAAATTAAAATAAATCTAAGCAAGAAGAATGAAGAAGAGAAGGCCAAGTCTGGAGCACAGATTTGGTCCAGAAATGAACACCTACAGTTGGGTATAGAACACGAGATGTGTTCAGGTAGGAGCACTACCAGTTTAAATAAGGTGCATTGCAATACCCTGAATAGCTGTTAGAGGTGGTTCCATGATTTTAGTGACGTAAAAGTCCCTGGAGCACTCTGTAACTCAGGAGCACTAGGTGAGTTTTGGGTATCATCAGGTGTGTGATGCACGCCTTGAGGGGCATGACATCGAGAAGGTATTGAGTACCAATTTGTGCGTGGTGCACGTCGAGAAGGCTTGGAATTTTTCTGGACTCAAGCGAGAAGAATTGAGGGGAAAAGGAGTTCTTGGACTCAAGCGAGCAGGCTTGAGGAGAAAAAGAGTTCCTGGAGTCAAGCGAGCAGGCTTGAGGGGAAAAAGAGTTCAGGGACTCAAATGAGAAGGATTGAGGGGGAAAAGAGTTCTTGGACTCAAGCGAGAAGGCTTGAGGGGAAAAAGAGTTTTCCTAGACTCAAGTGAGAGGGCTTGAGGGGAAAAAGAAATTTTCGTAATTCAAGCGAGAGGGCTTGAGTGGAAAATTTTGAATACTACTCGTTGATGCATGTGAAAGATGCTACAATGGTATGGTTATACCACAGGTACGCAATAAAATAAAATTTCAGCAAATATGTGTATATTTGAATTTATGTATTTGTGATGAGAATACAGTTATGTTTTCAATTGAAATAATGAGATTTTGAATAAAGTTGCTATTCAATTAGAGGCTACTGCCAAGTATAGTATCTCAGTATGATATGTTTGAAATTTTTTATATAGATAGAATTACATCCATGAAAGAATGTATAAATTCTTAGAGTAATGTTTTTTTATGAAATCCAGTTTATGATTTTATTAAAAGACCATTGATGTAGCCACTTTGTGTAGTATGCATATAGATTACTTTAATGGCTTTGAATAATTATAGACAATGAAAAATATTTGTTAGAATGTGGTCATTCTAAGATTATGAAATGAATGAAGAGGCTTACTGCAGGAAGAGCCTTGTGGAGGTGTTTTGAATGGGAATAGTATGTAGGGTACTGAAAAACACGAGATGTGTGATTTCCCTTTTATTTTGCACTGGATATGGGGTAGGAACCTAGAGTGTCGTTCAGTCTTCATCTAATGAATTATTTACTTGTTTGACTATGAAATCGATGTCTACGTACTCGTGGACCATTCGGTGTGTGATTCATAGTGTTGGCTACTAAAACTTTTTGAAAAGGGCATGATGTATTTTTGTGAATACATATGCAGGCCGAAGTTGTGTAACTTCAATAAGCATATTGTGAAACTTTGTGTTGGTTTATTGAAAACTAATATGCGGGATGTTAGCAAGACATTGCAGGTGAAATAAACAAGCACAGTAAAACAATAAGTGACTATGCATGGGAGCATGTGGCTCTGAAGTTTTATGTTTTATATTATGAAACTAACATTTGAAATAGGTAGAACTGGTACCAAAATTGCAAAGTATTTGCAATTGCCCAAGATAGGGAGCAGAGTGATACGGGAGATAAGTATTGCATGTATAAAAACCATATCTTTATGATGTTTTTGTTGTAAGATTATGGTGTCTTTAATATATATTGGAAAGAGAATGTGTTTGCATACGGTATAAATGCAGGGAAGGGGGATGAACAGGTGAAGTAGTGCGAAAAGTGGCACAAAACTGAGGACGGTGTTCTTCCAAGAGGGAGAGTTTTGTGATGTCCCCATCTATGGTAAAAGTTTTATTTACTCAATTTTTGTCTATCTTACATGACGACACTATCTAAAACCTAAATTAGTTCCCGCAATGCAACCTAGAGTGGAAAAAGAGCATGGTGAACCACAAGGGGGAGAGTTTTTAAGTTCTTAAAGGTATATACAGATATACCTAAAGGAGTAACCTTTCTAGGTGGCTTTTAATTAAAACGGAATAACTATTGTTATCGGAATACATAGGTATATGTATTACCTAATATATATATATATATATATATATTTGTGTTTTAAATGAGATAATATAAATTTATAGAAATACATATATTTTATCTATATATTTATGCTTTTGTATACTTATGTGGAAATGCATATATTTTTTATTTATATGTTGATGCTTTTATATAAGTATATAGAAATGAATATTTTATTATTGATATGTATATGATTTTATATTTGAAAAGTATATATGTGCACTCTAGAGAGGGTGTTGACCTTGAGTTTTTCATTTATCATTTATTATTTTAGTTGTATCTAAGTGAAGGATAAATGATGGTAGCCTCTCTATAAGAGAGATGAACCATTTTAATCTCGATATTATTTATTATGTGCTCCATATTCATTATTTAAAAAGCACAAACCCTAGAATATATGTTTTTTTATATGAAAATGTACTTGATTAATTTTTGGGCAACCTAGTTTTGGATGGTTGCATGAAGCTTTGGGGCAGGCAGAGGAAGCCAAACCCATTCTTGTTCACTGTATGAGAGAAAAACGTTTTAAAGCTCTGTATTGTTCACCGTATTGGGGAAAAACCTGTTGATCTTTGTCTCGGTTGGATGGGAAACGTTTTTTTTAAATCTATGCTTAGTTATTGAGTTGGAAGACGATTTGTATCTCTGTTATTTCCTTGTGTGACTAAAGATGTTTTTTGAATCTCTGTATTGTTCACCGTATTGGGGAAAAACGTGTCAATCTATGTCTCAGTTGGATGGGAAATGTTTTTTTAAATCTATGCTTAGTTATTGAGTTGGATAACAATTTGTATCTCTGCTATTTCCTTGTGTGACTAAAAAAAATTTCTGAATCTCTGTATTGTTCACTATATGAGAGAAAAACATTTTAAAGCTCTGTATTGTTCACCGTATTAGGGGAAAACGTGTTGATATCTGTCTCAGTTGGATGGGAAACGTTTTTTTAAATCTATGCTTAGTTATTGAGTTGGAAAATGATTTGTATCTCTGTTATTTCCTTGCGTGACTAAAAATGTTTCTGAATATTTGTATTGTTCACTGTATGAGAGAAAAACGTTTTAAATCTCTGTATTGTTCACCGTATTGGGAAAAAATGTGTTGATCTCTATCTCGGTTGGATGGGAAACGTTTTTTTAAATCTATGCTTAGTTATTAAGTTGGAAAACGATTTGTATCTCTGCTATTTCCTTATGTATCTAAAAACGTTTTCTGAATCTCTGCATCGTTCACTGTATGAGAGAAAAGTGTTTTAAAGCTCTTTATTGTTCACCATATTGGGGAAAAACCTGCTGATCTCTATCTCGGTTGGATGGGAAACAGTTTTTTAAATCTATGCTTAGTTATTGAGTTGGAAAACGATTTGTATCTCTGTTATTTCCTTGTGTGAGTAAAAACGTTTGGGATCTCTGTATGATGCAGTGGGTTTGATTAAAAATGATTTGGGATCTCTGTATGATGCATTGGGTTTGAGAAAAACGTTTTTGGTCTCTGTATGGTTCATTATGCTGGAGAAAAACGTTTTGGAGTCTCTAGTTAGAGAAAAACGCCCAGTTAGATGAATCTTTGTGTTATACCGAGTTACCCTTTTTTTTAGCTCTGTGTTTGCTTTTGGGATCTTTGTCTAGAGATAACGCCCAGCTAAGTCAAATATATGTTTCAGATCTGAGTTACCATTACTTACCTCTGTGCTTGTATTGGATCTCTATTTAGAGATAACGCCTAGCTAGATAGCATGACAGTATGATTTCCATGTAAAATCTGCTGGAACTCTGTTGGATTATCTTCTTTATGCATTTATGCTGCCACGCAAATTGCATGATCCTGTTTATATATGTTTATGTTGTTATTGTGGGTTCTATGTATACGTTTATGTTGCCATCGTGATGCATAGACTACCATACTCTGATGATGCCATCATGATACATTTTATGTTGTGGTAACCCTCATATTTACAGTTTCTTATGTGTTCAAGAAATATTATTAGACTGAATGTCCTACATATTCTATCAAGAGGAAGAGGGTGTAACCCTCAGATTGACTCGTATTGTGGTCTAGCAACATTTATTTTACTAAACACTGAATTTTTGGTATTGGTTATCTCTGTATAAAACGATATGCTTCCACCGCATTTTGAGTTATCCATGTAGTGTATGATTGCTACATATTCCTTTATTTCATATGGTTTCACATATTATTATTATATGCTACATCCTTTGGGTGACTACACAGATATTTCTCGTAGTTGTGGTTGGTACCTGTAGTTACATATGAGAAAATAATAGATGTTATTAATGTATATATATACATTGTGAAAATATATATTTAAGAAGTATCATGAGTATATAGATATACAAATAGTAATATCACATGATATATATATATATATATCATATGACGAGTGCTTGGTATGCATTGGTTTTGTATGTATGGGAAGCATTAGAAATAGGAGTATGTTGAATGGTCTTCGACATTACTTGTTATATATGAAATAAGTTGCTTCATATTAAACATATTATATGCATTGGTTTTGTATGCATTAGGTGCACTATATATTGTATGCATTGGTTATGTATGCATTAGGTGCATTATATATTGTATGCATTGGTTGTGTATGCATTGGAGGTATTAGAATTGTATTTTATTACGTTGGATGCATTAAAAATTATATCTATAGATTCATTATATATTGTATGCATTGGATGCATTAGAAAAGTATTATATTATGCGCAGGGCATTGGTTGTATTGATGGCGCGGGGCTTAAATGTCGTAACTAGAAACCTTGGAACATTTGTATGTGCCTTAAAGCAAGTCGGGTGTACCGTCTTGGGCCATAATAGGGAAACACCACCGCCGGGTAAGGGATTAGAACATGAGAAGTGTTCAGGTAGGAGTACTACCTCACGAATTGTAGGAGCACTGCATTACCCACTAATTCTGTGAGTGGTTGGTTCTAGTCGTCGAGACTTAAAAACTCCCTATCCTAATTGTGGATCGCCATGCCCATCTCGGGGGTGGCCTTCGGACGGACTAAGTAGAAGTCGTCGAAGATCCTACGGTTGGGTGGAGCATTGCATTGCCCTAATTAGTTCCCCTAATTTAAATAATTATGCTTGTAAATCAGTTAGATAGATTATGAATAATGGAAAGGCATCTAGAGTTATAGAGTATATTTTGTAGTACTGATAAATGTTACAAGTATGATGAATACATGAAGAAGAAGACGAGAAGAAAAACTTCTCTCACCTTTACCAAATTGGTAAGAAAAGTACGCCTTGTAAATTTATCATGATCATTGATTAATTGTATATATGTCCTTCCATTTATGTAAGTTGCTAACATAAATGTTTTATTATTATGGTTCAAATGATTAATAACAATGAGTAGCATGAATAAATGTATTAACTATCCTACTAGTGAATATGAACCCTGATTGAAAGCGGGCATAATAATAATGTGGGATGTAATTGAAGGGATCATTGTATACCTTGTGTGGAATATATATTAAGTGATGCAAAATCTGTAAGTATGCATTGATGAGCTAGATATACTATTATAATGTGGAATACTGCCTGGAATGGTGGAGACCAAAAAGCCTCTCAATGGGGAGGTGTTATCCCAAACAGATCCGAACCAAAACAATGGTGTAAGACTCGGTTCATAAAATGTAGCTCAATGATTAAATACATGGTTAGTTAAACCTCAATGACAATGCAATGTAAAAGGACAATGCATGTGCAAGTCCAAAAATAATGAGTGAATGAAAAATAATTGTGAAAATAATAAAAATAAATGTAAATAAAATGAAATAGGAGATAAAATGAAAAGGAGGAAAGTTACCTTAGAATTATTTAATATATTTTATGGAAGTATATCTTTGATTATAAACTATAGCATTGGGTTATCATACTTCTAATGTTGAAAAGATAATATTTAATAGTTGAGTATACTTATGTTATGGATTATGTTAATGAAGTTTAAGTTATGGTCAAAAGTAAAGGGTATCAAATGTACTATAAAATTATTACATGATCTTCAACATTAGGATGCAGTACAATATTTTACTTATGAAGCTAATACAACAGGTTTGTTGGAGTTAGAAAAAGAAATTGTACATCTAATGGTATGCTAGTAATGTGAGTGAAGAGTATAATCCCTTATGTTTACTTCTCCATGTATATATGTACCGCTGATTGGTAGATGGTCACTAGAAAGAGACTCTTACATTTAGTTTGAAAAAGATACTTCAATATGGTACTAACCATATAGATGAATAATATCTTACATATGCTTGTGGTTTCACCATTTGGTTATCTATATGATGTAATTGCATGATGAATGTGGTTATGGGTGCATTAGATGAAATATTTAGCTTTTGTTTAATGTAAGATGGTGCACTTGAATGTTATTTGTGTTCAATGTTTTATGCGGTTAAAGAATAAGACATTATCCCGCATTGAAAGAGTCAATTAATAGCAAGTTCTATTACAATGGTTACATAGCAATGTCTCTTATGTTAAGTTTACAGCAATTTCGAATTATGTACAAGAATGGTGAAAAGGGGGATGATGAACAATATTGATTGTATTCATTTTTATGTAAAGAGGACAGCTAATATAAAATAGTCAAATCCTCTTGAATTATATATCTGCACCATTCGATATCATTGTTGATTGATATAATGTTTAATAAGTGTAAGAGAAAAGAAAATTATTACATATCATTATAGGGAAAGACAAGTGTATATCCCGGTCTACCTCCTTGGTGAGATTAATGGTACGTAGACATACTTCTAATGTTTAGTTGAATTCTTGTTAAGAAAACTATGTTGAGAAGACATGACATCACGAGGTTGAGAATGACTTGGTTTGCATGCTCCTTCGTTGTAAAGGATTTTCTTTATTCGCAAGTAAAGATGTGTTACAAGTAGGAGAAATGATGTTGAATAAGTATTTAACTTATTGACCAAGGGCCTTTGCATAAGGTGGTTATGTTTTATACTGAAGAATGGATTAACACATATGAATGTGTGTTCTCGTATTGTTGTATTAAGTGTCAAACTTACCAAGTATGGTTGAGTATAGTTCGACAAGAAATAAAAACAAAAAAAAAAGAATTCACCCCATTTCCTCTAGAAGTGACAAGGATTTTGGGTATGTTGCAACTACCACCAAATTTGTTGATCATAATAGAATTTCAATGGGTGGAATTTGTTGTGTCATACCTCCACTAACTTCTACAAGTGTTTGACAGGATCTCCCTCATTTTTGCATTATTAATAATGTGAATTTAACCAATTGTGTGTCTTTTTTGCATGTTTGAGCTCTCCAAAGGATATATTGTCTTTTTCATTGAAGTAGTGCACTCCAAAATAGGTTTACAATTGTTGAGTCCATCATTTTGTGGTTTGACATTAAATTTTCCTTCAAACCAAGGGATGATAATGTTCACTTGGAAATGGAAATTGGTTTGGCCTCCTAACATGTTAGATCGATAAATTCCCCATAAATTTTCTCTAGTGTTGAAGTCTATTGTAGTGTCCCTTTTTATAAATTTGGAAAAATTGTTATTTTTGGCCAATTCGACCCTTAGACTAGTTATGACTTCAATGCTCCCAAATGGATCCAAATGCTTCCAAATTGGGTCTGAAATTATTTGAAAGGTATTAATACATAAAAATTATTCTGAGAGATGTTTGGACACTCTCAAAATACTTCTGCAACATTCATTACAATCAGGAGAAAATAGGGAAATTTACTAGTCAATTCGAGGTTCAAAACCCCCAAGGGTAGGGGACAAAAATGGCTTTCCAAATGCAATACGACCCTCCCAAATTTTAGAACAAAGACATATAATTGTTAAATTAATTCAATGGGATCCCAAATGCATCATTAATCAGTTCCTAAATGCTGTTGCAACTCCCATAAATCATAGGTTTGTGGACATGTCTTCACCTAGGGGGAAATGATAGGAAACTTCACCATTTGCTATGAAATTCGATATTTATGTTCCAAAGGCTTATGTAATGTATATGAAACTTATTCAGGAAATTAATGACTCTCCATACATCAAAAAAATTATAGATATGAACTGATACAAGTCGAAATAAAGCAACTTCAAGATTTCATAACAAGATATGAGGAAAATGGCACCATTTATACATTGTTTGGTATTTTGACATAGTTTCACTTGGTATTTCGACCTGAGGATATTCTGAGAAGAAAATACAGAGTAAATACATCATATTAAAAATAAATTGGGCCACAAGATCTCCCTCAAAGAGATCAGCATCTCACCAAGTGCGCCCTTCCTCTAAGAGCCAAATTATGAAGAGAAAAGTGAGAAAGGTGTGGAAACAAGTTGAAGAAGAGAATGTCACGAGAATCCCTATAGATTCAACATGCAAAAAATGACTCCATTGTAGCTCCAAATGAAAGGTCTGAATGGCCTCTCCAATTTTTAATTAGGAAGGGAATATTTCACCCTCGAAATTGGTACTAGGGCAAGTAGAGTAAACACTCCACAAGCATGGACAAGCTATGCTCTCCAATATGAAAAATTAGAAATGATCAAAAGCTACTCTGATTCTTTGTTCTTGACTTTTATAAAATTCCAAATACCTCCTTAGCTCGAATTCCATCCATGAGCTTCATGCCAACTCGAATTGGGAAGAGATTCCAATGTGTGCCACTTATCCCTCCATTCCTAGCCTCCTCCTTCACTGAATTCAAATGGATGACTCTTTGGCTGAAATAACTCTTTTGTGTGCCCTCTTGGAGGCTATTTTTATCCTTTACATGTCATATATGTCAGATGTCAGCAATAAGGTCTAATTTGTGTCATAAGTATCATAGCATCTTAATCATTATTGTCATAGAATCTAGGGAATCTAGCCCAAGTGTCTCAATATCTCTCAAATGCCTCTTCCTCTTCCATGGAAGTTACTCTTCTACTCCAATTCGACCTTAATTGAGTCATGCAAAGCATATTGACCTTCCAACTCCCCAAGAACATTAGACTCCACCTTGTTAAGATTCAATATGCTAAGATATAGATAACATCAGTATTCCATTAGATTTCACAACAATAGCATATACAGGATCATTGAAAGAACAACAGGCATATCATAAACACAAGAGACACAATTTATCTTGGGAAACCCTCATGGGGTAGAAAACCCAACAAAGCTTCTTCAATATAGATGACCAACAAATACAAAGATGTAATCCCAAAACATGAGCTCCTTCTCCTCCTTTCCAGATCTCTCCTTCTCCTATGCGAGTTTCACAAGTGAGTGTGTGTGATAAAGGAGGATCACACATTCTCGATTTATAATTTACCTCACTTGACTTTTAACCCTAACTAGGTCGGCCCCAACTTAACCACTCAACATAATGCTGACTGGGGTGACCCCACTAGGGGACTTAAACACCCCATTACAACTAACTTTGGGCCGACCCCACTAGGGAAGTCTAATAACCCAAGTTACCACATTCCGACAGAGGAATAAACATATACGGATATACAATAAGGTCCCTGCGGAGGAATGAAACATCTCCGGATAAAGTACAAATATAATATTCTTAGAAGTTACAATATTTCAACACTCCCCCTTAACGAGAAGGATATTCTAACAACATCTGTAGGAGCAAGGAGTCATCACATGATAAAATGATACATCTATAAATCATTGGAAGCTTTCTTCATCAGTAACTCAAACAGTTACTGGAACATCTTCAAGATATTCAATACTGGAACATCAACATCTTCAGTACTGAGTCTTCATCTTCTACAACACTTGATCAGCTACAGCATCAACATCTGGATCTTCCGATCAATAGCATCATCTGGATATCTCGATTAAAAACATCATCATCTGGATCTCTCGATCAACAACATCATCTGGATCTCTCAATCAACAACATCATCATCTGGATCTCTCGATCAACAATATCAACATCTGGATCTTCCGATCAACAGCCTCATCATCTGGATCTCTTGATTCAATAGCATCATCACCTGGATCTCTCGATCAATAGTATCAACATTTGTATCTTCCGATCAACAGCCTCATCATCTGGATCTCTTGATTCAACAGCATCTACAACACACATGACCCAATTACGGGATGGTCAATCCCTGTCAATTTAGGACATAAATCCAAGGACGATGCAATCATGATCCACTTACGGGATGATCAATCCCTATCAATTTAAGACACCACAACATATCTATGGACGAGGCAATCCAGATCTACTTACAGGATGATCAATCCTTATCACTTTAGGACATAAGTACAAGGACGAGGCAATCATATCACGTACATTTTGAACCGAAGGTTCAGGGATGATGCAATCTTATCATGTACATTTTGAACCAAACGTTCAGGGATGATGCAATCCTATCACATACATTTTGAACCAACCATTCAGGGATGATGCAATCCTATCACATACATTTTGAACCAACCGTTCAGGGATGATGCAATCCTATCATGTACATTTTGAACCAAATGTTCAAGGATGATGCAATCCTATCACGTACATTTTGAACCAACCATTCAGGGATGATGCAATCCTATCACATACATTTTGAACCAACCGTTCAGGGATGATGCAAACCCATCATGTACATTTTGAACCAAACATTCAGGGATGATTCAATCCTATCACGTCCATTTTGAACCAACTGTTCAGGGATGATGCAATCCCATCACGTACATTTTGAACCAAACGTTCAGGGATGATGCAATCCTATCACGTCCATTTTGAACCAACCGTTCAAGGATGATGCAATCCCACCACTTACAGGATGGTTAATCCCGATCTCTTTAGGACATAAAGTCCAGGGATGATACAATCCACTCGTCCACTTAGACAAAGTCTAAGGACCACACATCGACCTCATCGTCTGTATCATCAACACAAGTATCCTCATCATCGATACAAGTATCCTCATCATCGATACAGGTATCCTCATCATCGATACAAGTATCCTTATCATCAATACAAGTATCCTCATCATCGATACAAGTATCCTCATCATCGATACATGTATCCTTATCATCAATACATGTATCCTCATCATCGATACAAGTATCCTTATCATCAATACATGTATCCTCATCATCGACCTTACCGTCGGTATAGGAAACCTCATCATCAATACAGGTATCCTCATCATTGATATAAGTATCCACATCTCATCATCAACCATATCACTCCCCCTTTCGAGGAGGGTTCTTCTGAACTACACCAAGCTTGTCTCGGAAATACTCAAACTTTACTCGAGACAGAGGTTTGGTCAATATATCAGCAACTTGTTCGTCAGTGCTCACATACTCGAGCTTGATAGCTCCTTTCTGTACCATATCCCGTATATAAAAATATCGGATCTCTATGTGCTTTGACTTATCATGGAATATTGGATTCTCTGTCATCTTGATACAACTCTGGTTGTCACACAAGATCACAGTGGGTTCCATCTCTTAAGTCAAACAATCCTGATAACAACTTCCAAATCCATAACGCTTCACAACTAGTAGAGCAAGAAGCTACATATTATGCGCCAGCTGTGCTGAGAGCCACACTGGACTGCTTCCTGCTAAATCACGAGATCATGGCAGATCCCAGACAATAACATCCACCCGATGTGCTCTTCTTGTTTGATACACTTACATCCCAATCGGCATCTGTGTAGCCATACAATCTGAAGTCATGATCTCCAAGATAATATAGACCAAATTCTATTGTACCCTTTAGGTACCTCATCACATGCTTTGCAGCTATCAAGTGAACACGTCTAGGCTGGATTAGATACTGACTCAATGTGTTCACAGCAAAGTATATATCTGGCCTAGTATTCGCTAGATACATCAATGACCCAATAATCTGTCTGTACAGAGTCACATCCACTAACTCTGATGAGTCATCAGCTAATGGCTTCAAGTTGGAATCCATGGGATTGGTCATGGCTTTACATTCCAACATATCAAATCTTCTCAAGATTTCCACAGCATACTTTCCCTGGTTGAGAAAATATTCCTTCTGGGCCTCGCCATACTTCCAGACCTAGGAAGTAATGCATCAATCCGAGATCTTTCATCTCAAATTCTGTAGCTAGCTTCTTCTTGCTTTCCATGATTTGTTTCTCATTCCCTGTCAGAAAAATATTATTCACATACAGTAATAGTATGATAGGTTCATCATCCATAACCTTAAGGTAAAGGTTAGGATCAGCTTTAGTTTTGGTAAAGCCCAAGCTTGTCAAGAAGCTATCAATTCTCCCTCTATGACTGAACATCATTCACACTCTGCATTTAGTGATCTTCTGCCTATCTATCTGTGCCATCTCCTGTCATATAGGTCTATTGATATGAGCCTCAAGATCATTCGAACTCTGTGGTGAGTTCCTTCTTGCATCCATCTAAGAGAAGAATGTCATCTGTATGTAGAAACCATCTTCAACCTTGTAGCAAAGGTTGAAATCCGCATCACCCATGGTGATCATTAAGCTCATCAAATGACTATCGATCCTGGGTACCCTTACAGAGCTTTCTTCAATTGAATCATGGGATTTTTCTCGATTCACACTTCTTCTTCAATTACACCATTAAGAGAACGGCCTTATCTAGCCACTTGGAGCAAACATCTCGTCATGATCCTCTTCCTCTTTCTAAGAGAATCTTTTGGCCACAAGCCTTCTATAGCATGTTTGATTTGTAATTCTTCTTATTGAACATCCATCACTTGTTCGATGTTTGTCATTCTTCATGATCTCTCCTACAAATCAAAGTTAATTACATGATTAGTAATACTTCGTAATCATCAAATCATGTTGACATGATAACCTATTATGCATACTGATATGATTCACATAGTTATGCAACTATCTTGACCAATATTTTTGCACAACACTTTTCCATATCTAGTATGACTACAGTGGCTATCTAGATGCCTTCCATCTCTACCAGAACATATTATCAAGAGCATGCACAGCTCTCAGCATGTCAACAAATAGGTTTCATTCTAGAAAAGCAACAATGGAATGTTTGTCCAACTTACCCATCATATGCATATTAGTGGTATATTGTTCAATGCTATATGAATGCTTACACTATGCATGATATATTCTAGGAATACAAATATGCGTACAACTATTACGAGCAATATCATTGACTATTCAGAGATTCAAGAAGTAATTCAAATAACAACTCAAATACTTATCTTTTATGTTTGTGTGGTTTCCTCTCGCTTGATCTCTAATTTCCCTTTATGATAGCATCATGATTATATGTCTTTGAACTTCTATCCATCCTGGACCACTATGCATGCTTAAGTGTGCACTAGTGTCATCCTCATGATCTCATACATAATCATATATTCATTAGTATAATCTCAATACTATCAAAACAGTATGATTCTAAATGACTGTCATAACACAGGATTTGAAACAGACATTGGAATTTTTTGCCCAAAGCAGATTTTAATTGAAGACCTCAAAAACAATGAAGACAATTTACAGCCTATTACTGTTTCATTTTTAGATCTACAGAAGGAAGATATTGGCATCACAAACGGATCATTGAAATTTGAGAACATCCGAGCTTGCAAAAGGATTCAAGATCAGGCTTATCTTGAAATTTTCATGCTCGTGAACAACAAGAAGTTTCCGATCATTGTCAGAATGCTTTAAGTCCTGCTATACATTTATCATATGATCATTTGTATGAAGAGTAAATTGTCATTCCTGATGATCAAGAGTTTACCTCGAAAGAACAAGCAACTCATTTCTTTTTCAGCAAATGGGAATCTATGCATGGGTAGTTATCTTTCCTGAATCAGCATGTCTCCGAACATGGTTACAATGATCCAGTAGCAGTTTTATTGGACTCATATCTCTTAGATTCTCTGAAGATTTCAGATTACATCATATCATTGGCACTTCTAGGTGAGTATGATTTTCTCAAGGATTTTATATTGTTGTTGTTGTATTTATGTCATTCTCTATTGATCAGTGGCAGAGATGAGATCATTTCAGTTATCACGTTGCTTGAATGGTTACTATGGAAGTTTGCATTTACTTGAGTAGATTGGAGAGCTAGTCAAAGTAGGGTAGCATAGGAAATAAGCTCGCCTTTAGAGTATTTGCTTTTACTCAGTTTGCAGTAGGTGCATCAGTTAGTTTGCTTGAATAAGTGGCATATTTTGAAAGTTTGCAGAGGTTGGTTGTACAGTTGACTCCATCGCCCAGTGGATAAGGCACAAGGTCTACATGATCTTGAAACCTCACAAGGAGGATTTCATCCCCTAGCCGGAGCCAGATGTTAGGACTGGAATTGTACCTAGTCCCTTTTTGGTCTTTTCTTAATTTTTCATTTCTTATTGTTTTTTATCTTTTTTTATTATCTTAAGTTATCTTGTGTTTTTTGTTTTTTATTATTACATGAGCATTGATTTATTATTTTATCCCACTCTTATTTCATGTTATAGGTGTTGGCTTATTAAAAATTTCATTTCTTTGTAAGTCTCCAAACACTTATTAATATTTGGCCTAATTCCTATTTCGAAAAATTAACTCCTATGTTGAGAGTTTGTAATAATTTTCATATAAAAACATTCCCGCAGCATAGTTACCATATTGCATATGCATAAGCGTTGCTGGAATCCGAAATGATGGAAGATCATGGTTAATTCATAGTAAGTGTTGGCACATTCTTTTTCATGATGATTGAAGACCTGGAGGGAGTTCTTTGTTATATCATAACATTCATCAAGTTCATGATGATTCATCAACGAAGGAGCTGAAGACAAGGGAAACCACGTGCATGGTTCAAAGGATACTAAGACAGGATTTTGCAAATGATATTGAAAGTGAGAACATTGTTGAGGCTTCATGCTATAATCCTTGGAAGGGGACTAATAGACAGAGTGCCGTCTATCACAACAAAATGCATAAAGATGATGAAAGATGCATGGCCATTATCTGTTTCTTACTATTTTAGTCATGACCATTGAGCGCAAATTACGAGGATATTGAAGAGAATTTTTAAAAAACAAGAGAGTTTTTTGTTAATCGTGGACTCATTCACGAAAACCTATCTCATTTTTTGCACTGGTGTCCCGGATCGAGAGATATGGAGGGTTCTTTGAGATCCATTTTTCATAAATTCGTCAGATTTTGCTATTTTGGGCATATTCGACCCTAGAATTCCGGATTTGATAACTACTAAATGTAACTGCTGAATAGTTTCAAAACTTAACCTAAAGAAGTGGTTGAGGAAACTACTTCATTTTATAATTATAAAAGAAAGAACAAGATACATTGTGGAGGTTGGTTTTTGTTCTAAAGAAGGGATTTGAGACTGACAATGTTGTTTACACTTAGACATATACTTAATACTCTCATGAAAGTGTTTTGAAGACCGAGGATTGATCTGAATATATTATATAAGCCATTTATTGACTCTTATTGTTGGTTTATGTTTATGATTTGTTTAATCACCTGGTTGATAATTCATTTCTGGATAAAGGTGTTTATCTTGTGAATGCTTATGAACTTGTGGACAAAACTAGTTTTCTTGATTGGATGAATGCTCATAGTTTATATCTATGTTTTATATCTATATCTCAGCTTTTCAGGATTTCTTTATGATTTAGTGCATGTATATGCTCCATATTTAATGACCCCCCTTCTTGTGAATGATTCCTTCAAACAAAAATTACAAAAACAAATTCATTTTCCTTAGTTTTCTTGAGATTGTTCTAGCTTGTACCCTTTGTAGTCTAGGGACAATTTCTAGCACAAAAAGTTATGTCTAACATACCCAAACAATATCTTATTTGTTCTCTTCAATGATTTAGAGACCTTGTGCTAGAACCTGCATATCTCATAAGTTAAGCATAGTAGAACAAAGTCATACATACCTCATAAGTAGAGCTTCTATGTGATCAAAGACTATGGATGAGCCTTTGTCTTCATGTCATCATGGTCATAGAACTCGATTTGTCTTTCTTGATGTACCTTTCATGTTAGCAGACAACATCATCCTCATACAACACCAAAAGTGCATTAGTACAATCATAAGTGTCATAACCCTAATCAGTGAATGTCTTCTATCATTCGCATGCATTCATACTTTTACTAAGGTGATCAGACAATCTAGAATTAATCATGATTGTACTAACCTCAATAATATGAAGACAAACATATTATAAACTTAATCATGAAACGGATTTAAAAACATACATGTTTCTTCTCAAGTCATACCTGTTGAGTAGTCTTCTCTATAAGGGTAAAACCCTAACCCTCCAAGGTAGATCACTTGTATGTTCATGGTGCTACTATGATAGAATATCAGTGCCATTTAAACCTTCTTCATTGCTTCCCTATGAGTCTCCCAACTTTGCTAGGGTTTCTTCTTACTTGGAAACCCTAATCTTCAATCTCCTTCCTCCCACAACATTTTGATGGAGGATTAATATCTATGATGAATGGATTCCAAATCCATTATAAAAGTTTCCAATGTTGTATCAGGTGTCTCCAACATTGTATCAGGTCCTTCCATACCTAAAAACTGAAAACCCTAAGTGAGAGCTTCTTCCTCCTCTTCCTTGATTTCCTCTGTTGGGCCATTTAAGATGCGTCGTATTTTTTCTGGTGTATCTCTGAAATTTCAGATCTACAGGGTCTAAAACTTCGGCCTGTGGTATCCTGACCTGTCATCTTTCCAACCCCACAGGTTTTAGCTTCATTGGATTCTCAATCAGAGGGATATGCTCATTTTACCAACATGACCTGTTTAAGGGATGAAACATCATACCAAACTTGTACGGAGTTCCACGTGTCACTGTTTCAACTTCGGCCTCTGAAATCGGACCTGTGAAACTACAGTCTGTGCCCTAAATTTCACTTTTTATGAAATTTCATTTGGAGCTTCCTAGCCCAAGATATAACATTTTTCCCTAGGTCACCTGTTTAGGACTGCAATCTGGAAGAGGCAGAAACCCTAACTTGTACGGATCATATCTCATAAAGTACAACGAATCTGAGGCTGAAATTCAGACACAAGGTACAAGAAAATTTCATCTTCGGCCTGTCCAATTTTCAGATCCTGAACCTTCGCCAAAACTGATTTATAGCGAAAGTTCCACGATGAGTAGGTTTTGCTATACAAAACCCTAACTTTCAAATTGTCACAAGTGAGACAAATGTCGTAAGTGCCATACATTGCCTTCCTTCAGGCTAGCTTTGATACCATGTTAAGATTCAATATGCTAAGATAGATAACATCATTATTCCATTAGATTTCACAACAATAGCATATACAGGATCACTGAAAGAACAACAAGCACAACATAAACACAAGAGACACAATTTATCCTGGGAAACCCTCATAGGGTAGAAAACCCAGCAAAGCTTCCTCAATATAGATGACCAACAAATGCAAAGATGTAATCCCCAAACATGAGCTCCTTCTCCTCCTTTGCAGATCTCTCCTTCTCCTATGCAATTTTCACAAGTGAATGTGTGTGATTAATGAGAATCACACATCCTCTATTTATACTTTACCTCACTTGACTTTTAACCCTAACTAGGTCGGACCCAACTTAACCACTCAACATAATGCTGACTAGGCCGACCCCACTAGGGGACTTAAACACCCCATTACAATTGACTCTGGGCCGACCCCACTAGGGAATTCTAATAACCCAAGTTACCACATTCCGATGGAGGAATAAATATCTCTGGATATACAATAAGGTCCCTACGGAGGAATGAAAAATCTCCGGATAAAGTACAAATAGAATATTCTTAGAAGTTACAATATTTCAACACACCTTGGATTCGAATGGGTGAGAATAGGATGCCATGTGGCATGATGAATCTAGCTTTGTGTGGGTCCCACACCACCAATGTGTCTCCATGACCAAGTGCCACCTTGTTTTCCTATCATAAATATTTATTTAACCCCTTTTAATATATTTATGTCAAGCTAATGTCCATTTGGGGTTTTATAGTCTCCTTATTCCAAATCTAATGTTTCCACCCCAACCTAGGAAGCTAGTAGATTGGTGGAATTTCCTCTTTTGATATTTATTTGAATGGGACATTACAGTCCTCCCCACCCAAGATATTTTGTCCTCAAGCAATTTCGAACATGGATGTTGAAGAACCTGCTTTTTTCCAAAACTTTCTTTCCCAATTTTTTTTTTTGAAACCAATGAGACTAAAAATTATTCCAGGGTCCCATTGCTTGTATTGCACTCCAACAATTAGGAGTGCTCTCCAACCCATACCATCAGGCAAGGGAATTCTTGAATCCCATTTCCTTGTATGCATTCTTCCAATCATCATAAGTACAAAATATAGATCATCAAAGTACATAGAAACATAATAAATATGTACATCAAGGAGGTGCCTCATCAAAGAATCATGAAAGTGCTTATACCTCCAAGCAAGTAGACCACCATTTGCCAAGTCCATACAAGCATCAAGTGACCAATCAAATCTGCTCCAATGACATAGGTGAGAATCTCATGTCCTATAATGTTGTTCCAAAAAGATGTAGGATGCATCAAAATAATCAGCCATGTATTCTTTCATCCAAGAAGTGAATGAAGAATCTCCACTAAAATCTGAACCAAGTAGGGAGAAAAGAAAACAATGAGCCTTCAAGGGGATCATAGAAGTACCATTTGTACATCCATGAATATGTGTATCATCAAGAAATAACAAAGGATGTTGTTGCCAATAAAAATGTGCTCCAATCATATATCTCTTCACCCAAATATCGAATTAAGTTCCTCCAACATCAATTGAACTAAGCAAGGAGCAAGGAAAATTATGAGTCTTCAAGTGACTCAAGTGAACATCATAGGTGCATCCATGAAGATATGTATCATCATAATGTAAAAAAGGATGTTGCTGAAAATGTAAATAAGAAGGTGTTCTAATCATGTCATCATCTAAAGGAGGATAGGAATTTCATACCCCCCATGTGGCACCATCAAAAAGAAACTTTTCACCCATACTTCATTAGGATGAATGCTACAAAATATGGAAGTGTAAGATGTAGGAGAATGAACCAACTCACCCAAATTATCAGAATATGAAAAAGTGCCATCCTGTGTAGGCTTCATAAAGGTAGGATCATACACCTCCCTCAAAAGGGAAAAACTTTCCTCATAGGTCGGTTCCAATGTAGTGGAATCATACACTTCTTCAAAACTTGTGTAACCATTTCCAAGAGGCAACTCAAGTTCCTCTTCCACCACAACAAGTGCTTGGTTCTCATCAAGCTCATATTCAAACACATCAAGCACCTGCAATTTGCCATGTTTCTCATGATCCATCATGTCATGAGAATCCTCGAAGTAATCTACCATTTGACAATCTGAAACATAGGAGGAAGAACAAGTATCTTGCAACCTCTCAAGAAGTTGCTCATTTTGCATTTTGAGCTTATGAATATCCTCATTATTATTCAAGTATGCTCCATGTAACCATTCATTAAGCTCAACCAAATTGTTTCTATCAAATAGCAAAGACATGAAATTACCTTTGATGTTGCACATTGCTCTTTGAATCTTCTCCATATCTTCAACGAAGGATGGATCCTTCAATGAAGAAAATCTCTAACGAGAATTTGACACCAATGCTTGAGTGTCATGGAATATTTTAAAGGTCTTTTGGATCTTATTTTGATTCACCTTCAAGGACCCTTCAAAAAAATGAGGCTCTTGCAAATGAACCTCCTCATCTTCTTCCTTCTTGCTTGGACCAACTTCATGAAGCTCAAGTGGTGATGGGGAAGTTGATCTTGGTTCTTCTTCAACTGCTACAAGGTATTCATTTTCATGCTTAATGGAATTTTTGCTTGCAACAACACTTTCAAAAGCGATCTCTATGTCACCAACATAGAGGTGTGAGCACCCATCAGTAGGTACTCCTTCATAGTTCAAGCATCCATCAGTAGATGCTCTTTGATTCATGTCCCAGGTAGAATGTGTCTCGAAATGATCTTCAATATTTTCAATAGAGTCTTATTCATGCTCATGTGATGTCTCCTCATATTTTTCAGAGTCACTTTGCAGTGACTTCCGATCCTCTTCGTGTACTGCTTCTTCTACTTCACCTATTTCAGAACTAGCTGGCTCATGGGTCTCTTCCTTTTTACTCAAACATATGTGATTTGTTCTCCAAGGTATTTTGCAAGAAGGGCATAGACCTTTCTTCACTAACTCCACATCTTCATTTTTGTGCCTATTTTCGAACACCCAATCAGAAAATTCTTCAAAAGGAATGGCCTTTTGTGTATCTCCCTTGTACACATCAAGATATGCATGATATTGTTGGGGCAAGGTTTTACATGTTGCTCTCAATATTTGCAATTCATTCATAGAATTATCCTTTGGTGGTGTGACACACTCATCTTCATCAGATTCAAGGTCATAAGAATAAACCTCATTCCTTATGAAATTGTAAGAAGTGTTGCACGATGGCACCTCTTCCTCAAACCATTCACAATCTGCTTCATATTGCTCACAATCATCTTCATACTGCTCATGAGCATTGTACTCATAGGAGTCATCATAATCGTAATACATGGCTGCAAATTATTCTTCAATGTATGATATTAATGCACAGGTGCAAGGACCATGCTCTAATACCACTTGTAGTGTCCCCTTTTATAAATTTGGAAAAATTGGAAAAATTGCTCTTTTTGGCCAATTCGACCCATAGAGTAGTTATGACTCCAATGCTCCCAAATGGCTCCAAATGCTTCCAAATTGGGTCTGAATGTATTTGAAATGTATTAATACATAAAAATGAGGCTGATAGATGTTTGGACACTCTCAAAAGATTTGTGCAACATTCATTTACAATCAGGAGAAAATAGGGAAATTTACTAGTCAATTCAAGGTTCAAAACCCCCAAGGGTAGGGGACAAAAATGGCTTTCCAAATGTAGTACGACCCTCCCAAATTTCAGAACAGAGACATGGAATTGTTAAAGGACTTCAATGGGCTCCCAAATGCATCATTAATCAATTCCTAAAGGTTGTTGCAACTCCCATAAATTAGAGGTTTGTGGACATGTCTTCACCTAGGGGGAAATGATAGGAAACTTCACCATTTGCTATGAAATTCAAGATTTATGTTCCAAATGCTTATGTAATGTATATGAAAATTCTTCAGGACCTTAATGACTCTCCATACATCATAAAGATCACAGATATGAACTGATACAAGTTGAAATAAAGCAACTTCAAGCTTTCATAACAAGATATGAGGAAAATGGCACCATTTATACATTGTTTAGTATTTTGACATAGTTTCACTTGGTATTTTGACCTGAGGATCTTCTGAGCAGAAAATACAGAGTAAATACATCAAATTACAAATAAATGGGGCCATAAGAGCTCCCCCAAATAGATCAGCATCTCACCAAGTGTGCCCTTCCTCCAAGAGCCAAATTATGAAGAGAAAAGTGAGAAAGGTGTGGAAACAAGTTGAAGAAGAGAATGTCACGAGCAGCCCTGTAGCTTCAACCTACAACAAATGACTCCATTGTAGCTCCAAATGAAAGGTCTGAATGGCCTCTCCAATTTTTAATTAGGATGGGAACCTTTCACCCTCGAAATTGGTACTAAGGCAAGTAGAGTAAACACTCCACAAGCATGGACAAGCTATGCTCTCCAATATGCAAAATGAGAAATGATCAAAAGCTACTCTCCTTCTTTGTTCTTGACTTTTATAAAATTACAAAAACCTCCTTAGCTCGAATTCCATCCATGAGCTTCATGCCAACTCGAATTGGGAAGAGATTCCAATGTGTGCCACTTGTCCCTCCATTCCTAGCCTCCTCCTTCACTTAATTCAAATGGATGACTCTTTGGCTGCCCTAACTCCCTTGTGCGCCCTTTTGGAGGCTATTTTTATCCTTGACATGTCATATATGTCAGATGTCAGCAATCAGGTCTGATTTGTGTCATAAGTGTCATAGCATCTTCATCATTGTTGTCATAGAAGCTAGGGAATCTAGCACAAGTGTCTCAATATCTCTCAAATGCCTCTTCCTCTTCCACTCCAATTCGACCTTCATTGAGTCATGCCAAGTGTCTCCATGACCAAGTGCCACCTTATTTTCCTATCATAAATATTTATTTAACCCATTTTAATATATTTATGTCAAGCTAATGTCCACTTGGGGTTTTATAGTCTCCTTATTCCAAATCTAATATTTCCACCCCAACCTAGGAAGCTAGTAGATGGGTGGAATTTCCTCTTTTGAGATTTATTTGAATGGGGACATTATATCTACTTAGGATCTTAATAAAGTGTGTGTATATCTTCTCATGATGTTTCTAAGAACACCCTCGAATATTAACAATACTTACATTTGTTGTTGTCTCAATAAGGGGATTGTTTCCAAGGGAGTCATTGGGATTAGTGCCACATGTGATTGAAGGTTGTGGATAGAATGAGGAAGCTCTAATGGAGTAGGGTCAACTCCATGCGGGATCCAACAAAATGGCATTGAATTTTTTCTGGTAGAGTCGGTAGAGTTACTCATTTGATCTTTAATTCCATTGATTTGGCACAAGGTAGAATCATGTACCTTCAACATGAAAAACTAATAAATTAAGTTCCATAATAGTGAAGTATGTTAGTGTCGAAGAAAGCTTAGTGCAATGTAACAATAATAAATGCCCAATTTAATATAAACATAACAATGATAAGGATTTACTTATTTGTGTCATAAGCAAAAGTGAACTACAAGAGAGGAGATTTTATTGTGATAGAAGCTATTCCATGAATCCAAAGCAAATCTGCATAAGATGGCAAATGCACAACTCAAATATGTACACTTATTATCATTACAGAGTGTTCTACAATATTGAACAATGTCACTCTATAGTGGTGAAGTAATTATGTGTGCTTCTAGCCTTTTGAAAGAATGTTGTAAGAGTCAATCACACTAATGCATGACATAAAAGAAAGAAGGGAAGAGAAGATAAGACATTCTAAGATGTCAAGATAATGATTTACAAATGGATTATGACACGATATTTACACATGAACAAAAATATATTGCTTTATATGAAGTGGTCCTTAACGGATAGTCAACCTTGGTCATTGTGTCTAAGGTTGACCATTACAATGTTTCACAAAATTAAGTTAGTACAGACACACCTTGATTCTTTTAGAATTGATAACTGGCTAGTGGCAATATCATTAAAAAGTGGGACCACTTTGATCACTCATTGTCTTCAAAGCAATCAATTTGAGTTATGAACCAACATTGCCATGTAGGTTGAACTATCAATAAAATGCATAGGTTGACTGTTGAATTAGCATGGCACAATCATTGAATATTGGGTGCAACAAGAGTTTCGTGTCATAGAGATTATTGAAGCTTTAGCACAAGGAGCAATAATGTGGCTCAAGTGTGGCAAGCACTAATGAGACTTGCAAATGTTGGTCATTGTTGGAGTCTTAACAAGACGTGATCTAGAGTAATATTGGTGTTGGCATTGCAACACTAAAAGTGGTGCCCTTAGTGCTAGAACAATGTGCAAAAGTTACACATTAATTATTGTTCAAATCATTATTATCCATTTCATAATCTCTAATTAAAATTAGTATTTTAAATTCCTTTAATTAATTGAAATTTGTTTTTTTACATCATAAATATTGGAGAAAAATATTACTTCGATACTCTTGGTTCAATGCAAAAAAACCACCTCCTATCAAACCACTACATTATTTTAAATCATTCCATAAGCCAAGCCTAGTTGACTACTTTACCTTAGTTCATTCCATAAAGTTAGCCTCACTTCAATATGGATAGCATCATATGTTTTGTTATGGCATAGTATTGAGACTAGAATTGAATATGGATACAAGTGTTTTGGTATGGCATAGTATTAAGACTAGAATTAGGGATATAAAAGTATATTGAATTTTTTAATATATTAGTATATTTAAATCACTTTATTTATTAATTCTTTATTTTGGTAAGGTATGGGTTGTTTTACAAAATAGAGTTAAATTTAATGTTTTATAAATTATTTACAAATTGGTATATGAATGTGAACTTTAAGAATTTAATCAATGAATTGATAATTTATTAAAATTTTCTTAATTGTTAATTTAGATATGTATATGAAAATTAGAAAATTCAACTATTAATATATTAAAAATATTTTTTGAAAGATATCGATTACATGGTAACAATATTTTAGAAATTGATCATTAAATTGTTTCTCTTAATAATGAATTTGAATTTAATAACATGCTTTTATCATAATATTATTGATTTTTCAACAGTTAATTTTTTCGAAAAACATCAACTTACAATAAGCAACATGACATGATTTTTTTCGAAAAACATCAATTTACAATAAGCAACATGCCATGACTCCTAAGTATCACATGACTCCTAAATACTTTACCTTTAGAAGGGAAAAAAATGTTATTAACATTAACCACTTACTGGAACCCACTCCAAGAGTTCCATGGGCAATTTAATTGGCTTCTCCTCTTCAATGTGCATATGCCATGGTCTAGAGAGTGCTTCTTGTACGCATGCCTATGCCTATGCCATGGTCTAGAGAATGCTTCTTATACTCAAATGGTGGGGGCTTATAGCCCGATGGCATATATCTCTTTTACAAGTGTTTGTGTTGTTCATTTTTATTTATTGGTTGCACTTCTTGTGTTTTAAAGAACGTGAGAACTTATGACTTTTATCTGTGATAGATTATATAGTTGTTAAAAGAGGAGAGATTTTATAATTTATATATTAAAAATAAATAAATAAATTAGTGAAAATACTATAAGTTGGTTTAGAAAATAAGTTTTAGGTTGAATAGAGAAATTGAATAAGTAAACAATAAATTATAAAAATATAAAATAATAATAATAATAAAATTTCACATCAAAATTAAAAAATAGTATAGGAGGTCACAAAGTGACAACAATTGTTTAAAGTAAAAAAAATGGTATTGTAAGTTACAATAAATTTTTTTATTTTTAATGAATAAAAGTAAAAAATGTATTGGGAAAGTTGTAAAATGACATTTTGAAAATCCATATTAAATATTTTTAACTTTTGTGTTTTAAAGTCAATTCTGGTTAGCTCATTCGTTTAAAGTGTGGGTCTAGGGGTGAGTTAGTTCGGATGAGACACCCAAAATTCAACTTAGATGCAATCCCCACTGATTTTGATGACTTAGATGCCCCTCAGTCATGGTTTCTTAAACCAAAAGCCAATCCGGCAAGTCAGTGAGTTTATAGCAAAAAAAAACACTTGTTTTAAAAATATTATCACTCTTACAAATTTAGGAGAGGAATTCCAGCAAAAAAACATTTGTCTTCAAAATAAAGTCTCTTACAAATTTATGTCCAATTGATAATTATTTTTTTGACAAATAAGAAAATAACTTTTTTAACAAATAAGAAAATAGAATTAGTGAAATTTAAAAATTCCAAAATTTATTTTTAATTTAAAAAAAATCAATTTAATAATTTGTTTTTTTTAATCCTTAAAAAACTTTATAAAAATGAAATTGAATTAATGAAAAGTATATTCCTTTTAGGACAGCGACTAACAAAAGAATTACAAGAAAACAGAATAACTTCTGATTGGCTAAACTCCTTAAAAGCTCATCTACCCAAGAAGCAAGAAAACAAATTAAATTTATAATAAAACAAAAATACACCAACAAACTTGTATAAAATGCTTATTTCAGAAGGGGATAATTAAAGTTCGTGGTCTAGTTAAATAGTATTTTTCAAACAATAAATGCAGACATAACCAAGTAGGAATATATACTCCAAGTGAGAAAACACTATGGATGTAAAGGGCTACACTGAAGCTCCTAAACAGCATGGAAGGTTGTATTGAGACTGGAAAATAAAAAATCCTCCCAAATTATTCACCCCATATTGCATTTGTACAATTATCTGTATGCTAATTATTATAAAGGTAAGGCCCCATATTGTATTTGAACATTTATCTGTATGCCCTTTTTTATAAAGGTAAGACCCATATCGTCCAAGGTCTTGGTGGCAGTAATATATAATGTCCTTCCATGGGTTTGGACATGTTGAACTTTATGCATGTTCTGTGGGCACCCAATTCAAAGTTTATTCTAGCAGGCAGCAAGAACCAGACAAAATGAATTTTTAGTCCAGTAATATCAAGTGCTGCACAAGTAAATTAACTAAATTTTATTTTGAATACATTTCACATTGTATTGCGATTGTTAGTTAAAAACCTTTATAAAATCTGCATGCCAATCAAACTGTGCAGAGGGAACTTGAGATCAGTTGCACACTGTATGAAAAATAAATATATCATAACTAAAACCTACAGCTACACAAATTCATTGTGTCAAAAACTACCCTGTCCCATATCCTTTAAAAAAGGAATTAATAGTGCAAACCTAAATTGCATAAAAGCATTGAATAGAAAAACATTACTCCGAAACATACTTGATACAGGAATGAAGCTAGTATTTAAAACAAACATTGTGAAAATTGGTAAGAAAATCCGTGGTAGAAATTTAGTTTCTATATATGCTAGATTGCCTTAAGAAATGCCATTGCCTAAAACTGAATTTAGAAATTAAGTACTAGACCAAGATTCATCTCGGTATTGAATTATTCTGTGTAATTCAGCTCACAGTTCCTTCACAAGGTAACATTATGCGAACAGACTTCCTACATTCTCCTCTTCCACCACATTGACAACTTGTGCAACTTCCGTTTCCATTTCCTTCTGAGGGGGTGCAGATTCAGGCAAATCAAATTTTCTTCTATTGGGTGACTGAGGATCCACAGCATCCAGCATTGATTCCAACTCTTGAATCATTGACCTCCTTGACTCCTTAACCAAATGGTTTGAGCCCTGCAACAATAAACAATCACCCAAAAAAAGCCCAAAAGCTCAAATCACAAGAAGGAAAACCTAAAACTGAGATTATCAATCAGTAAAACATCAACATCCCAAAGACTACCAATGGTGAGCATATATCCGAGTCTCAGTTTCAGTGCCCAGCTGGAAAGACCAAAGTTTGAGACCACCCCTATGACCTAAAGAGTAAAGACTATTACGGAAAATAACTCCAAACATATCAAACTCTTGGCAACGCATGAATAAACCCTAAATTCATCACTCCGTCCAGAATGGACTAATCTCAAACCAAAACCCTAATCCCATCAATATGCTAAGGACCGACTATAACCAATCCAAAGAAACCCAAGCCCTTCAATCTGCTAGGGACAAACTACAAGCAGTCCAAAAAAACCCAAAAACCCTAAGCACATCAATATGCTAGGGCAGACTACAAACAGTCCAAAATAACCCCAAAACCCTAAGCACATCAATATGCTAGGAGCAGAGTACAAACAGTCCAAAAAACCCCAAAACCCTAAGCACATCAATATGCTAGGGACAGACTACAAGCAGTCCAAAAAAACCCAAAAACCCTAAGCACATCAATATGCTAGGGCAGACTACAAACAGTCCAAAATAACCCCAAAACCCTAAGCACATCAATATGATAGGGGCAGACTACAAACAGTCCAAAAAAACCCCAAAACCCTAAGCACATCAATATGCTAGGGACAGACTACAAGCAGTCCAAAAAAACCCAAAACCCTAAGCACATCAATCTTCTAGTGACAGATTACAACAGTCCAAAATCCAAATCCAAACCTATCAATTTGTTGTTGTAAGTGGATGAAAACCAATTTGGTTGATCTGCTAGGAATGGACTATTACGAAACCAAGGCCAATCAACTGAAGGGGTATAAAAAAAAGGATTATAAACTAAAAAGCTATCAAACTGCTTGATATCAAAACACACAGACACACCAGAAATACCCCAAAAATAAAGAAAGAAGCTTCCATATGCATTTATTAGTGAGCATTTGTGTACATACCTCAATGGAATCGACTGTAAGCAAGAGGACAATGGTTTTCTCAGAAAACCTCTGTTTCTCCTCTGCATCCCTACACAGATGCCGACGATAGGCATAGTTTGTGAATAGAGATCTGAGCTCCTTCAGCTTGGCCTTTGCCACAGCAAGGTCTCGTAGGCTACGAAGATTTTGGGAACGACGAAGTAGATATTCCCGAAAGCATGTCTGAATGATCACAGCAGCATCCTGCGGAGACAAGTCCTTTTTCTTCCCCTTCCAACCCAGTTGGGCAGCTGCTGCGGCTCTCCTTTTGGCAAACACACCCTGCTATGATACACAAATAGTTGTCAGCCAAAAACAAAGAACAAGAACAAGTAATGCGTTTAACAACATGTTCAGCATAAGTTTGATCTTTGTCTTGCCTGGATTTTCTTGGACGCCTCATCATCATCTGTGTGGCTGTTGTTGCTGCTACTGTTGCTGCTACTGCTGCTGCTGCTGCTTCCATCCCCATCCTCAAGTGGAATGACTTTGATCTTAGCATCTGAAGGCTTGGTACCGTTGATAACGGTATATTTTTCAGCTCGGATGGTTTTGAACTCCCCCTCTCGTGCTCCAGGAATTATTATTGTGATGGGATCGGTGTGTTTCTTCTTAGATTCTTGATATTTATATGAAAGCTTTGCCTTCACGCCATTCTCTCCCTTCCATTCTTTCCTAAAGGACTTCTTTACAGTACATGCACATGGTAATGCCTTTGTCTTTTCATGTTTGGTATCCTTCTTGGCCTTCTTTTCCATCAGCTTCTCCACGCTCATCTCCATCGCTGCCATTCGATCAGCTAGGTCGTGCACAAATTCATCACGGTGGAACTGAGCTTTCTCTACTATCCTTTGAACAGCAAATGAATCCCCGCATCCTCTTGTGGTTGACCTAAGCCTGTGAATGGTTTTGTGAAAGGGACCTGTTTCCATCTCCATTGCTATCCTATCTGTGAAGGTAAAGGGCTCCTTCTTCATGGCCTTCTTCACATTCAAATTGAAATCGGAGATCCACCGTGATGACTCCCTTTCGCAGAGCCATTTCTTTCTGCTGCCAAAGAAATCTTCCTCAAATGGAAATGGGTTCCACTCTAGCTCTATGCTTGGGATCTTCGATTTTTCAAACATGCGTTTGTGGGTTTCTTCTATCCAGGACGATGATGGATTTGACTGGTAGTAGTAATCCACACGACTACAGTGCCCCGGCATATTGTTTGGGTTGGGGAAGAAGAATATCACAAAGTGCAGGAAGTAATCGTATGGATAGACGAGATGTTTGATAAAAATTAGTCTTGAAGACGGAGATTTGTAATGCTGTAGTTAAACCTGCCAGCTACAGTATATATATACGAAGAGAATAGCAGGACAAACAAATCCCATACACGTTTTTCAGGTGGAGGAAGCAGAGGAGAGAAGACGAGGGCAATCAATACTGAAAGAAGATGAACAAAAGCAAAAGTTTTGAAGATAAAGAAAAGCAAAAGTTTTGATCCCAAATGTGCATAAGATTCCTGATAAAAATACAGACAACAACAGATGGTCTGAAGATTGAAAACAATTTGTTTTTAAATGAAATTCCTACGCCTACATACGATATTGGGAGGAAAAGGGGAAAAGGGAGGGGGCGCAATATCCGATGGTTTGGGATGCGAGAGCTGGAAATCTGCGTACTGTAAATACCGGGAATATGTGTTACGGATATGGACGAGAGTGGGCAGTGGGCATGTGATGGAATCCAGTAACATATTAACTTATTGTTTTTACCGGACATACAGCCATATGATCTCTGACATCCGCCTATTTGTAAAAAAATACACCAAAAATATATATATATTGCGTCTCGAGTTCAAAGCCTTTTCTCATACTGCTTTTTTTATGAATTATAATTAATTTTTAGGTTGTTTTGGCGTTAAGAAAGCCGAATCTCCTGAGACGTATAGTTTTAGGGATTGTCAAGAAATGATACGTTTCAAAGTCGAGTAATTGAGTAGTTTAAAGATAAAATGATTTGGACCGGTTTGTTTTCGGACCATTTTTTTCCAAAATTGAATTGTTGGAATGTAAATATAAGATGTTGAAAATGGCGCAGGATAAAAGATAACTAAAACGCTCTGCTTTTTTGGTAATTTTGAGATAAAAATCGGTTAAATTTTTGGCATAATTTTGTAATTTTTGAGATTTTGACAAAAATTGCTCTGAATGAATCCAGCCAGTTGGGGGCGTTTTGGTTAGCCCTTATACAGCTATCACAACTTAGAATTAAATGTGATAAATATTGATTGATTGGTATTATTTTAAGATGATTTTTTTATAATAAAAAATTAATAAATTAGAAATTTTTTATTTAAATTTAATAAAAATTATAATTATTAAATTTTGTAAAAAAATAAATTTCAAATTTATTTAATTAAATCAAAATAAAAAATGATAATTTATAATAAGATAATTTAAAAATGAAAACATCCACTTAGCTGTAAAAGTTCAATCGCAAAACTTTGCTTTAAAAAAGCCATGGTATTTGTACACAGAAATGTTATCTTTATGTTATTTGTACACAGAAATATTATATATTGTTTAAATCAGTTATGAATTGCACCCATAAAAAATGTGGTCAACAACATTAAATGCGCTGATTCAGTTATGAATTGCACCCATAAACAATGTGGTCAACAACATTAAATGCGCTGATTTTTATTATTGTTTAAATTAAAGTCATAGACATATAAACTGGAAATGCTTTTAACAAAGGATTTGGGATGAAATTGAAACGTTGAAGATGCAGAGCATGTGCGACTGCACTGAGGGGCCGTAGTGAATGAAAACATCGACATCCATGTTGTAGGTACCTTACTAGCTAGTTTGTTCGTCACGTGAAATCCAAAATGTAAGTTTGAAGTCTGCCAATGATGGTGACAGACTATATAATCGTATCATGTATGCTATCTTATCTTCTAGACTGAATCAATCGTACGTATGTGGATGGCGATGGATTGCTATATATAATAGCAATTTCACCTCGAGGTGCAATAAAAGAACGTCGTATTGCAAATGATGCAAAGAGATCCTTAACATAGAATGTGGATTGAAGAGATGCGATGGGAGCACGTTTAGTATTGATGTGAGTACCCCAATCCACATTGAAATAGTAGGTGCAACATTGAAGTCATAGGTGCAAAAGATATTTACATTGAAAGGGGATCCATGTTGAGAATATATGGACTACCTATTTCCAATTGTCGGATAGGGAAATTGTGTTAAACTTTAAAAACATTTTAAAATTAATGCTAATAAATTACGCTCATGGTCGATCTTCAAGTCAAGCTCCAAGTTATACCGGTCCAAATACATTGCCAAGACTTGAACAATATATTGTGTTCTCAACTACAATTTGGCCACCTCTCAAGCTACATCGCCAAAGACCAAAGCCAAGCCCACATCGCATTAAACTATGCCTCAGGTCAAAGACCAAGCCCAAGCCGCGAAGGAGCCCTGCAAGCTAATGTCTTGCACCACACATCTGTTCCATCAATGAAACCTCACACCAAATCTACGTGGAAGCAAATCACTATTTCTGTTTTGAATGTCGTATTGAAGAGGAAGGAGGGAGATAAAGAAGGCGGAGGAAAAATAGACTATTGGAAAGAGAACCACAAACCAAAAGCTAAAACGTGAGAGTTGATACAATATTCTCAAAACATTAGATTATTCACATTAGTGGCGATTACATTATTGGCATTGTGCATGTGGAAATATTATTGTGGTCGAAAAGAGATTGATTTTGCTCCATTATTAGTTTACTCTATAATCCTTGCTAGGAGTGCTGGGGAGATGAATACATGGTCTGCAATATGATGATACATGCATTACACAGATTGTCGTGTATTTTTGGGAAAATATGATTATTTAACGAAAAGTAGTGATCAAAGCTTGCTATAGCTTCGATCTATGTTGAGCTTATGGCAATCTCCTTTGACAAATTCGTGGTGGGTCTTTTGCCTTCCATGCTCGTTTGGGTTTTGATCAATACAACACTACTCTTAGCCCTTTACCGGACACTGCTCTTTGTAGATATAAACGTAGAAGAACCTTTTGACGTTGAGATGGACTACGAGGGTCCCAAATCTCATAGATCTTCCCCTATCATGTTTTCTCATTTGCGGTCCCCAAATTTGATAACTAACAATGAAAGCCCTTTAAGAAATTGTGTCTGTGCTTCCATTTAGTTGATGTGTGTCCTATCAAAAGAAGATTGGCTTGGTGATGAACAAAGGATAAACATTCAATATATTCATTTGAGCAGAGTATTAAAATGAAGCAAAAATACATATAGGCATACATTATTATATCAGTTGAGAAAATAGATAGGAGTAAAAAGAAAGATCCGATGCTACAAGATGTCATTTTAGCATAACTTAGCCTACTCTAGGTTAATCATCTAGACATATTGCTTTGATGACAAACCTGTGTTAAAGCATTTATATTTTGGATAATTAGGTTTTGGATCTCAAAGTTTTGGAAAAATAAAATGTGGGTTGAGACTATAATGTTTGCCATGGATTGCTTTCTTAAATCAAATTGTACACACAATAGTGTACCCAAACCTCAACGGCTGGATGGAGGATAAACGTGTTTGTCATGTTTTTTCATATTGCGCAGGGACCAAATTTGTTGGATTGCCATTGGGATTTAGTCAGATGGTTTTTACTGTCGCCACAAAAATAGCCCGCACGTCGAATCTACACTGGTGAATGCAGGTGAGGAGTTAAAACAGATCAAACAGAACATCAAAGAGGTAAAATCCTAGATAGCCATTGAAACTCTCCAATATCCTTAAATTCCATTATTATACACTGCTAGAAATAAGCATCTAAATTTCTTCTCACAATCAGGACATGTTTGTATGTAACAGTATTTGCTAAATATCAACATATTCATACAAGATTAAATAAATATCAGTAGTTCCCCATGAAATGATAGGTATTTATTTTTAAGTCTTTGCCAAATATCATGAGCCAAATTGTTTTATTCGAATCTTACACCTTATATAAAACTGCTTGAATAAAATAAGATCTTTAAACTATATAAAAAATAAAGTGAAATTAACCATATTTCACACACCATATTTTAGATTGCACTTTGTATTCTTTTCATGTCACACTGTAGTTAGATTTTAGATAGCTCATTGTATTCAAATAACTCACTATATTTATATTTGAGATCGGTCAATGCTCCATCGCTCACATGGCTATCTTAATATTCAGATCACTGAGAATTTTTAGAATTAAAAATATAAAGCAAATAATGGAAAACGGATAACCTAATTTATGGAGGGAGGCTCATACTATTATTTGATTTCATGCAGTGAACATTCGAAGGTATTCAAACATGGGATTTCATGCAGTGACCATTCAGAGGTATTCAAACATCATGGCATGTACTTCCTAAAACATTCAAAATTAGATTACCATTTAAATAAAATAAAATATTGCTCTTTAAATGTTTATTATAAAGTAATTTATATATTACAAGTGTTTTCAAAAAGATTGTGTGAAGGATACAAGTAATTTATATATTATAAACTGGTCCTTTCTTTTTTCCTCATTTTTTACTTTTAAATCATGATCCTTAGCAAACAATTGTTTTTTACTTTTTCATTTGTGTGTATATATATTTATATATGAGAAACAAATTGTATATACTTATGCATACTATGAATCATAGTTGCATAATTCGAGGACGAATACGAATACAAATATGATTCGATACGGAAAAAATATGTAATGAAAAAATCTAGTACGGATAAAATACGGAAGTAAAATGTTTACATATAATACTTTTAATCAAATATTCACAAATACACCATAAATGTACATAGATATTTATATAATAAAATCAATCATTTATAATGAGGCCAAGAAATATAACTTGCACTCAATTGCTCTTCATTAGTGGTGCTTCCATATAGTGAAGATTTTGGGAAGGTTTTATGATTGGGGAATGAATCACATGTTTAGGGAACAAAATTCAGTTGCAAATTCTCTTTCAAAGGAGGCTTTGCTGCTGGAGGAAGGATTTTTATTATGGGAGGAGTTCATAGATGACAATGTTGAAAATTGGGGATCAATCCCATATTTTTCATAATTTGCTCTCTCTTTCTTGTATTGTTAGAATGATGTGGGATCTTAGTCAGTATATTTGGGATTTTGTGTTTATGTAAGTTGTAAGCTCTGGACTGTTTGGTAGCCTTGATAGATTTTCATATCTTTTTTTCCAAGGCCTTAGACTGGGATTTTTGGCTCTATTTTGGACTATGTTTAGAATATTGTTATGGAACTGCCATTATAATTATTTGGATAGTTTGGGTTTGGAGGATGTACTTTTTGATTCACGTGAATAACAAAAGTACAATTTTTTCTTCTTGAAAAAAAAACTATTATATTTATTATTAAATATATATTTATTAAGGGAATAAGTTTTTATTATATTTATTGGTAGAATAATTTTTTTTTCAACAAGATAAAAAGTTGGTTGCTTGATGTTCAAAAGAAATGAATCAAAGACAACATTTACAAACACTTACGATATTTCCATGACATTTTCGAAGCTCGAAACAAACTGTCCACATAAACCCATATCAAAATCTAGGCATTTTACATTGTAAAAAACACGATGAATATCCCCAAATAATGTTAAACCAAAAAATATCTCTTTGATAACCCCTAAGGAGAGATCTAGTATAGAACAGAAACTAAGCATATACAAAGATGAAGGATCGTATAGAAAATTCCTTCATACAACACACAGGACATTCACAAAGCTCAGTGGAAATATCCCTCAACCAACCCCAAAATACTAAAGAGGGCAGATACGCATTGAATCCTGTAAGAAACAGAGCAAAAAAGGAGTTGAAGGAGACTGCTATGTAGCTCCTTAAGCCTGAAACAAGCCATTAGCCACCAAGATTACCGTGATACTCTTCGTAGTGCAGCAAACTCTCCACGCCACCGATCACCCGTTTGGAGAGACCATCAGCCTTCGTATTTAATTTACTGAAGGCATGATTAAAAGAGATCTGGTTGAAGGATGATATAAACAAACCAGTACGGTGTTGCCAGCCCTCCAGCGCCAGAGCTTGTAATCTAGATCTATCATCTGCCCAATTTACCACCACTATCGAGTCTCTACAAACCTAAAGGCTGTGTATACCTTTGAACAAAGCAAAAGAAAGCAACCCCCATAGAGCTAAAAGTTATACACAGGAGTTCATTCCTACACCACATGACATCCATCCCAAATTACAACAAGCTTGGTCCATTAAACGACAATCAGCAAAATGGAAAATCTTGAACTCACCCAAAATCCTAGCGACAATATAATCAAGGCTCCTCTGACGATTCTAAAAAATAACCAAGTTTCTGCTACACCACAAATGCCAATTCACAAAGAAAGGAAGATGTTTTAAGGATCCTACATGAAAAAAACACCTTTGAAATCACGAAACGAAAATAAGGTTGAATAGAAGACCATAAACCCTTGAGGACTGAAAACCACACCTGCTGAGTAAAAAAGCAAGAAGCAAAAATGTGATTCATTGTTTCTTCCCCATCTCCCCAAAAAAACACACTGAAACATCCCATCAAAACCTCTCTTTAGTAAATTGCTCCCAACCAAGATCTTGTTATCCAAAGAAACTCATCCAAAAAGAACTTGTTTTAAAGGAGCCTTCATAGTCCAAACGATAGAATAAATTCAATTTTTAAAGGTAGAATAATTTAGTAAGTGAATAATTTTTTATTTTTTTTAATTTATAGTAATTATAGTGTCATTACTTTAGTTTGGTAAGTTCAAAAGACATGGATGTGTAATTGTTGGAATACAATGCTCCAATTAGTTATGTATTAAGTACAATTTAGACAATTAGTTATGTATTAAGTACAATTTAGACACTCCTAGTGTGTTTTGTAAAGACTTCATAGTGGATCACTATTATAGTTGGTGTCTTAAGTAAAAGTATTTTGTGAGTATAAGTTTTTATTTTATTTTATTTTTATTGTTACAATGTTTATGTGGAACTCTCTTATTCTTTCTTGGTATTGAAGTGATACTAGGCATAGCTCATGTATCGAATTCATAGTAGGCATAGCTCATGTAAGGATGCGAACACTAAGCAGATAATCAAATAATAGAGAAGACAAGAAGATAGGCGTTAAGCACACTTTCTCGTTAATCAAATGTACAATATATGCAATGAGATGAGCCTTGGTTTCATTTTCTAGGGCGTCTTCTGGGTTTCACATGACTTTTTCTATTCGCCTATGACTCTTGGTCTTCATTGCATGTGAATAGTGCACAATATGCTTAACCCAAGGATAAGTTTCCCAACAATCCCCCCTTAATCCGAAGGGTGTATATGAGTTCAAGAAAAGAGAGCTAAAAAAATGGAAGTGGATAGGTGCCAAAGGCTTAACATTTCCAACTTGACAATCTAAATTTGCCAAGCAAGCTAGCAGAAGTTGACATCTTCTGCTAAATACAAGTTCTCTCCGAATTGGTGGTTTTGGTTGAACACAAACCAAAAGGGATAGCAGAAGCTCATGCCTTCTACTAAGTGAGTGGTTTAAGGCTGGCCACAAACTTTTGAACTTGGTGACAACTCTAGTTCTCGCTCAAAGGTTATCTCTAGAACTTGGCACGAAAGCTCAACTTCAAAATTAATATGTTATATGCACACCCGTAATTAATACCAGCCTCCACTAAATGGGTTGCATCTCACAAGTAACTCCATGCAGCAATAGGGAATAGCCTCCACTAAATGGGTTGCATCTCACAAGTAACTCCATGCAGCAATAGGGAATGGTCTTCAGTTAGCTAATACAAAATCTCTGCAAAAGCTTGCAATCTCCAACAATCTTTTGTACTTGGTCACAGCTCAGAATATGACCATGGTAAGGCACATGGGTCGAGTCCTCCAGACAACGAACTGTTTGATTTGGCAGTTCGTGCCTTTTGCAGCAGCAGTGTACAAACCTCCACGTAGCTCAGTATCTTTGAAAACTTCGGCACATCCAGGTATACTATCTCCATGCACAACTCGGCGATGAACTTATCGCGGGTGTCATAATCGTGAAGCATAAGCATAAGAGCGTTCAGAGTGGCATTTCCATTTATTTATTTTCAAACTCTTTTTGCTCTTATCATCCTGGTCGTTGGCGTAAATGTAAATAGGTTGACCTTGCTTCATGTCCGTTGGATGAAAGAAATCAGCGCGTAAATTCCCTCTCATTCTGCATAGATGCACTTCACTCTCACGTTCTCTAGTGCTCATGTCTTCATGGCCACACAGCTCTAGTTCTCACTCTTTGTTTTGGTCGCACTCAACACAAAAATAGGTGAGGAGTTTGCGCGTAGGTGAACACCATTAGAGAGAGCTCACTCTAGGTAGCTCAAGTAAAGAGAGGGCTTGACTCGCGCAAGTTGTGGGGTGATCAATAGCTCCCCATAGCTTAAATATCCGCTTTCGTTGTGCCACTCACAGTTACAACACTCGAATACATAGATCAATCATAGTTTGTTCTAGTAGCCATCAAACAGCAAGAAAACGCGGATGGAATCCATAGTGAGAACCACCGTGTAGATGAAGAAAAACGTTGGTGTTCCAATCTCTTCGTTCCAATCGTCGTGCAGTAGAGATCACGCAGCTTCAGGCAGTCTAGGAGTCCTCGGTGCGCATTTCAAGATTCAACATTCTGGTAGAGGTAGAGGTAGATCGCAGCTCCACGGGGATGTCATCAACAGTCGCAGCAGCTCTCAAAGTCCACACGATAAGAGGAGGAGATTAGGGTTTAGTTCTCCATGCAAACGGTCCAAAAAGAGTGATACAGAGTTCTCCAGTCTCTACGGACCGTCACGAGAAGAGACAAAAAAAAATCAATCATCCATATATATAAACAATAAGTCATATTAATATTAATAATATACTTTATATATTAATAATATGGTTTGTATATAAACTATATTATTAATATTAATATGGCTTGCTAATTGATGATATCAAAAATATTTGACGGTCTTTAATATTAATAATATAATTATTAAAATATTAATAATAATAAGTATTACTATTTTAAAATTATAATTATTATTTTTATTTATAAAAATAGTTTTTATAATTATAATTAAAAAATAATAAATAATTTATAGTATTAATTAATTATTTAATAACAAATATTATTTTAAATATTTTATAAAAATAATTGACTTATAATTATGTTTAATAAATTATAATAATAATTAAATATTTTATAATAATAATTATTTAATTATAATAATAATAACATCTATTATTAATAGTATTATTATTATTTTAAAATAACAAATATTGAAATATATTATAATAACAATAATAAAAATTAAAAATTATTATTTTGTAAATAATATATGGTAATGTGACATATATTTTTATAATAATAATAATAATAATATTTATTATTATTATTATTATTAAAGTTGCCAAAACTTATTATTCATTATTTTCATTTATTTATTATTGTTATAATTATATTTTTTTATTTTCATTAATTATAATTATTATAATTAATAATAATTAATTATTATTACTATTATTATAATAAAATAAAATAAGAATATTATTATTATTATAAAATATTTAAAAAAATATAAGAAAATAATAAATAAGAAAAATAGAATATTTTTACTATTTTTATTTTTATTATTATAAAAAAGAAAATATAATTATATTTACGTAAGAAAATAAAATGAAAATAATTTATAATGAGGATTGGAAATTATAATTATAATTATATTAATAATAATGATAATTTATATTCTATAAGTCCCAAGAGGTAGCTCAATCGGTCGAGCACCTTGGGGGCTGGTGGGACCGATACGTGAACCACATGAAGAAAAAAATGATAATTTATATTCTTATTTTTTTATTATTCTTTATAATAATAATAATAATAATTATTATTATTATTATTATTTAATTATAATAATTATAATTATAATTATTATTATTATTATTATTATTATTATTATTATTATTATAATTACTATTATAATTATTATTATGGTTATAAAATAACAATTTTTAAATATGGTATAATAATAAAAATAATTATAAATTAAAAATATAATTATAATAATAATAAATGAAAATAAGAAAATAATTAAAATAATAATAATATTAATAAATAATAATTAATTAATTAATTATTAATTAAAATAATTGTAAACGAAAATAAGAAAATATAATTATAACAATAATAAATGGAAATAATTTATAATGAGGGTGACAACTTTAATAATAATAATAATTTTTTTTAATAATAAAAGATATTATAGATGTCTATGTGAGGTTAATAAATAAATGAATGGTTATGTCACATTATAACATTTTGAAGTAGACTTGTAAAAATGTCATATTCTAGCATTCGTAGAAGGAGTAGGTAGTATCCTTAACCATTGTAAAACATAGTAGAATGTAGCGTGGTAGGTTTTGTGACAATGCGATGTGGCAAGTTTTTGTTGACTTTTGGTTTACTATGGTTAACTATGGTTGAGCATGGTTGACTATGCTCGACCATGGTTGACCATGGTCCAACATAGTTGACATGGCTGACCATGGTCAACCATGAACAAATTAGAAAGGAATTAAGATTATTGATATGGTTGACCATGGTCAACCATGCAACCATGGTTGACTATGGTTGACTAATCTCTCTTTGTATCTCACTATGGTTGACCATGGTTGAGATTGGTTAACCATGGTTGATTATGGTTATTTATGGTTGACCATGGTTGACATTGGTTAACCATGGTTGACTTTGATTGATAATGGTTGACTTTCGGTTTACCATGGTTGACTTTGGTTTACCATGGTTGACTTTGGTTTACCATGGTTGACTTTCGTTGACATTTGGTTAACTATGGTTGACCATTGTTGTGTTTTGTTGGCCATGGTTGACTTTGCTTAGCCATGATTGGATTTGGTTGACTTGTCTATGGTTTACCATGGTTGAACATGGGTGACTTTGGTTAACCATGGTTGACTTAGATTTACCATTAATTACTAATCAATCCTAATTAAATAAAAAATAACACACAATCTAACTCTAATAACTACACAGAAGTTTATCACCTTCAATCCCTGCCATTTATTGAATGTCAACGACGAAGAATATTCACTATGATCAAATCCCTACTCTAGAATGTAAATTTGCAATTAAAAGCATGCTATCGCGGTCTTGTATAAATTTATTAATAGTATTAACCTTAATTCTTTCAATCCATGGTTGACTTCAATGAAAGGTTCACTTAAGTCCAAGGTTGAACATGAACCATGGTTGACTTCAATCGACAACCACATTTTTAAAAGTAATTGATTGACTCTCAGCCATCGTTAACTTCAATCCATAGTTCAATTATAAGCAAGGTTGACTTCAATCCATAATTGACTTCAATCCAAGGTTGACTTCAATCCATGGTTAACTTCAATCCATAGTTCACTTTTAAGCAAGGTTGACTTCAAACCAAGTTTGTCTTCTATCCATTGCTGACTTGAATCCATAGTTGACTTTCATGCAAGGTCGACTTCAATCCATGGGTAACTTTAATCCATAGTTGACTTCAATCCATAATTTACTTTTAAGCAAGGTTGACCTCAAACCAAATTTGACTTCAATCCATGGTTGAATTCAATCCATAGTTGACTTTAAGTAAGCTTTACTTCAATCCATGGTTGACTTTCATCCATGGTTGACTTCAATCCAAGGTTGACTTTAATACATGGTTGACTTCAATCTATAATTGACTTCAATCCATATTTGACTTCAATATAAGGTTGACTTCAATTCAAGGTTCACTTAAATACATGGTTGACTTCAATCCAAAGTTGATTTTGAACCATTGTTGACTTCAATCCATAATTTACTTTTAAGCAAGGTTGAATTAAGTCCATAGTTTATTTTTAAGAAAGGTTGACTTCAATCCATAGTTGAATTTTAAGCGAGGTTTACTTCAATACAAAGTTGCAAGGGTGACTTCAATCCAAGTTTGAATTCAAATCAAGGTTTACTTAAATACATGATTGAATTCAATCCAAGGTTGACTTCAGTCCATGGGTGACTTCAATCCAAGGTTGAATTCATTCTAATGGTTGACTTCAATTTATTAATAGTATTAACATTAATGCCTTCAATACATGGCGGACTTCAATGAAAGGTTCACTTAAGTCCAAGGTTGAATATGAACCATGGTTGACTTCAATCCACAACCACATTTTTAAAAGTAATTGAATGATTCTCAGCCATGGTTAACTTCAATCCATAATTCACTTATAAGCAAGGTTGACTTCAATCCAAGGTTGATTTCAATCCATGGTTAACTTCAATCCATAGTTCACTTCAATGCATAGTTGACTTTTAAGCAAGGTTGACTTAAAACCAAGTTTGACATCTATCCATTGCTGACTTAAATCCATAGTTGACTTCCATGCAAGGTTGACTTCAATCCATGGGTAACATTAGTCCATAGTTGACTTCAATCCATAATTTACTTTTAAGCAAGGCTGACTTCAAACCAAGTTTGACTTCAATCCATGGTTGAATTCAATCCATAATTGACTTTAAGCAAGCTTTACTTCAATCCATGGTTCACTTTGATCCATGGTTGACTTCAATCCATGGTTGACTTCAATCTATAGTTGACTTCAATCCAAGGTTGACTTCAATCCAAGGTTGACTTTAATACATGGTTGACTTCAATGTATAATTGACTTCAATCTATAGTTGAATTCAATCCATATTTGACTTCAATCCAAGGTTGACTTCAATGTATAGTTGACTTTAATTAAAGGTTGACTTCAATTTGTAGTTGACTTCAATCCAATGTTGACTTCAATCCAAGGTTGACTTCATTCCATGGTTGAATTCAGTCCATTATCGACTTCAATCTGAAGTTGACTTTAATCCATGGTTGACTTCAGTCCATATTTGATTTCAATCCATTGTTGACTTTTAAGTAAGGTTGACTTCGATCCAAAGTCTTTTAAGTAAGTTTAACTTCAATGCAAAGTTGACTTGATTACATTGTTGATTTCAATAAAATGATGACTTCAATCCAAGGTTGACTTCAATCCAAAGTTTGCTTGAATCCAAGGTTGACTTTAATTCAAGGTTGACTTCAATCCAAAGTTGGCTTGAATTCAATGTTGAATTCAATCCAAGGTTGACTTTAATACATGGTTGACTTCAATCTATAGTTGACTTCAATCCATATTTGACTTTAATCCAAGGTTGAATTCAATGTATAGTTGACTTCAATCCAAGGTTGAATTCAATATATAGTTGACTTCAATCCATGGTTGAATTCAGTCCATAGTTGACTTCAATCCAAGGTTGACTTTAATCCATATTTGATTTCAATCCATTGTTGACTTTTTAGTAAGGTTGACTTCAATCCAAAGTCTTTTAAGTAAGTTTAACTTCAATGCAAAGTTGACTTGATTACATTGTTGATTTCAATAAAATGATGACTTCAATCCAAGGTTGACTTTAATTCAAGGTTGACTTCAATCAAATGTTGACTTGAGTCCATGGTTGACTTCAATCCATGGGTGACTTTAATCCAAGGTTGACTTTGATCCAAGTTTGACTTCAATCCAAAGTTGGCTTCAATCCAAAATTGGCTTCAATCCAACGTTGACTTCAATCCAATGTTTGACTTCATTCCATGATTGACTTCAACCCATGGTTGACTTCAATCCATGGGTGACTTGAATCTATGGTTGACTTCAATCCAAGGTTGGATTTAATCCATAACTTTTTTCAATCCAATGTTGACTTCAATCCAATGTTGACTTCATTCCATGGTTGACTTCAATCCTATGGGTGACTTTAATCAAACATTGACTTCGATCCAAGTTTGACTTCAATCCAAGGTTGAATTCAAGCCTATGGTTGACTTCAATCCAAAGTTGAATTAAGTCCAATGGTTAACTTCAATACATTTATATTAACATTAATGACATGAATCCATGGTTGACTTCAATCCATAGTTGACTTCAGTCCATGGTAGAGTTTAATCCAAGGTTGACTTCAATCCATAGTTGACTTCAGTCCATGGTAGAGTTTAATCCAAGGTTGACTTCAATCCGCAACCACATTTTGAAAAGTGGTTGATTGACTTTGAACCATGATTGACTTTAATTTATAATTGATTTTAAGTAAAGTTGGCTTCAATCCATATTTGATTTAAATCCATAGTTGACTTCAATCCAAGGTTGACTTTAATCCAAGGTTGGCTTTACTCTATAGTTGAATTCAATTCAAGTTTGACTTCAATCGATGGTTGACTTCAATCCATGGTTGACTTCAGTCCAAGTCTAACTGCAATCCAACATTGAGCTCAATCCACGGTTAACATCAATCCATAGTTGACTTCAATACAAGGTTCACTTCAATCCATGGTTGACTTGAGTCCATGGGTGACTTCAATCCAACTTGACTTTAATTCAAGGTTGACTTCAATCCATAATAGTTCCTCTACTATTATGGTGAACAATAAAATTTCCAATGGTTAAGTTGCATTATGGTATATATTATTAATGTTATTAATATTAATAACAATATTATTAATGTTGTGAATGTTTATGTTAATATTGATATTAATATTTCTTTAATAATAATGTCAATAATAATGTTAATTAAAAATTAAATAATAATAATATAAAAATTATGTTTCAAAATTATATCATTATGACATATTATTAATATTAACTATTTTTTTTCCAGAGAAAAAAAAAGGTACATTGGAAGGCGACAGAAATTGAACCCGTGACTCCAAATTTTACAAGCCAACTTTATTAATATTAACTACATATTGTTAATATTATTAATATTATAAATTATGTTATTAATATTATAAACTATATTATTAATATTATTAACTATATAATTAATGAAATTGTTGTGAATATATATTATTCATCATTCTCATTAATTGTTTAGACAGTTTTAAAAGTTTATTTAAATTTTTAAACCTTTTTTTGTTGTTGATAATTTACTTGGAATTTATTTTATATTTATAATTTATAATTATTATTGTTATAAATATTTTTGAAATTTATGTTAATTAATGAAACTTCTTTACTCCCTTAAATTTATTTATTTTAATTATATAGAACATAAAAATAGTTGTAACATTTTAATGTTGTATACGATTTGAATATATATTAATATTCTAAGAAAAAAGAATACTCATTTAAAATGAGCTTGTTTACATACTTCTAGGTCAAAATTATTATATTTTCTTTATTGTTTCAATGATATTTCTTAAATAATAGATTCCTTTGAAACTGCCAACAACAACGCACTTTTTATCTTTTCTTTAATGTGTGAACTTTATGCTCCAATGCATAATTATTGGCAGTGACCCATCCACCATTGACAAACATTTGGAATCAAACGGATGGAAAAGATATTAATCTCAGAATATGTATTATCAAGAAGCAAAACTAGAGAAATGGTTTGTTGAAACCGGATGATTTCTACAAAGAAATGCTCAAGGGGGAAGCAGCCCTTTGTGCCAAGTGTTGATCAACCATCCTGTAGTGTATGCCACGTATCAAAAAGGGTGCAGCTGTCAAATGCTAAAGGTCGGAGGGCTGGGGGGGTCTCATAGACTCGCTCGACTGAGGGTTGGGGGGAATACCTCTTGTGGTGATTCTAGTTGGCATCGAACGCAGAGGAGACTTGAGAAGTAACCGGAGCCGACCAGGGGAACATTGGCTCACTATGGTACAGTACATGGGCCTAGAGAAGCTCGTGGAGTTCAATATGACCGCCTTGGTAGGCCGTTTTTTCTTATTTGGCTATGAACAGACGGGATATTGTGGGATGGATGGCAGATACTTGGGGTCCTAAACTAAAATACGTTCCCAAGGTTTCCATCCTCGCCCGTGGTTGGTTTGGCTTCAAATTCCAAACGGAGGAACATGCTACATACATTCTGGAGAAACTTTGGCTGAAGGGTGTGGGCAGCCTCATGCTGCAGCGGGTGGCATACAGATTTTGATCCGGATCGTGCCTCCATCAGATTCCACCATATTTGGGTTCTTCTACCCGATTTTCCTTTAGCTATGTGGAATAGGGGGGCTTTTGAAGCGGTTGGAAACAGCCTCAGCCGTTTTCTTCATTTGGAGCAGGAGGTTTTGGATGGTGTGGACAAGCGGATGGGGCGGATGTTGGTGGAAGTGGACATCTCATTGGGTCTTATTGATACACTGCACATTGATTGGAGGGGTCGAAATTACACACAGGTCATTGATTACTAGGGAATCCCCTTCCGCTGTTCTCATTGTAAGGATGTCGATCACCTTTGGCGTCATTGCAAAAATTCCGCTCGGCCATCTTGTCCTGCGGGGGGCGGATCTTATGTGGTCTTCGGAGGATAACAACGATCTTGAGGTGGATGTTGCTGCTGACATGAACGGTTACTCCAACCGCTTTCCTCCTCTGGGCGTCGCGGACCTCGATACTATGGGTAAGTTCGAGCACTACGACCCTGCATTTTTTCAATCACTAAATGAACTGGAAAAGTCTTTTATTCGGGATTTGGATTTTAAAAAAAATGTTGATATTGGGTCTTCTTCTCTGTCCGCTTCACTTGAGTCCTCCCATAACGTGCGTCCGGTTGTTGATGTATCTGAGCCTCCTGATCCAATTATAAATATTTATGCATCTTCTACGGATGTTTCGGACTCCCCCTCAATGAATCCCTCTTTTTCGGATACTGTTCTTGTCTCTTCTAATCATTCCCTTCCATCCTTACCAGGGATTCCTCCTCCTTTGTCTACCTCCCCTCCCACGGAACCCGTATCTGTGGATCCCCCAGGAGATAACCCTCGTCTTTTATTGATCCCATCATACATCGATATGGTCAAGAAGGAACCAATCCCGGCCTTTTTCAAGAACCATTTGGTGGATCCAAACTCGATGGGGGTGCCGGAGCAGGTTGGTATGAAACCAGACCCATCCCTAACTACTAAGGGGACCCAATTTGGGGGGTTAGCTAATGAATACTCTCCATTAAAAACTCGAAGCGTGAGGAAGGCTAAGGGAGGTGCAAAGGGGGACATTGTGGTGGGTGGAACATCAAAGGAACTTTCTATGGAATCTCTCTTTCCTAACTTTGGGGCGCTTAGAGGCATTAAAGACCTTACTCGGGGTCGCAGATGATCTGTTTGTCCCTAAATATCAGGGGAGTGGGGGGCCTCCCGAAATTGCTAGCCCTCAAGCGCGCGTTACTCATCTCCAATCTGGATATTTTTCTTCTTCAGGAAACGATGGTTTGTGCAGAGAAGGAGAGAACTTTCTATGCTAAAATTAAGCCTAGATGGATGGTTTGTGCTGTCAGTGCTATTGGTCTATCGGGCGAGCTCTTGGCCGCTTGCAACCCCCATGTCATGGAATTAAATTGCTTCATTGTTTATGTCGGGATCCTGTTATCCGGGAAGCTCAAAGGATTTGCTGACTCCATCAATTTGGTGAATTTTTGCTGCCCATACAAGGACCGTGAATAGTTATGGACTATGGTATGCTCGAACCACCTTTTTGACTTAGACAATTTGCTCTTGGCAGGGGACTTCAATTTCACCTGGGGGCCTCAGAAATTTGGGGGCGTCAGGCCAAGCTGGATCCTTTGGGGGATTTTTTTAGAGATCTTTTTGCTTCACAGAATATGGTGGACATTGAACCATCGCCCTTGTCACCTACTTGGACAAATGGCAGAAGGAATGAGGATCTTATATCGAAAAGATTGGATCATTTTTTTTGTTGTTGGGAATCTTCTGGATAAATTTTCAACCTCTCAGTATCAACTTGTAGAATAATAGGAAAATGATCGTTAAGATTGGATCATTTTTTTTGTTGTTGGGAATCTTCTGGATAAATTTTCAACCACCAAAACTATCGTTTCAAATTTTATGCAACTTGGATATCGGATCAGTCATTTCGATGGGCTGTGATTAGTCACTGGACTAATCTGGATGTTTCTGGTGAAATTTCTGCTATGGACAAACTGGTGGCCAAGTTACGAAGTTTAATATTTTACATTACAAAATGGATAAAACAAAAACGGGTGGAGATGGATCTTGACCTTGTTTCAATTGAAAAAGAATTGGCTTTTCTACTGGCCCAAATCGGTTACTGACTCTCTCAGTAATAATGATTAGGCTTCCTTATTGGATTTGGAGAGCCGAAGGTTAAAACACCTTAGGTTTCAGGAGGAATCATGGCGCCTTAAGAGTCAGGCATTGTGGGTCAATGCTGGGGATCAAAATACTAAATTCTTTCACAAATTTGCGGATGCTCGTCGAATTCAAAACACCATTTGGCACTTAAATGATAAGAATGGTCGACGCATTTCGGGCCTTGGTAATCTGCAAGCTGAGGCTAGAAATCATTTCCAAGAGATATATCAGGACCCAAAAGACACTTCTATGATCGAGCAATTTAAGGTGATCAGAGAATACCCAAGACTATTCTCTGATGCGGAGGGTGATGACATTTTCAAGGAAGTCACTCTCTTGGAGATCGAATATGTTTTAAAGGGTTTTACTAAGGACAGGAGCCCTGGTCTGGATGGTTGGACGGTTGAACTTTTCATTGATTTCTTTGACATTATGGGCCCCGACTTATGGGCTGCTCTGGATGAGTCCCATAGTAAAGGACTGGTTACGGGGGCTATAAACACTACTTTCATTGCACTTATTCCCAAGAAATCACACCCTAAGGATTTTGGGGATTTTAGACCTATTTCATTGTGCAATCTTATATATAAAGTTATATCCAAGATTATTGCTATCAGAATCAATCCTAGCCTATCTAAATACACATCAATGGAAAATTTTGGTTTTCTTGACGATAGATAGATACTAGATGCCGTGGGGGTCACCCAGGAGGTTTTCCACAGTGTAAAGACTAAACAACTCAGCTCTCTTTGCCTTAAACTAGACCTGGTCAAGGCTTATGATCGTGTGGATTGGACTTTTCTTCGTCTATCTCTTATTCAGATTGGTTTGCCTTGGGTTGTGGTAAAATGGATTATGGCCTACATTTATTCTCTGAACTTTGAGGTGATCATTAATGGGCTGCCATCGGAATTCTTCAAGTGTTCACGTGGTATTCGTTAGGGGTGCCCTCTATCCCCATTACTCTTCCTGCTGACCATTGAAGGACTGAGTAGACTTATCCATCAGGCTAAAAGAGATGGGAACATCCTTGGCATTAAGGTTACGGAACAGATCTCTGTGACCCGTACACTCTTTGTCGACGATGTCATGCTTTTTGGTCCTGGCACTTATTCTGAGTGGCTCTCCTACAAGAATATATTGGATCTCTTTTTTAAAGCATCCAGGATGCTTATCAGTGCTGGGAAGTCATGGTTTTTAGAAAATAATGTGGATATTGCTATCAAAAATTTGATCTATAACATCATCCATGTTGAGGTGTATTTACTATCTTAAAGAATCACCAAAATATTTAATTATCGACCAGGGTTGGTAATCTTAGAGTTGTGGCACAATATATGCTGAGGTAGAATGAGACCTAAGGCTTCGGCTCGGCAGAACTTAGAAATGTTTAATAAAGAAAAGATCGAAAGATCTTTCAAAATGAAAAACCGAGTCAAACTTTGAAAATACAACTATTGAACTGATCAAACCTAACTAAACCAACAGATCAGAATAGCATCAAGCTATACTACTCTACTCCATGGATAATAATTAAAAAGATGAAAACGACAATGTTATTCTAGGAATCACAACTAAACCAAAACATAACTATTGTAATGAAACTGAAAACTACTGATTAAAAACTCTAAACTAGGAATTAGAAACAATTGTAAATGAGTTAAAAAACCTATCTATGAGATAATTCAACTGACAACTAATTATGAAACGAAGAACTTAAAGCAAAACTACAAACGACTAAGTGAATTCAACAACTATTCATGCACTGAATTAATATTTCAAGACTACACTAAACTACCTAATTCCATTCTCCTTGAGAATGCTGAGGAAGTGTATCAAATGTAATAGAAATAGGAGAGAAGGTATCAAAGTGACTTTCAAATGTGACAAGGAAACAAAATGGAAACAAATCTAATTTAACTTCTACAAATAAATGAAAACTAAAGATTGTCCAACTACAATTAACTTTAAACATTATGATCTATCTTCTATCCATAAGCAAATGACATGAAACTAATGAAATCTAGAAGCAAGTAGAAAACTTAATAAAGATATTTACTTGAACTGAATTTGATTTGGAAGCAAGTAGAAAACTTGATAAAGATATTTTATGCATAAGCAAGTAGAAAACTTGATAAAGATGTCTGAACCAAATCCTATTCTATGAACATCTTCATTAACTGTATGAATGGGAAAACTGATCCAATGCTTAACAAAGAAACTATCGAAATTAAGATACTTTGGAGAATGAAATTACTAAGTCTAATCCGATATTAATCTTAACGACATATGATAAACTATACTAAGAATGAAACTGATAAATCCTGTAACATAAACATATTAGCAAATCAAATATGAAAGACATCATTTGAAAAGCAGTTAAAACAAGGTTAAGGAAAATGGAATGGAACTAAGAATGATGATGAAACTTAATTAAAACTCTATGCAGTGTAAAACAAGATCTTAATTACATCTAAGGATGCTATTTAATTGCAAGAAATATTACAATTCAAAGACCTAAGAAACTGGATTCTAAACAAGCATAAAAACAATGCAGAAAATATGAAGGTCCGTATGACGATTCGGATGACAGTCTGAAAGACGGTCCGGATGGAGGAAAACGATTTAAACTAAGGAAAGAAGCAGATTGGATGAACTTTAATGCCAGCTGGTTGATGCATATGAACCTGCAGTACAAGGAAGCAATGAATAGAGTGTTTAGGAGCTAAGATAAGAAGAAGTAACCTATTCTAATCATTGTCTAAGGAATGAACTATTATTATGACATAATAAAACAAAACTGAGATATAAATAAAACTAACTTACAACTACAGGAAAACATTAGTAGAACTAATTCTAACTATGAATTTAATTTGAACTATTAAAACATTAGCTAGTTGACTCTATCTAGTTGCAAAAGACTGAAAGCAAACTACAAGAAAAACTGTGCTTGACTGGTCATTATCAATTCTGTAAATGTAAATTAAACTATCAACAGGAAAGAAATTACAAGAAATGAAACAACAGCTATAGGAAAACACAGTTAAATACAATTACTAGAAATGAAAAACTATTTATTTGCAGAAAGAAAAATACAAAATATACACAATAGAACCTTCGATTGTTGAGGGGTCCTTCCCAGCAATCAGAGATTGAAGCTTAACTCACACTAATCGCCAACAACAGAACATTAACAATAGAATTCAGGAATTTCCTTTAACTGAGAAAGTTACACAGCGTTTCTACAAATTACTGCTATCGTCTATATGCTATATTGTTTATGCCTATGCTTATTGCCTCGTTTCTCCAAAGGAGGCATCTATATATAAGTTTACAATCATAGAGAAGGTCAACGCATTCGACCTCTCTAAAAATAGAAGTCTTAATGACTATGGAACGACTGCATGATGGTTTATGACAGCGCAGAGGCCGTCTGTCTAAGTCCACGGCGTTGATTCCCTTTGATGTGAACAACTGCGAGTTGGTTTCCTTCCATCGTGGGCAGAGGATGCATTGGCAGGCTGAGCGTGGGAAGGTAAGGATCTTATGGAACGTTGACGTGGGCAGAAGTGCGTGCTATCAGGTTGGACAAACAGGAAAGACGAAACTTCTGGAGTGTTGACGTGAGCAGCAGATGTGTTGTCAAGCGAGGCGAGTAGGAGGGCGAATCTTCTAGAACAAGGGCTCACCAACCATGACAGCCACGTCGCTAACCGAACCCACCTTTCCGTTTCTGCCTTTAAGGGCTAGAAATATCCCAACCGTCGATCTTGCGGGTTGAATGAAGGTCTGAACGGTGGGCTGAATGCGGATAGATGTCCTCGGCGTGAACGCATGGTTGAATGAAGGTCTGAATGATGAACGCTGCCTGTAGAACCAAAACTAAATACCAAAAATGTCTAGAAATATGAGATGATAGTCAATAAACCATAAAAATGATAATAATTATTCGTAATTCGTATGATTTTCAAATAAACGCATACTTGAGTTTATTTGAAGGTCTGAATAGCAAAGAGAATGACTTATCATAGCAAAATAGTGAAAATAACGCTAATCAAAGTGTGTTTGATGATCAAAAGTAGTGACAAAATGGACACCAAAACTCCCTTTATATTTCAAGGAGCTGTCTGAGGGTACCACTTACCTTGGTTTTTTTCTGAAGCCAACAAATTATCATATATGTGACTGGTATTGGTTATTAAAGCATTTTGACAAGCGCATCAACCACTGGTGTTGGCATTGGCTCACCATTGGGGGAAGACTTACCTTAACAAAATCAGTGCTACAAAACTTAGCTGTTTATTGGCTCACCCTCAGCAAAATACCAAAAAATATTTTGCTGGGCATTCACAGACGTATATTTTCCTTCATATGGTTTGGGGATGGTTCAACTCCTAAATTTCATTTAGAAAATCGACAAGTATTGGCTCGGCCTAGACATTTGGGAGGATGGGCAGTTAAAAATATGGATATGTTTGAACTGGCGCTGAAAACCAAAAGCTTGTGGCATGCTCTCTTCTTGGGTTCGGCGTGAAGCTCGGTTATCAAAGGAAAATACTTGAAATCCTACTCTGTGGCTGATTGGATTCGGGGCGGTACTCCTGGAAAAATTGGTGTTTCAAATATTTGGCATGGACTATTGGGGTCTTTAAATATACTATCTAACTGGATGTCATGGCTACCTGGGGATGGTCGGGACGTTCGACTTGGGGTGGATCCCATTTTGGGGGGGCCTATGAATTACCAACTCTCTCGACTTTTGCTTGGGGTGTTGAGATCCAAGGGTTACTTTTCCTTATATCATGCATTGATCCATTCCCCAGCTGGAATGGGTTGAACTTGCTGGATCCTGGCTACTCATCTGGGACTATCTGGGAATTTGGCTTTAGAATGGGATAGTTATGTTGTTGGTCTTAACAGTTTGAGCATTACCTTCAATGACACACCTGATCGACTGGTCTGGTCCTGGAATGTCTCCACGGGAGTTGCTACGACCAAGTTGGCTTATGACTCTTTGCACCCTTGAGGTGACCCACATGCTAGGTGGTGGTTCCGCAAGATTTGGACTTTTCATATGCCTCATAAGTTAAAATGTTTCATCTGGATCGTTCTACATAACAGTGTGCTTACATGGGACAACCTTTGTAGGCAGGGTTTCTGCGGCCCGGGTCGTTGTCACCTTTATGGATCTTGATATGAGACTGTTGAACATCTTTTTGGTTGCTGCTCGGTCGCAAAAGATTTATGGGTGAGGATTGGTTTGATATGTGGACGACAATTTCTGTGGGTATCCGGCTTCCTGGAGGATTTCTTTTTCCATTGGGGTCGCTCATATAAGGACTGGTGGGCGCTCCCGTGTTTTGTCTTTTGGGAACTATGGCGTACCCGGAATGAGGGGATTTTTGGGGGGGTGATTTTCAACATAGCTGTCATGGCCAGTCATGCTATTGCAGCTTTCTTGGACTACAATCCTGGTAGCTCTCCCCAAGCGGTCACTCAACCTATTTCCGTTGAACCATTACAACTTATTTATCCATGCGGTTTTTTTATGGTGCCTCACAACTTGGTGGAATGACCAGTGGGATTGGGGCGGTGTTGTATATAGTAGATAACCGGTTCTTCAAGATGTGGATGAACTTGGGGGTGGGTACGAATACTCGCAGTGACCTCCTTGCATTATGGATGCTCCTTAGTTTTGCGGTTTCAAAGGCTATCTACAGTCTTCAGATCTGGGGTGATTCGAAGGTTATTATTTCCTGGGCCATGAGATTGAGCTCTATAAATGTGCTGATGCTCTCCCACTGGATGGGGGTGACACTTACGCTTATTGACAAATTTGAGAGTATCAACTTTCTACATGTTCCTCGGGCATCAAATCAGTTGGCTGACTCACTATCTAAGCGTGCACTTCATTCTACTTCAGGCTTCATTTTTTGGGAGGACTGGTCTGCGGATTCTTTGATTGCTGATGGCACTTTGGATCCTTTGTCTCTCTAGTATTGATAAACTGTTTTTGCGGCTTATATTTTCGTCTACATCATTTGTAGGTTTCTAACACTTATGGTTGACCAACTTCTGGTTGGTTTCCTGTATCCTTCCTGGTTTTTTGGCCATGCTGGTGGTGTGTTGGTATATTCCTATTTCTGGTGATGGGTTTTCTTTGGTTGCCTCGGGTGGTCAGATCTCTATATTTTTCTTTTACAGACTTAGTATGCTACTTTTGGACTCTATGGACTATGCATATTATATATTGTTTCTTCCTATTTCATTGTTCTGGCTGGTCGGTACTGTATTGTATGCCCATTGTTTCACTTTTCCGGATGGGCTGGTACTTGTTTTATTGGTGGTCCCAGTTTGAACTTTTCATGGGATTTATGGCCTTATTAGGAGACTATGTTTTTTCTCTATATGGCTGGTGGTATCCATGGTATTGTGTAACCGTTGATACTATTTCTCCCTATTAATAGTATGCTATTTTCATTATGTGAAAAAAAAATCAAGAAGAAAAACCAGCTATCCAAAATTTTAGGCTCCTTCCTTTGACTTTGTTTCTATATGTTGCGTTAATCTTATGAAAATTTAATAAACCCCGAGTTTGATAAAATGAAAGTATTTATAAAAATTCAAAATTTAATAATAAATAACTAAATTTATCTCATATTTTAAATTATACTTCAGTTTTAAATATTAATAAAAACCTATAATAAACTTACCTTATAATAAATTTAATAATCCATTTATACAGGTTAATATATCATTTAGGAGAATTGATTTCAAGTAAATAGTGTAATAATCATTGAGTCCACTAAACTCAATGAACAAATTTCAATGTATATTATAAATAAACATTATATCAAATTTATAATAGCTAATATATTTTGTCTTAAACATTAAAGAAAAATCAAATATTTCATAAAATCCACTATGTCTTTTTGTTATTTAAACTTATATCAGGCTAATCTAGCACTTTAAACTTGAGAAGATTCTCACAATTCTCTTGGTATTCATTGTCAATCATCTAAAATAAGTGCAGTTATGTTAAATAACATATCTTGGACAACATTGTAATCGGCCTCAGCTCCTTAGTTGTATAACTCCTCGAAATGCCTGAAGGTTGTCGTCTTTATTGTTGCAGATTCTTCCACTTAATATCCCCGATTCCTTTTTTCTTTGCAGCGTGCTTAACTCTGTTTGTATATTAGTCAACCGTCCCAAGTTGGGAGGAGTTTTATATTTTAAGTTTGTAACTATTTTTTTTCATATAGAAAAGCTTGCTCTCCCATACATAAAGAGGTAATCCTTCATATTACCATATGGATTCTTTGATGGGGCTGCTGCGGGTCGATATGGGGGGGGGAGCGGGTGCTACTATACACATTTCCAACAATGTCTCCATACATATCTGGCTAAATTTGGGTAATGGAACCAATACTAGGAGCGAGTTATGTGCCCTTTGGCTCTTACTGTTCTGGGCTCGGTTGAGAAAGATCTCCTCTCTTGTAGTTTTTGGAGATTCATTATCTATTATCTCTTGGGCTAGAGGCAAGACATCACTCAATGTACTGCTTCTTAAACACTGGATGGATGCGGCACAGATGCTTATCAAGGATTTTGATCATATACATTTTGAACATGTATTCAGGGAGGCTAATATGGAGGCGGATATGCTATCTAAGAAGGCTCTTATCTCTCAGGTTGGGGTCATCATGTGGGAGGAATGGTGGGAGGATATACTATTTACCCATGGCTCTTATCATTTACATTGGACATGATGTTTCTTGTCTTTATATTATTCACATTTTGTTTTTGCTGTCCACTTTATATGCGGGTTGATGCTTATATGTCTGTTAGTTCTATGTGCAGATCCTTGATAGGGACTGGTTCCAACTACTTGTTGGACGTTTTTGTATACATACTCTTCTTTTGCGGCATTTATGTCAGCCTCTTATGGCTGCTGATCGGTATTTATAGCTTTGATGGACACTTTTATGATGTATTTGGTGACTGGATGACTGTATATGAGACCTTTTATATATTCGGATATGGTTACTTTTGTACTGGTTACTTTTGTATTGGGATCAGTTTCTCCTGCAGGATGGATTCCTGATTTGTATTGTGGACATATGGCACTTTTTATTGGTCTATTCTGTTGTAGCTGATGACACATCTGTCATTATCTGGACTATCCCTGCTCCTCTATATGACCGGGAATGAGAGTGAGAGTTTCTGTTATGTTCTAACAGCTGGTTTTATTTACTATTTCGTATATTAATAGTAAGTTGAATTTTTCTGTGAAAAAAAAGAAGGTAATCCTTAAACTGGTCTACTCCATGCTTCCAAAATTATTGTCATAGCTTTGTCATCTTAGATCCATAGTGGATTTAACTTGAACGACAGAGACCCGAAGTTCTGATTGTATACCCCAAATGATATTATTTTTTATATAATAGTTTGGTTATTAATAAAACAATAGTTTTGGACAAAGAATCTATATACTTTTAAAATATATAATGTTCAATTTGAACCAGCTCAAATCCAATGGCAATATTATTAAGACGGAATAAATAGGCGTTACCAAACTATTATGTCAAAATAACACACACAACTAATTACATCAATATAACTGGTGAACATATTTTTCATTTGGGTTTTGATAGGCTCGGCTACAATATTTTTTGTAATCTAGCTTCGAAGTTGCATTACTCAAATTGAAATACAAGAGACTTGCAGGCTATACAATTCTTTATTGGAAATGAAGATCACGAGAGATTATATGTTTACGCGTCCATGTTTGGAGATGCGGAACGAATTAATTTACTGCCTTCTGTACAAAACGATGAACTGAGTTCATTGATATGTTTATTTGCTAGGTACCAGACCTTTCCAAGCCATGGCAATGGCGAAAGAGGAAAGAGGAGTCGAATTAGCTCTGCAAATGGATGAATCGAGCTGACCTCAAGGCAATGAAGGAAATGATAATCGATCTGTAAATGATCATTTCCGTTCGTTCCTTTCTTTATCAGCAAAGGGAAGGTATCGACAAGTGGGGAAGGACGAGGCGGATGGTGAAAATACCAGAATAGTCGGAGGCATGAAAAGCATGCCTTTCATCATAGGTAAAAGTTGTAGCTACATTAATAAATCTCAAAACAGTTTGCATGAATTCTAAGCTGTTGGATTTGATAGTTGAAAACGGCCTATATTTGATAGGGTTAAAATGCGATCCTTGATTTATCTTCATTGACCTGCAGGTACCAAGACCTGCGAGAAGCTTGCAGTGGTGGGGGTGCAAGCGAACATGGTGGTCTACCTGATAACGAAATACAACATGAAGAAAGTGGCTGCTACGAGTCTTCTGAATTCCTGGTCCGGAAAAACATGAATTTGTATCGGAATAACCACCACATATCGCAATGGAAATTACACAACTCATTGTCTAAGCAAAATTTAAGACATATAGATCTAATTAATTAAACTACTCATTGATAAATCCTTTGTATAAGCAAATTTTAAGACATATAGATCTAATTAATTGATATAGATCAATATCAATATCAAAATGTAAAAAGCCTGATACATTAGCTTGCCAAGAAAACATCAACGTATGCACAATGTACATGAAACACGTGCATGCCGTATGATATCAATACTGTAAAAACTTTGTATGCTCCTCTACATAAAAATTGATAATTCAAAGGCTTTGTCATCGGTAAACTGGAAGAGCGGCATTATTATCAAAAGCTTGGAAAATCAAGCAATCTATGACACACTGCTTTTAAAAATTACAAAAAGCATTACATAATGCCCCAAGAGAGCATGGATGATATACTTTAAATTCACTTGTGATAATCAACTATTTGAGTTTCAGTCTGATTCTTGCACATGAACACATATTTATCCTACCCAGTACCATGATTTATTTGCGAGGCAGTTACTGTAGGGGAAATCTCTTTAGAACGACTGTTTCAACAATGAGGCCCGGTCCCAATCCAAACAGAACTCTCACATCCAATTCCTCTCCAGTCGTTGAACATCCTTTTTCTCGAGATGATTTCCTCATCTCATCCAAGATGAAGTGCACGCACGCGCTCTACATGTTTCGTTATTCGCTCATCCAAATTTAGCTTGACCTACACCTGATCCAAATTCAGCTTGGCCTCAGTTTATTGGGATACGAATTCAGCTTGGCCTCCACCTGAACCAGAATGGCGAGACCTCCAGGATGGGCAATCCAGAATAATCAAAAACTGAAACGACCATGGGAAAAACTGAAACACCCAGGAAGTGGAGAAATATAACCTTGACGGAGTAAGTGTGGAGCGTTACATTTCGACAAGTTTTTTCAATAACTGATTCTATGGAATATGACAGGTAGACACAGCTCAAAGTTTTTTTCAATAACCGATTCTATGGAATATGATAGGTAGACACAACTCAAGCTGAAACTGAAACACCGAGGACGTGGAGAAAACACCGTGGGTGAGAGTGGAGCGTTACATTTCTTACACGTTTTTTCAATAATCGATTTAGTGGAATATGACAAGTAGAAACAGTTCATAGAAATGAATCGGGGTGGTTTTGGTTTAATTAGGTTGAGATTAATTTACTTAAGTAGAATTTAGTCAAGAAGTAACTGAAAATAACAAGCTTGAATGATAACCATTTCATTGTGAACTATTGATATGTGAGAGACGACGAAGAATATTCTGTCTTCATAAATCTTATCCTTATAATTAATTTTTTAATTAAAAGGCCGCAATGCAGGGCCATGTATCAAAATAAAGACGCCTATTGGCGTAATAATTAGGCTTCTTGGTCGATCATCTCTAAGTGTTGATAGAAGGGAATTCACCACCTTGTCGAGAGAAGGAGGTTCGTGAGTACTAGAGATGTCATTCAATTCAACTCCAAACATCAAACTTCAATGTAATCCACACAAAGAATAGGGTTTCAATACATGCTTCAATGCAGAGGTTGAAGGAGGCTCATGAACGATGGAGAGGACATTCAACGAGGATTTTCTTACGATTTATAGCTATTTGCCACGCAACAACATGGATTAGGGTTTGCAGGCCTGAGGAGAAACGCTAGGAATTATGGCAGACAGCGAGCAAAACTAGCAGGCATTAGGAAGGAAAGGGTAATGTAGAGGCAAAATGCTAGGCCAGCATGAGGCTGCAAGGAATGGCAGATTGTCAAGCAAAATGATAGGAAAGAAAAAAAACACCTAGGTAGACTGCAAGACTAAGGAGCAACTAGTGAACTGGAAGATATGGCAAGTTTTGTTAGAGTATTAAAACATAAAAGGATGAAACACAAGTGGGCATATTGATTGCCTTCTTATTATTAACCATAAGCTTATATAGGATTGCATCACACCAAAAACCATGGGACAATACCATGGAACGGAAAATACTATGGGACAACAAAGTGTGCTAGTCAAACTAGCCAACTAACTATTCAACCGCTAATTAATGCACTAATGACCAGTGACATTACAATTCTTAGCACACCCCCTTAATCTCAACTGGGATAGTATTCTCAGCACTATCAATGCAAAAGGAGGCTTGTTGGTCTATGTCTCATCTAGGCTTACATTTCATTCAAAAACTTCATCTTTACTTTCTTCCTTGGTGTGTACTTGGACTACTTCTTTTTTGTCTTCTTGAACTTGATGCCAAGTAGGTGTTCTTCAATGTCTTCTTTAGCTTCTGCAAAATAAATAGTTTCATTGCTTTTCATTGGTATTGGAACATAGTGCAAGTCTTCTTCTTCTTCTTCTATTTCAACATGTGTTATTTTGTTGTCCACTTTACCTGCATACTGAAAAATTTTGTCAGAAAAAATATGAATATATTTCAGCTCTTCTTGGAGAGCATTCACATCTTCGTGTTCCTCATCTTCCTCTTCTGTAGTTTTAATGGCAGTTACTTCATCATTCTCATTAATTGTTGCAACTTCTATGCTATTATCAACTGTCTCCTTCTCTAAGAGACTATCACTCACATCACTGGGCACTTCTACATTGACAAGTTTGTTTTCACTGTCATCAACATACATAACTGGATCAACAATATTTGCCGAGCTTAATTGATCACTGGCTACCTCATAAACATAGTCTTCTTGGCTGTCTTCCAATTCACTGTGGGATCCCTCTTCACTAAACTCTAATTTCAATATATCCCATGCTTCTTTTGGAGTATAAATTTCTGCAATGTTATGAAAGATGGAATAATCTATACTATTTTGTGCGAGACTTAAGGAAACAACTTTTTTTTTTTTCCTTCTTCTTCTGGAATTCTTTCAAAGTCTCAAATGCTTCTAGATCAATAGAATCATCTTCAACTACAAAAAATCTTGTGACCTTAACAAATTTCTTATTTTTAATGCCCATTGATCATATTTGTTTCCATCAAAGGTCTGCCATGATCCCACTGATGTTAACAGATTTCTTACCTCTTCAATTTCTTCTAGTAGCTCTTCTAGCACCATCTTCAAGATTCAATCTTCTAGGTTGTTTTTCTTCGATATCAGCGGTCATTTAGACTTCATATCCTTGGAAAATTTGATGAAGGCTCTACCCTTTTCTACACAGGCTCCTCTTGGATCGATCTCTACAAGATTCGATCTTCTTCAATATGATCTGAACAATGTTGGAACCTTGTCCAATATTTTGGCTTGCAGCGTTGGCAATACTTTCTCTTCAAAACTAGTTCTAGATATTTGATAAACGCATCTCGTCCTTTAACATAGTACCGCAACTAGGATAGATAACACAGTGCGTCATAGGGCGTGTCGAGCAAAATGCATGTAAGTGAACAGTGATCGCCGCACTTTCCCTTAACAACAGGTGCATCATCCACGTGCTTAGTCTGTGTAGAGATTGCGTCAGCAACGCACTTTTCCTGAGCAACATGTGCATCAGTGGAAGGGTGACACAGTTCCCGATAGGGACAGGGTGCGTCGACGCCTCTAGAGGAAAAAATTAAAAAAAATACAGCCCAATGTTGTGAAGGATCATCATGCCTCCATGCTGCTATGTTCACGAAGCTTTCTACGTGTGTTCTTTCCACTTTGTGAAAAGGATTACCCCAAATCAATAGTTATGGATCAGGTCATGCAGCTCCGATACCATGTTAGAGTATTAAAACAGAAAAGGATGGAACACAAGTGGGAATATTGATTTCCTTCTCATTATTAACCATAAGATTATATAGGATTACATCACACAAAAAACCATGGGACAATACCATGGAACATAAAATACTATGGGACAACAAAGTGTGCTAGTCAAACTAGCCAACTAACTATTCAACCACTAATTAATGCACTAATGACTAGTGAGATTACAATTCTTAACAAGTTTAAGCACAGGCCACAGGCTCACAAGAGCTCTGATGCCACTATAAGGCTGCCAACACTAGGAAAACAATCAAATGGTAGAGACGACAAGAAGATATGCATTAAGCACATTTTCTCATTAATCAAATGTTCAATATATACAATGAGATGACCCTTGGTTTCATCTTCTAAGGTGTCACTTGGACTTCACATGACTTTTCCGAATCACCTATGAATCTTGGTCTTCATTGCACGTGAATAGTTCCCAATATGCCTAACCCTAAGGATTAGGTTCCCAACAGCTCCTTCACATAAAGAATGATGGAAAGCTTGTCAAATTTTTAGCAATTGTACAAAGTAGATAGATTAAAGAGTATGAGTGTTTTTCTATTTATTGTTATGTAGATTGTTGTAGGAGTATAGAAGAATAAGGGAGAAACATTACCTAGTGGAATCACATCTAGAGTTTTCATATCATTGTTGGTGAATATCTATGAAAAAATCAAGTTTGCTTAATGAGTTAAAAGAGTTACAATAGTCCAAGTTGCTAGGCCCTTAGGAATTGTGATGCTAATTGAAAAGGAATATCCCGTTGTAGCCTGTTCTATAAAGTTGTTAATAATAATAATAAATAATAATAATTTACTTTTAAGGTCAAGACCAAGATAAACAACAATTTGGTGTATGAGACCCCCTTGTTTGTTGAAAGCTTCTTTGAAACTACATATATTACTACTTCAACTAGACATTCTAATATCAAAGGTTGACCAAAGAAATGAAGAATTGTGATTTTAAGGTTAGAACCATAGGATTAAAAGTTGTATCCTCATTATTCTCATACTCCTATATTGAATAGGCATCTTTAATCCAAGAAACCACCGAGATTTGCAAAGGGGTAGGAACTACAAGCTCCATTTCAAATAGTAGAGTGGAGAAAATAGAGAAAACAAGGACATTTTTTGTGCAGTTTTCATAAGGATGTTGTCGCCTTTCATGGTAGTTATATTATTTTTTTATTTTTATTTTTATAGATTTTGTTAGATATTATAAATTAATTAGAATTATCCTTTATTTATGAAATAAACAAACTAAATGACGAGAACATAATAAGAATTGATTTCTTAATCCAAAGAAAATGTATCTCCAAACCCAGAGGGGGCATTTCAAGCTCAACTTAAGATGGATGGTTGTTAGTCCAAGATATTAGAAGATTAGAGAAACTATATCTCATTGGGGTTATTAGACATTCATGTGGGGATTGTTATCCAATAGTTTATAGGAGATCCATAATTTGGAAGTCTAGTACATACCTTTACGAGGGTTACGGGACATTTCAAGTGCTAATGGTGTTCAATGATGTTGGGAAACTTGAATCATAGCTAAGAAGATATGCCTTTTGGAGGAATAGGAGACAACTTGATGGAGTTCGAAGCTTGCAAGATTTTGAAATGGTGAAGGAGAAAATATGATGTAGATAGAGACTTCAAATTATGTTTTGTTATCATTCATTTTCTTGTATTGTCATATTAAGAAGGGGTGTTGGAGAATAATGCTCCAATTCATTATGTATTAGGTACAATTAAGGGACTTTTGTTGTGTTTGTAATTATCTCATACATATATGCTATTAGATATTATATTAGTTGTAGGATTAAGAATAAAATTAGGGCATTGAGTCACTATTGTAGTTAGTGTCTTTCAATAGGACTCTACTGGTATGTTTGTGTATAAATATGCATATATGTGAATAAAGAAAAAGTAAAGTCATTACCATCAAAATATGAATGCCTTATAGTATGTAAGCAAAACCCCTCCATCAAAACAAAATTGTTTATAAATTAACTTATTCTCTTATTAATAAGAAAATAAATCTAATTCATTTAAATAAACATATATTTTATATAATTTATTAAAATTTTAAATCATTTTAAAATAGGTTAAAACTTCGATTAATTTTTTAAACTATAAGTATACATATACATATTTAGAATAAATATCTAAATTAAAAAAAAAAATTATCGATAGGAAAAATCACCCCTGCACATAAAATTGACTATGCATCAATAGTAGTTGGAACTTGGAACTCCAAAATGTTAAACATTACTTCAAACACAAAATAGATGTACAATCAACATTGTGAATATCACATGTAAAAATTCATTCTAAATTCCTCTACCATTCAATGCAATGATGGCATTGAAGCAAATACTAACTCCATATTAATTGGTTGTGGGTTGGGTAAAAAGGTTTTATATACTACAACTTGAGTCGGATTAATAGTTAAGAACATGTGTTTGCTTTTAGGAGGTCATAGGTTCAAATCCAAAGGGGTAAGGTATGCACACCTCTGTAGAATTTAGCAAGCAAGACCTAGAATTTAGCAAGCAAGGGGGGTCCCTTGTCCCACATACAAGGGGGTCTCGTAGTCAAGGGGGGTCCTTTGTCCCACAAACAAGGTGGTCTCATACACCAAATTGTTGGTTGTGGAGCCTGATCTTCCAGTCTCATAGATGATGATGTTTCAGCCGTGTTGTACCCCAGGTTTGGTTATGATCCCGACACGCACCCGAGGGGGTCCATGGGAGTGGTTGCACTCCCCTGGCTGGGGGCGTAGCCCCCGAAGGAATTTTTTGGGTTGTTTTGCCAACAGATTACGAGCCCATGGTTTTAGGTAACCTGTGGTATTTTCCCTTTTTATTTCCCCTTTATAAGAAAGACATTGTAATACGGATAGGGTTGATGTATTAGGTATTATGCATTGTAAAGATCTCTGAGATCGTGAAGAGAGATTGTGAGACAGTGAAGAGGAAGTGCAACGGATGTGCTGCAGGTTGTATCCCTTCATTTGCTGGATGGTATAATAATAAGGACTGGCAATTTCAGTGTGGACATAGCCCATCTTGGGTGAACCACGATATATTGGTGTCTCTCTTGTAATGTGTTTGTGTGATTATATTTGCATTTATGTTTATTGTTATTGCTCTGCGATCCTATTTTTCTAACACAAATTGATATCTAGATTGACTTGGTTGTCTTGGTTGTCTGGTTATTGAGGTCAATTTTGGTTATTAATTAAAGAAGAAAGAATTAATTAATTTGTTTTTATGATCGAAGATTGAAGAAAATCTTCTTCTTTTTTGTAAATATTTTGAAGTTTAAATTTAATATAAATATATGTAAGACATTCTAAGAGAACATAATCTATAACAATAATAAAACGTGGGCATACCACAAATTATGAAAACAAATAATGTTACAAATATTTTGAAGTTTAAATTTAATATGAATATATGTAAGACATTCTAAGAGAACATAACCTCTAACAATAATAAAACATGGGCATACCACAAATTATGAAAACAAATAATGTTACAAATATTTTGAAGTTTAAATTTAATATGAATATATGTAAGACATTCTAAGAGAACATAATCTCTAACAATAATAAAACATGGGCATACCATGCATTGCCATCCTATCCAATCACTTTTTGTAAGTATTAATTACATTTCCTTATATGCTAGTCTCTTTCCACTTCTTACATTTATTGCATTTTTTAAGCAATTAATGCAAGAACAAATTCAACTATTTTCTAATCAAAATTCTTCTCTTAATTTGGAAGGAATTTTGTCGAAAGTTATAGTTCAACCTAATTGATAGGAACTTTGACTATGAAACTTTGCTTTTAAGGGTTTTAAATTATTATTTTTAAATAGAAATGGGTACGGATTATATTAAAAAAGGGTTGTGATTTAACCAAACTACTTCAAGATACAAAATTTAAACTTGACTTTCAATGCATTTCTCCTCCCCTCACAAACTCAAAAGGAGATAAGCTAGTTCTTCCTCCTACATTTTTGCTTCCTTTCATAATCTTGAGAACATGAGAATATTCTAGTAAATTATTGCCACAATAAAATACAAAACCAAAACATGACTAGACTGGATAATAGTACCTACTTCTTGCCAGCATTGGTTGAGTGGTTGGGGTAGCTTTTTGTTTCTTTGCTATTGTTTTCCAAGTATCCATCTTGTCTTGTTAAGGAGGTTTTAGGTTAACCACAAGCTCTTATTCGTCTACTTGATCCACCCAACTTAGCGTGCTATGGGGGATGAGATGTGAGACCTCCTTTGAATCTAGACTTATAGCTCAACATATTCCTCCATTAGGGGTGGATCCTTTGTCTCTTGAGGATTTGATTCATAATGTAGAGAGGGATCTATTTTTAGAAGAGACATATTGACCTCCTCTTGAATTGGATTGAGGGCCACTTTAGGTGAGTCCAAGTTTCGGAGATCTTCCATACTAATCAGTTGATGTTCCTTATTTGCTCCATCCCAACATGTGGGCTTCTGCTGAGGTTTCTTTGATCCTCTATTCTTGAAAGCTTTCTAGGAGGAGGCTACAATATGCCCCATTTCATGACAAGCTCTAAAACAAAAAAATGACCTACTTATAGTCTAGCTTTTGAGTCCAAAAGAAGTTATTGCAAATTAATTTATTTATGCTAGAAACCCTTTACTAACATCCATTTACACACATGTATGGGCAAATATTGTGATGCTACAACTTTTTGTTTCTTAACTTCTGAATTAGAACTTGTTAAGGGATTTCCCAATAGCACAAAGAGAGGATAATCCGAAAAAATGTAGGGTCAAATTTGGAATCCTGACCCACACAGGAGTTGAAGAAAGAGAGTAAGTCGAAGGATTAAAGGAAGGAGTATGGGGTTTCATTCACATACTAGAATTGTCCCAAAACCGAGGCCCCGAGTTAAGAATAAAATCCCTATTCTCTACAAGATCAAATACAACAATGAAAAACCCTTTTGCATAGGGATAGATAAAGGCATCTTCATTTAAATTAGGCTTTCAAGTACTAGAAATTCAATTTTGTAAGTCTACTAAGCATGGCCACGATACATTGAAATGGCACAAAAGAGAATTAAAGCTGAAGACAAGGGTTGATCTTTATAAACATCATGAACCACAATGATAGAGAGGCTTGGACCTTCATGGACCATGCAGTTATTTAAGAGGGGGGCACTAGACTTATTTCCATGCTTGACCATATCACTAAAGGTTCTAATGGGAGGTGAATCAACTGGAGTTTGGAAGAGTTGTCCCAATGAAAGGAAGTGCAATACCTACAAAGAAAGAGACCACCATTTCCATGGAGGAAGCCAATGAACATAGGGATGGCCAATCCGAGGAGGAATGTAGAGGGTGAGACCACCAAGAGAAGGATGAGACTTCTAGAGGTGGTCAATCTATCCTAGTAGGATGGAGCAAGTGGCTAGGGTGAAACCTTAGCTACCACCAAGCACTAGTTACAGAGCATTGTTCCCTCTAACTCCACTATCAAATATTTTAGCTTATTTTAAGAAGGCCAAGATTATAGGAATTTCAAAAAAAATAGTGAATCAAGGTAGAACTTTACCGAGTCACCAAAAGAAATGGACTCACCAAAAAGGTTGAATTTTCCACTTATTAAATCACTCCATTAATCCAATATGTGCATTGATGTATGCATTTGCATCAAAGGCAATTTATCTAATTCTTCTACAAATTTGTTATTTCCTACTCAAATTAAACAGAAGGGAAATTGGTAATTTTAGTCTAAAATATGACATGAACCACTTTGGATTAATGGGACTGTAAATATCAGATGTTAGCATGGCACAAGTCAGTTGTAGTAGGGGTATTCAAGCATGTTGAATCCATTTATGCAATAATAAAAAACATTTTATCCACCCAAAATTGTGATTTTTGCAGTGATTTCATGGTTGGATTTCAACAATGGAAAATTGGAAAAGTTTAAATTTGTAGAAAGTTTACCCTTCTTGGTTGTAATATTCTTCTTAAATCATCAATAGATTTGAGTTCCAAATGGTAAATTGGTGGGATTTGTGGCCTAAGTTCAATTCTCAAAGAGAGGGTATCATGACATCTAAAACTAGCAATCTTTAAAGTGACATGTCCCATGAGAAATAATCCATTAACTCCAACTCTCAAAGCTCAATCCATTCTTAAGGGTCTACTATCACGTAGCCACTACTCTCATAGAGTCAAAATTACATACCTTATGACTAATATTTATGTAAGTTATGCAATAAAAAATCTAAAAGAAGTTGTTTCATACCCCCATATCCAACCTCATCTAGGACCCTTATTTTATAACCTCGATATTAAAGAAAATTAAGAGAGACGCATTGATCTTATTACATTTAAAGGAATAGTTGATATCATATCTCACTTTAATTCCAAAGCACAAGTTCCACTCCAAGTAAAATGCACCACTTTCTTTTTCTCATCAAATGTTAGGAAAGATCAATCTTCTTGCATTTTCTCACATGCCTGTGATAAAGCTTAATCTAATATCTTTGTAGCAATTCCATCTCATATTTATCATAATCATAACTAAACCCAACATTATTGTACTTATTTTCTCTTTCAAATCACTTCAAGCATTCCCTCTCTCTTCTTGTATGTATTCTTCTCAAAATTTCAAGGTTTAATCACTAGTGTACACTAATATTAACTCTTATATAGTTTTTATGAATATTTAATCATTAACAAAAGTTAAAACTTATATTGTTCACTTACGATTACTAATATATTTCATTATTTTCCTTTTCATTAATATATCTCACTATTATTTAATGAGCATTGAATTCCCTAGTGTTAGCTCTAAAATTATAATAGATGAAATCATGTATTGTGTATAATGAGGTGATTTATTCAACAAGTGTCAAAACCAAGAGAGTTGAGTTGTAACAACCCCATAAAATGTTAATACTATTTGTAAATATTTCTTACTTGAAGCTTCGAGGGTTAGCTCAAGTTTTGATAAGCTAGATGTGAGATCTCTCCCCTATTTATGGGGAGGTCACTGGTTGAACTCTATTGATCACCTTGGGGTTAGGATTCATAATCGGGGCCAATGGTCTAGCGCCGATAGGTTTACCTCATTTACCATCCATGGATCATGGAGAAGTACTCAAAATTTTCTGCAATCTGCATTCCATCACACACACACACACCTAACTCAAATATCAAGACAAATGCTCAATAATAAGTGGCTATAAGTATGAGTTGACTTGGTTATGTTGCTTTACATATGTGCAAAAGTAGAGTGTCATAAATATTAAAATAACCACCAAAAAGGTTGCAATGAGAAATAAGGGGGCTATGAGTCCATGAAAGGGGAAGAGGAAAGGGGCCACATAGGTGAATTGATGTTTCCATATACTAATGCAGGTGGGGATGACAAAATCCAATACAACCCGCTTCCCCCAGGAAGTATTGTGATTATCTGAAATCAAACCACTAAAATTAGCTATAAAAAAACTAGCTAAGTCCTTCTCAAATGTGGCCCTTACCTTCAAAAGAGGTCTTCCGCAATGTTCTGCTTGTCAAAATTATCTTTCCGGAACAACCTTGCGGAAACGCCTTCTTTCCGCAATTGCGGGTGTCCTTCCGCAATGATCTTTCTTCAACGAGCCTCTCCGCAACTTCCTTTCCACAAATATCACTCCCGCAATGTGGATGCCTACTTTCCGCACTTTGCAGATTGCGGGTTGCGGGTGCACTTTTCGTGATTTCTTGAAAAGACTTAATCGGCAAACACTCTTCCGCAATGTGACTTCCGCAAACACTCACCGTTATCTCCCAAGCTTCTTCCTTCTGCGAAACACAGTGTTCACCATCGATCCCTTGCAGATTTGATCTCATCTGTTGATCTATGATCAATGTGAAACTCTTCACATCGAATTGCGGAAATGTTAACTCCCGTGCACGTTCACTTTGCGGATCCTTTCCCCATCGTCGATTTCCCTGTTGGATTTGATATGAGCTGTTCAAACTCTAGTGATTGAGTCGACTGCAACTCTACGATTTTTTGTTGATTGATCAGAGAATCGATCAATCCAGCTCGACCTTCGTCCGGATCTAATGTGAAACTATACACAACAAGAAATTACCTATGTTAATTAACGACAGTCGGTTTGCGAATGTTTTGGGTATTCTTAACTGTACATGGGAGTTCACACAAGCACGAAAATAGAGATTCATTCACACAGACGTCAGGTTAACGCTTGCACATAGCTCGACCTGATAGAATCTCAGCTTATCTCTCATTCAAATACATAGTATAACTATTGAACACACGGAACTTGCTAATTTCATTAACTGATAGTAGCCCATCCATCCAGTGGCATTTTCCCCTGGTATTCAAGAAAATGTCCCACCGACTCTCCCTCACGCAGGGCCCCTCCCGAGTCCCTGTCTCTTGCCTTTTCAGCCATTCAAAATCCCCCCAAAACCGAATGGATGAACATAAAAACAAACAAACTAACAAACTCTCCTCCATCACTAAAGGAGTCACTATCATTCAACAACAAAATGATCTCCACATAGGGAGTATCAACTCGCCACTAAGTCCTATTTTCTCAAAAATCCGACAACACACTAGTTGGTTACATATTTCGCAAATACTAAAATACTTAGTAAACAAAGTTCCTTCCCTCTTCATGATAGCTTTTCCTCTTGCTAGCCACAACATGTGACCACGCAATCACATTGCTAACTTAGCATTGATGCTCCTGCATCATACTCCCAAGGTCAAAACTCTGAAACCATGTTCAGTAAATCGGCTATTGAGAAACCCTTTGTCTCCAATTCTTTAGCATTCATCCATGTAGAATATTCTACAGGATGTCCTTTCCATTTGATCAAGTATTCCAAGTAGTCTCTCTGTTTGGTACTCTTTGCCACTCTAGTATCCAAGATAGACTCAGCTTCTGATGGCTAAGCTATAGGCATTTGCCTTAGCCACTGAAGATCTTCCACATGGTCCCTGTCTTCTGTTATTTGTCCTGTATCATTGGCCACATAAGTATATAGGTATGTAACATTAAAAATAGGTGAGATACCAATCCCTGTTAGCATTTCCAGCTCATAGGCATTTGCTGAAAATTTTCTGAGTATTCTGCAAGGCCCAATCTTTTTCATTTTCAACTTGTTATACTCTCCTTTTGGAAATCTCTCTTTTCTCAGATGTGCTAAAACCAAATCTCCTACCTCATAGTTTTTCTCTCTTTTCCTGGAATCAGCTCTTGTTTTGTAACTATTCTGCAACTTTGCTTTAATTTGCTCTTGTAGTTCACTAATCCTCATTTCAAACTCTTCTCCATATGTGCTTCTCTTTTCCAGTTTACCCAAATCGCGAAGTCCACACAACCCTCTTGGATGTATACCATACAGAATTTGGAATGGACTCATTCCTGTACTTTGGTTTGGTGAGTCGTTATATGAAAACTCGGCTTGAGCTAGTACCTTGTCCCATTGTTTTGGATTTTCTCCAGTCAGACTTCTCAACATGTTACCCAGACTTCTATTTACCACCTTAGTCTGAACATCAGACTGTGGATGATATGCTGAATTGAAGTTCAACTTGGTCCCCAACTTCTTCCACAAGGTCCTCCATAAATGACCTATGGACCTTACATCTCTGTCAAATACAATGCTTTTAGGTAAACCATGTAGCTTCACAACTTCATTGAAAAACAAGTTAGAAATGTGTGTGGCATCACTTGTCTTGTAACATGGAATGATATGTGCCATCTTAGTAAATCTATCCACAACTACAAAAATAGAATCATTTCCCTTCTGAGTTTTTGGTAAACCCAAAATGAAATCCATACTCATAGAATCCCAAGGCCTAGTTGGAATAGGCAGTGGTGTGTACAAGCTTGTGTTTTGGATTCTTCCCTTGGCATGCTGGCATACCCTACATATTCTCACAAAATTCTCAACCTCATACCTCATCTTTGGCCAAAAGTAGAAATGGCTTAGCTGTCCAAAGGTTTTATCACTCCCAAAGTGACCTTCTATCCCTCTATTATGTTTCTCCTGTATCAGGTTCTCTCTCATGGAACATTTGGGAATACAAAATTGACTATTTTTAAAGAGTAAACGATCTTGCAACATATACTCCATCCATGGATCTCTGTCTACCTCCACAAGATTTATACAGGTTTTGTATGCATTCTGAAAATCAATGTCAGTCTCATACAAACCCCTTAAGTGTTCAGATCCTAAGACTTGAATCTTATTTTCTTGCACAATCAATTGCCTCCTTCTTAAGGCATCAACTACTCGATTTGATTGCCCACTTATGTGCTTCAACACAAAGGTAAAGCTTTGTAAGAACTCAACCCATTTGACATGATTCTGATTCAATTCAGGTTGCTACATGATGTATTGCAATGAATTATTATCAGAAAACAAAACAAAATCCCTAGGCATCAGATAATGTCTCCAATGCTTTAGTGCTTGGACGATAGCATAAAATTCCTTTTCATAAGATGAGTATTTTTGTTTTGAATCATTCAACTTCTCGCTGAAATATGCTACAGGTCTATCTTCCTAACTGAGTACAGCTCCAATTTCTACTCCACTGGCATCACATTTCACTTGGAAAGGGTGTTTGAAATCTGGTAACTTCAATATTGGTTGCTCAATAATCTTTTTCTTCAAAAACTAAAAGCTACTTTCAGCCTCCGCTTTCCATTTAAACGGTTGTTTGTCCTTTCTAATTGTTTCAATGATTGATGAACAAATGCCACTGAAATTATTTATGAATTTCCTATAAAAACTTTCCAATCCATGGAAAATTCTTACCTAAAAAATGCTCCGAGGTTAAGGCCAATCAATGATTGCTTGCACGTTTTCCGAATCCATCTTCAAACCATCTCTTGAGATAACAAAACCCAAATACACTAGTTATGATTTCAGAAATGTACACTTCTTCACATTTACCAACAACTTTTCCTTTTGCAATTTATCCAAGACATATCTTAGATGCTCCAAGTGTTCTTTTTCGGTTTGACTGAAAATCAGAATATCATCAAGGTAAACAATTAAAAAATTACCTATGAAATCTCTCAAGACTTCATTCATTAATCTCATGAAAGTGCTTGGCGCATTGGACAGTCCGAATGGCATAACCAACCACTCATACAACCCATCATTTGTCTTAAAGGTTGTCTTCCACTCGTCTCCCTCTCGAATTCTGATCTGGTGGTATCCACTCTTCATATCTAATTTTGAAAAGCATGTTGCTCCACTCAGGAAATCCATCATGTCATCCATCCTAAGTAATGGGAACCTGTATCTGATGGTAATCTTATTGATGGCCCTGGAGTCAGTGCACATCTTCCATTCACCATCCTTCTTTGGGGTGAGTACTACCGGTATTGCACATGGACTCAGACTTTTCTGAATCAACCCCTTGTCTAACAATCCTTGTACATGCCTTCTAACTTCTTCATTCTCTTGAGGTGTCGACCTGTATGCTGCCTTGTTTGGTAAGATTGCTCTAGGAATAAAATCAATATGGTGACTTATATCCTTCTTTGGTGGTAACTCATTGGGTAATTCATCTACTACAATGTCACTAAACTCACCTAATATCTCGTGAATCTCCTCAGGTAGATCTTCCATATTGGTCCTCATTACTACCACTCTAGTCTTACACACCACAACATAATTAAGTTATTCCTCGTCAATTTGCTGCAAATACTCCTTCCCTGTCAACATTAGGAACTTAGATGCTTGCTTTCTTGTTGTACTCCCTTCTTGCAAAGGAAGAAGGACATGTTTTATCCCATCTTTCTCAAAACTATGACAATTTCTCCTACCATCATGTATCACCTTTTTGTCAAATTTCCATGGTCTGCACTTCCCTTTGACTTTACACATGGTCCTGAATAAATCCTTCCTTTGAGCGGGTTCCACCTTATCCTTCTCAGGCTTCAATAAGACTTTGTTCATCATCAAATCCTTCCCCATCTCTGGCAGATTTTTAGCCACTGGCACCTGCTCCTGCTACTTCTCATTCTGAGCTACATAGGCTCCTCTCTGTCCTATGTCTTCCTTCTCAGGACACTCAAAGGACATGTGCCCCAATTTGTTAAATTTGTAACACCTGTAGATAGCTTCTCTGCCTCATCCTTTACCTCTACCTCCTTGCTAAGGTCTTATCCCTCTTGAGTCATCTCCACTATCTTACTGCTTCTGTGGGTTTGAGTTGTTGGATTCTCCTTTTTGGGATGCAAACCTTCCTCTTCCAGCCGTTTTCCCTCTTCCTCTGGCTGAACCTCTTCCCTTGTTGAAGTTTTGCTTTCTCAATAACTTCTCTTCTGCTCTCAAGGCACATTGGTATGCCTCTTCCATTGTTCTTGGTGATATAATGTTGATCTCATCTTAAATCTCCATCCTTAGAACATTGACATATATAGCATCCTTCTCTGCCGATTCTTCCACATAACCTGCCCTTAGGTTCACTTTGTAGAATTCCTCAGTATACTCTCTTACAGTCAATAATATTTTCCTAAGGTTCTGCATTTGTCTGTACAAAGTCAGCTGGTAATCCTTGGGCAAGAATTTGGCTCTCATCTTAGCCACCATCCTATCCCAGCTCTTTATCAATGGCTTGTTCTTCTGTCTCCTTTCAGCCTGCACACTATCCCACCATAGGAATGCATGCCCTTTCAACCTTTTCACTGCCAATCTGACCTTCTTGTTTTCTTCAATTTCATCCTACTCAAAGTACTTGTCTAACTCGTTGATCCAGTCAATGAGATGTTTAGCAGTGAGGCTTCGCTCATAGGTAGGCAACTCAAGTTTTGGCCTCGAAGTTGCTCCAAGAATTGATCGAAAGTATCTTAACTCAGGTGTCTCTTGCATGGGTGCTGCTTCTTCTCCTGGTTCCTCTTCTTCAAGATCACTAACATCCCCTCCCTCTGGATCTCTTCATCTTCCCATCTCCATAGCCTCCATACATGTTCGTAATTCTCTCATTTCCTCCATAAATTCTACATTCGTTGATGGTCGCCCCCTATCATTACCTCTTGCTTTGCCTACACATATCGCCATGCCTTTCTTCTAATGTGCTGAGCAAAGCCTGCTCTAATACCAAAAATGACGCAGCTGGGAATGACAAAAACCAATCCAACCCGCTTCCCCCAGGAAGTATTGTGATTCTATAAAATCGAACCACTAAAATTAGCTAAAAAAAAATAGCTAAGTCCCTCTCAAATGCGGCTCTTACCCTCAAAATAGGTCTTCCGCAATGTTCTTCTTGTCAAAGTTAGCTTTCTGTGACAGCCTTGCGGAAACGCCTTCTTTCCACATGAATTGTGGATGTCCTTCCACAATGATCTTTCCTTAATGAGCCTCTCCACAACTTTCTTTCCGCAAATTTCACTCCCGCAATGCAGATGTGTTAGGAACCCGTGTCAACCCTTCTCTTTACTTTGTTAGTATATTGTTGTTGGACGCATATGCTTTGTAAGCCGTCCCGTAGTATTTGTTGATTCATAGTTTGTATTAGCCCATGGTATTGACCCATAGTATTGGATGCATATGCTTTGTAAGTCATCCCGTGGTATTATATGTCTCATGGTATTGACCCATAGTACTGGGCATAGACTTAGTATATAAGTGTGTGTTGAGGCCAATGAAGGATCGTAAAGTTATTTGTATTGAGCTTACTCAAAGGAGTTTTCCCCCTCGAAGTGGCCTGCGATCAATAAAGCGATTCTAAGTTCTGTTATTTCTGATATCTCATGTATTTTCATTAATTAATTGTTGCAGGTTCTTCACATCTGGTATCAGAGCACTTTCTTGGGCTCGTTGGGTGGAATTTCTGCCAATTTTTTTTCGTATCTGTTACAAGTTCGGATCTAGGAATAATCCCTATCCTCTTAACTGTGGGAATTACTTGGGCATAATCCCTAAAAATAATTGTGAGGAGTACCACAGGAACCCCGAAGTAGTTGGCCCATTGAGAGGACCTGCCAGGGAAAAGGGCAATGACCTCTACCTGATTGACTAGTTCCCACCCGTGAGGTAAACCAAGATTTGTTGTTTGTGGCAAAGCAGTTATCAATTTTACCTGAGCCGTGGAGTGAGGGGTACTGCCCCAATACGCAAGCCGTCAGATAGCATTGGTGGTCGAGTGAAACCCCTAAACTATTAGAAAGCCGAGCATACCTGGGGTCCATATCTATTTTCAGCTAAACTATTGCCGATCACTTCCGTGCCATTTCAGATTCAGCCGTTTTAGATCCATTTCAGATCCATTCTGAAAGACGTTCTAGATCTAGCCGTTTCAGATCTATTCTGAAAGTCGTTTCAGATCCAGTCGTTTTTTATCCATTCTGAAAACCATTTCAGATCCATTCTGCATATTTCATTCCTAAGGACCTTATCTCCTTTGTTTTATCTCTATTTCCCTTGAAACTTCATTGACACCCCTGCAATCCCATTCTACATATTTCATTCCTGAGGACCTTATCCCAAATTCCACTTCCCAAAACTAGAAATCCCACATTTGTCTATTTTTAGGGTTTCCCATAACTTCTTCGATTTTCACCCAATCGCCTTCAAATTTTGCCACCGTGTTCATTCCCTATTTCTGCTTCTTTGTCCTCTCTAAAAAAATTTCCCATTCTTTCTCCCCGCTTTTAAAATCCTCATTTTCTGCTTCCCTGTCCATTCGAAAGTGTCCAAAACCTAGTCAAACCCCAATTACCCATCAAAGTTTTTCCCAAATCCAAATTTCTCTTTACTAAATAAACTTTTGTTTGTGTTTTTCTACCCATTCCCTAAAAACCAAAAAACAAAAAAAACTCTTGGTTATGGTTGTCACCAGCGCAGGAGAAAAAACCATGGAGGAAGCACTTGCAACCATCCAAACCAAACTCCAGGATCTGGATGAAACATTTCTCAGCCTCCATCTTGAGCATTCAGCCATGAACAACAAACGACAGTCCGAGTCTTCATCAGAGAATGGGTTCTCTTCTTCCAACAATTTCCGTGGACCGAAGCTTGATTTTCCTCGCTTCAATAGTACTGATCCAACTGGATGGATCTATCATGCAAAACAATATTTCAGTCTGCATAGTACTTTTGATGTCAACAAAGTTCCACTTGCATCATTTCATTTGGAACAAGAAGCTCTTCAATGGTACCATTGGTACATCAAGCCTCATCAAGAGCCAAAATGGCCAGATTTTTGCCAGCTCCTTTTGCAACGATTTGGTCCTAGTACTTTTGATGACTTCACAGGATCCCTCACTAAACTTTGCCAAATTGGCACTGTGAGAGAGTATTAGACATAATTTGACAAACTAGCCAATCACACAGAAGGATTGTTTGATGAATTCTACAGAAGTTGTTTTATCAATGGTCTTAAGGATGAAAACCGCTCAGAGGTTAAAATGTTATGTCCCAACACAATGATAGAAGCCCTGGGGTTGGCTAAGTTGGCAGAAGACAAGATTGCAGCCCAACAACGCTCCAAACCCACTTTTGTTCCCTTCTGAAATATGGGTTCTCAACGACCTCCCATCCCACCAGCTCCTCGACCAACTCTTATCAAGCATTTGTCTGAAACAGAGATGCAGGCACACAGAGAAAAATGGCTTTGTTATAATTGTGATGAGAAATTCACTCGGGGACATAGATGTGTTCAACACAAGCTTTATCTATTGGATATGGATTCTCCGCCTGCCTCTAAAATTGCTAAAGAAGCTCCAGATACAATGGATGATCAGGTCGACATTCAGGAGCCGCCTATTGACCCCCCATCTCAGGACGACCAACCAGAGATATCTCTCCATGCTTTATCCGGCGTCACCACCCCCCAAACAATGCGGGTCATGGGTTACTTCAAGAAGCTTCCTCTTACAATACTCATTGATTCTGGTAGCACTCATAACTTCATTGACCCTCGGATCGCCAAACAGGATGATTGTTTTGTCCATCCTTGCTCCAACTTTGAATTCATGGTTGCCAATGGGGGCACCTTACCTTGCAAGGGAAAGTTTCACAATGTGCGTATCTCTCTGGAATATTATAACCTGCGCTCTAACATGTTTTCCTTGTTCTTATGCAGATGTGATGTGCTTTTGGGCGGTCAATGGTTACGCACACTTGGCCCCATCTTATGGGATTTTGCTGAACTTTGGATGCATTTTTCAGTCAATGGCATACAACAAAAATTTACGGGCTTCCAACCAGGGTCTCTCCGCATCATCAGTTCACATCGCCTGGAAAATATCCTTAAGAAGAATTCACATGGTTTCATCGTTCAACTCCATTCCATTCAGATGCACCCATCAACTATCTCCACTACTTCCTTGGATAGATATGCAGGTGTATTTGCTGAACCGGTGGGCTTGTCGCCTTCAAGAGACCTTTCCGGTAAGCATTTAGCCGCATCTACATCTCAGCATGAAATGATGGCTATTTTGCATGCAGTACAGAAGTGGCAACCATCCCTATTAGGGAATTGTTTCTGCATCAAGAGTGATCTCCAGAGTCTGAAAAATTTCCTGGAACAACGGGTCTCCTCCCTAGCACACCTGAAATGGGTTATCCAACTCATGGGTTATGACTATGCGATCACTTACAAGAAGGGTAAGGACAATATGGTGGCAGATGCTCCTTCTCGTACATTTGATGACCCAGTTTCTCTTACAGCTATTTCTCTGCTTGTTCCAAATTGGTTGCAATCTGTTCAACAGGGCTATCTCTTCTATGAACTCCATGCTTCTTCATCGGCAAGGAACTCTGGGTTCCTCAAAACGTATGACTAGGAAAAATGTAACTTCTTTGGGAAGGGACTTAAAATGAAAATTCAACAGATGGTGGCTGACTGTGATACTTTCCAGGTCAACAAGGGTGAAACGACCCTCCTTTCGGGACTGCTTGGACCCTTTCCCATCCATACATAGATTTGGACAACTAATTCTATGGATTTCCTAGAAGCGCTCTCCTGGTACAATACCACATCTAAAAGGACACCATATGAAGCAGTCTATGGACAGGCACCGCCAGTTCTTCTTCCATACACCCTCAATAGCTCCCCAGTTCAAGCAGTTGACTCAATTCTTCGAAACCGTGATCAGATTCTTCACATTCTGCAGGACAATATTCACATGGCAAGAATTCGACTGAAACAACAAGCCGAGCAGCACTGTTCTGAGTGCACTTTTCATGCAGCATATATGGTTCTTCTTCGTCAACAGCCTTCCAAGCAATCCTCCCTGAAACTCAAAGGCGTAAGTGGCCCGGAATGCAACCTGAGGATGCTACAGGGGAACCACTCCTTCATATTCTGCATCAATTTCCACATCTAAAGCTTTGAGGACAAAGATTTTTCTAAGGGAGAGGGGATGTTAGGAACCTGTGTCAACCCTTCTCTTTACTTTGTTAGTATATTGTTGTTGGACGCATATGCTTTGTAAGTCGTCCCGTAGTATTTGTTAATCCATAGTTTGGCCCATGGTATTGACCCATAGTATTGGACGCATATGCTTTGTAAGTCGTCCCGTAGTATTATATGTCTCATAGTATTGACCCATAGTAATGGGCATAGACTTAGTATATAAGTGTGTGTTGAGGCCAATGAAAGACCGTGAAGTTATTTGTATTGAGCTTGCACAAAGGAGGTTTCCCCCTCAAAGTGGCCTGCGATCAATAAAGCGATTTTGAGTTCTGTTATTTCTGTTATCTCGTGTATTTTCATTAATTAATTGTTGTAGGTTCTTCTTTGCGGATTGCGGGTTCCTTTTTCATGATTTCTGGAAAAGACTTCCGCAAACACTCTTCCGCAATGTGACTTCCGCAAACGCTCACCATTATCTCCCGAGATTCTTCCTTCTACGGAACACAGTGTATGCTGTTGATCCCTAGTAGATTTGATCTCCTCTGTTGATCGATGATCAATGCAAAACACTACACATCGACTTGTGGAAATGTTAACTCCCACGCACGTTCACTTTACGGATCCTTTCCCCATCGTCGATCTCCTTGTTGGCTTTGATCTGAGTTGTTCAAACTCTACTGATTGAGTCGATTGCAACTCTACGATTTTTTGTTGATTGATCAAAGAATCGATCAACCCAGCTCAACCTTCGTCCAGATCTAATGTGAAACTAAACACAACAATAAATTACCTTTGTTACTTAAGGACATTCGGTTTGCGAATGTTTTGGGTGTTCTTAACTGTACATGGGAGTTCACACAAGCACGAAAATAGAGATTCATTCACATAGACGCCAGGTTAACACTTGCACACGGCTCTACCTGATAGAATCTCATCTTATCTCTCATTCAAATACACAGTAACACTATTGAACACACAGAACTTGATAATTTCATTAACTGATAGCAACACATCCATCCAGTCGCATTTTCCCCTGGTATTCAAGAAAATATCACACCGACTCTCCCTCACACAGGGCCTCTCCTGAGTTCGTGTCTCTTGCCTTTTCACCCATTTGAAATCCCCCCAAAACTGAATGGATGAACAAAAAAACAAACAAACTAACAAACTCTCGTCCATCATTGAAGGAGTCACTATCATTCAACAACAAACTGCTATCTGGATTGATCTCCACACAGGGAGTATCAACTTGCCACCAAGTCCAATTTTCTAAAAAAACTGATAACACACTAGTCGGTTACATATTTTGCAAATACTAAAATACTTAGTAAACAAATTTCCTTCCCTCTTCATGATAGCTTGTCCTCTTGCTAGCCACAATATGTGAGCACACAATCACATTGTTGACTTAGCATTGATGCTCATGCATCATATACCCTTTAGTAAAGTACTTCATTGTTTCCCATCCTTTGTTAAAATATCTCTAATCTACTATTGACTTGAGGTTCCCCATTTCAAATCTATGAGTCCTCATGTATGGGAGATACATAAAGTGTGAAAATTACTTGGAGAATTTCACTTCTTCCATTTTTCTCTAAATTTACCTCATGCTACAAGAACCCACATGCCCACCCATGGATCCCATTTTCTATAACCAATGGAAGAAACCTAATAAACTTGAGAGATTAGAGGTGTATCTAGTCAACTTGGAGGGATATGTGTGTCATACAGCTTATAGATTAGTTATCTCAATAAATGCTAGCAGTGGTAGAGAATAATGTTGAGCAATGGTAGGGAATAGATGTTGGTTCATAGCAAGTAATGAATGTTGAGCAACAACATTTTCCCAATTAACGGTTGGTGGTTTCCGACATGTAGAATTGGAAAACCATAAAGGTTTATGTTTTTGTCATGCCTATTTATTGAGTGCTAGGGTTGGAGTTAATGTGTGAGTGAGTTTTTAACTTGCAGTTATGATGTCAAAATTTATCCAAAACCTCTATGATGTTGAATACTCTTGTTGAGAGCATGAAGACTCTATAATGTATTGTGACCATTTGTTGGTTGCTAAATAATACATTGAGTGTGATTTGGAGTGTGGTATTTTTCTCCTAGGAGGGTTTTCCCCATAAACAGTGTTGTTTATTACTACAACTATGCTTATTTAGTTTTTATGCACATTCTTTTCTCAGTGGTTAGTGTAAGTGTAATACCCCCAATTTTGATTTCGAATGTATTTAACCAAAAATTATGTAAATGATGTAAATATGCTAGTATGGATTCCAGCTAGTGCAGAGCTCAAGGAAAAGGCCCGACTAGTGAATGGCTAGGCATGTATGATGTGAATATTGTTATTTGGACTATATGGTTGGCTAGTCATGCTAATTTTGAATATATGTAAATATTATGTGCATAAATAATAAAATGGTCCAAGAATGGTTGTGTAAATAGCACCAAAGGGGATATGATTCCACTAGAGGGGAAGAGGAAGGGAGTCTATGGGAGACTAAATCCTTGCTGGCAAGTTTCAACCTTAGAACTCACCCAAAATTCTATCACATGCCTTGAATAAGCCAATTATCTCCTATTTTGACTATTTTCCAATCATTGAATGCATGTGTGAGGTTGGTGGGAAAAGTCACCTCATGTAGTTAATGAAGCATGGGGATGGCTGCACTTTTATGTAAGTTCTGTCATGATAGAATTCAATATGCAGCTTCCAAGAGTCCTTTCTTCTATATTCAAAATCTATGTCAGTTGTATTTTCACCATTTTCTCATATGCCTTGGAGTCAACCCTCATTCTCTCATTCTTGCATGCATATTTACAATAGGAAAAGCTCTCCATTGCTATCCAAGACCTTACCAAATTGTGTTTAGCCCATAAATTCGTATTTGGAGAGAGAGAGGTGTATATTTGGAATGGAAAATAGATGGTTGTAGGTGAGCAGGGAGGTTGGGCAAGTTAGGAACCCTTACCCATTGAGTTTTGTTGCTCATAGATGCTTGAGAAGCCATGGATTAAGAATATAGGTGGTTCTCCAACAACATATAGCAGGTTGTCCTCCTTCTATGCACACACTGGAAGCACCCAACAAGATGGATCTCCCAAGAGGACCATGGATCAGTGAAGGGGATGCCTGAGCATAGAAGGGTGTTATGTGGGGCAGGTATTGTGGGAACCAAGGATGTGAGGGCTGAGTGAGACCCTTGTAGATCTTTGTATGAGCATTTGGATAAGCATAGAGAGAAGAATGGGTTGTGGGATGAGAGATAGAAGCCTATAGGTGTTTCCTTCACCCTGGTGACCTCATAGCCCAACTTGGAGGAGGCCTCTCAACAAAAAGAGTATATGCTGGACATAGTGCCTATGTTTGGGTGGAAAATTGCTCTTACACAACCAGTTGCTTGGATTTTCTTTGGATAAAGATAAGTATTCTCATGCATTTGAATCTAAAATGGTTTTATTTAATGACTATTATGATTATGCTGATAAATGCATGTTAGATGTGTGTGGATAGAGTTTAATTCTGTTGTGTTTGTTTATTTATGTTTTTGCACACATATTTTATATGTTTATGAAATTCATATTATGGCTATGGGGCAAATTTGGAAGCCAAAATTAGTTAATGTCCCCTCCCAATGCTCGGATTGGGTGAAGGGGATGTTACAGAGTGGTATCAGAGCTTCTTGTTACAATACCGGAGCTGTATGGGCCAAAAATCCATATTTACATGCATAAATCAAAATTGGTTATGTAGATAATCAGTTTCTGTAGATGACAGATAAAGGTCCAGGAATAATTTTGAATTATTTCAAAATATCCCCCTTATTGTCCAATTAAAACCGTGCATAATTGCAAAAATTTGAAAACAAATGGGAAATTTTTTGTTGGGCCCCACCCATGCCACTTGGGCGGGTGACGTGGAGGTTCCACATGGGCATAAGTTATGATGTGGACCAACCACATCAGATCCATGTGCATGTGTGACTGCATGTGGTGGATTTTCAAGGCAGAAGGAGAGATCAAACCATTAGGATCAATATCAACGACTGCCAATGCTTTAGGCTCATGAAGGTTCACAAGGTTTAATTTAAGGAGCATGATCCTAAAGCGAAACCACCATAGTGATGTGTCAGCTGCTCATGTATTCAAGGTCACAAAAGTGGTTACGAGAACCCACTAACCCATCGATCTTGAAACCGCTTTTGGAACAATAGGCAGTGATGTGACATGGGGAGGTGTGGCGTGCAGTGATGTGACGTGGGAGATGCAATGGAACCCCATCAGTCATGTCAATATTGGGAGATGTTATGTTAGGATCCCCCCCCCCGTCCGTCAATCATGCCAGTCTCAGATGATCGTGCGACGTGTAGATTTGATTGACGGTTGACAGCACTTCAGGGTTGCAAAGATGCATGAAGTTTAATTTAATTGGCATGAGCCTGAAAGGAAACTACCTTGTTGATGTGTCGCCCTCCTGTGCGTTTAGTATCGCAAAAGTAGTTTCAGAAAGCCACTATCCCATCTATCTTGAAACCACTTATGACCGATGAGTGGTAATATGGTGTAAGTTGTTGTTAGAGGTGCACAGATAAAGGGAAAATGAGTGATTTTCACAACCGAATTTGAGGTGCATGAAATCAAAAAATGCAGTTGATATTATGCACAAGATTGCATGAAATGAAAGGATTTACAAACAAAAAAAATGAGGGCGATGCCCTCCACCCGCCCTACAGTGGTGTAGGGAGGACGCAAGGGGGAAAGCCCCCTTAACCCCATCATCCCCCTAAGACAGTCAATTTATGTGGTGAAAATATGACCAATGGAAACCTTACAGTTTTCCATTTAATATAAGAGAGCAATTGTGACTAGTTAGAGTTTGAAGGAGTGATTCAAATGTTTCTATGATTTGACATGAATTGTCAATATGGGTTGTTCCCAGTTTGCATGAAAATTAATTTTATAATTTTCTAAGACCATAATAAATCAAACAAATGTGTTTATAAACAATTTTCCAGATTCAGAATCATATCAGGGACTGTTAAGGGTCAACATTCAGTTTAGTGAAGTTGGGAAATATTTGGTCTTACTTGGGCCAAGAAGGTCATCATCATGGATGATACACATGATCCTCATGAAGTTGAGGTAGATGCAATGGGAGAGAATGTACAGGTTTAGAATGCAGAGACAATATCTAATGGTTGAAGAAACCGATCAAATCCCCCATACATTGCAGAAACCATGAGGAGCCTAAGTGTAGAACTGTAGAGTTGCATAGCAGACAATGAAAGGATGATTAAATCCCAAGAAGAATAGAATCAGTTGAATGCAGCTATGCTTTGAAGTCAAACAGACATTCAAAGGAAGATTAACCATGGGAAGAATTCATAAAATCAACAAAAGAGTGGGAGTGTCTCAAGGAGGCATTCCCACAAGAGGTCCCATAGTTCAAGAAGGATGTCTAGAGATAGGAAATATACTCTAGAAATCTCTTCTAGTAAGTCATCTGACTCTAAAGAATCCATTGAATTATAAATCCCTTCATCTCATAGGAATAAGAGTAAGAGGTCTTTCAGGAACAACTCACATGGAGAATTTAAGAAGTCCAAACCTCCTACATTTGATGGTGAGGTGAAATCTGGTCAAGAAACTGAGGCTTGTCTTCTTGGGATGAGGAATTATTTCCAAGTCCAAGACTACTCATGAAATATGAAGGAAAGAGTAGCCATATTCAATCTAAATGGAATAGCATCTATATGGTGGGAACACCTTAGGAAAGGAAATAAGATAAATGAAAGGAAGATTGTGTGGAAGCAGTTCAAGAAGTACTTCAAAGAAAAGTACATTTCTAATAGGTACTATGATGGAAAAATCAAAAAGTTCCATGAGCTAAAATTGGGACAATGACTATGGAGGAATATGAAAACAAATTCTTAGAGATGCCAAGGTATGTCAAATATATCAGGGATGATAAGGTGAAAATTCAACATTTTCTAAGTGGACTACCTCAATCATATAAAGACATAATTGAGTTTGATGAACCTGAAACTCTAGATGAGGCCATAAGAAAAGCCAAGTATTATTATGATCAAAACAAAAGCAAACCAGAATTTCATAAGGCATGGAAGGACAAGAAGAATGAGAAGTTTGATCAAAGAAAGAAGGGGTTCGATCCTCCTCAATTCGAAAATCAACCAAGGCAGCCACCACAGGGTGTGACTAAGCCAGCTAGAATGATGGGAGACAAGCCAAGAGAGCCGAGAGATCCACCTCAACGTCGAGAATGTGGAGAGGACCACATGCTTAGGAATTGTTTGCATCAAAATGGGAATGTAAAACAAGTTCACGACATCCAAGGAGTTGAAACTGTGGGTCAAGTGGCAAGGATTGTCCCTAGAATCTATGCAGTGCTGGAGGACCGCCAAGTAGACCATAAGTCAATTGTAGTTGAAGTTGAAGGTAATATTTCTAAGCAATCTATTTCTATTTTGATTGACCCTGTATCTACTCACAGTTATATCAATCCTAAAATAGTAGAGATTTGTTCTTTTAAGAATCAAAGCATAGTGAATCATGTTTAGTCCAACTAGCCATTGGAACCAAGAGAAAAGTTAGTGAAATGTCCATTGTAAATGGGTGGACTGACTACTTTTGCAAATTAGATATTTTGCCACTTAGTTCCTATGATATTCTCATTGGAATGGACTCGTTGGAATCCCATAGAGTTAAACTTGATTGCTACAACAAGACTTTTGAATGCATAGATGAAGAAGGAAACCTAAGGGTTGTAAAGGGAATTCCAAAGTTAGTTTATGTTAGGAAAATTTCAGCCATGCAACTGAAGAAATTCTATAGGAACGGTTTCCAATTGTATGCATCCCATGTTTTGGAGAAAACGGAAAATGAAATTCCTAAGTTGGAAGACTATTATATTTTGCAAGAATTCAAGGATGTGTTTCTCCAAAGAGCAGTGTTAATGCCTAAAAGTTGAACACATGCAACATTTCGATGATTCATCCAGTAAAGTGTCATGTCCCCAAATTTTGACAAGGTCTATGTCACTAGGTCATAAGCATTAAAATATTTAATTAATGATGCCAATAGTACTAGGAAAATAATTAAATTATTCCAAGGGATTAATTTTGGTTTGGAGGCATTTAATTAATTAAATTCCAGAACATGCACTTTGGAATAATTAATTAGTTGGTTAGAGTAATTTTATTTCTAATTACTAATATTTGGATTAGAAATAATGAGCTAAGCTAAGGAGGTCGAATTAGAGAGGACAAGTTGACCAAGGAGGATGGAAATTGCTAAAAATGGTCAAAAACATGCTAAAAGCAGCAAATCATGATAAAATCAGGAAAATCGGGATAAAGCAGGAAAGTAGGATAAAGCAGGAAACTCTAACAAAGCAAGAAACATCTTGAGATAAAGAGGGGCACAATTTCTAAATGAAATAAAAGCTTGTAAGGAAAAAGCAAGGCAAGTATATGCACTCATGGGTGGCCCATGTGGAAGGGTTCTCATAGGCCATCAAGCTATTCAGCTTTCTCAATAGGTCACCCTAAAATTCTATAAAAGAATGATTCCAACTCCAATTCACATATTTTGACCATTTTGTAATTGAATGTGAGAGTTATAGCTCCTGTTGTTGAGTGATGTGCCTCAACCTTGCTTTGGGTGATGCTCCCCTTAGCCATTTTTGTTCTAGCTTATCCTCCACCCTCTCTGGAAGGTATTGAAGACTAATTTGCAGCCATTGAAGACTTATATGCAGCCATTAAAGACTAATCTCAAGTTGGGGTCGAATTGCTTCAAGCATCCAATTCAAAATCTCTACTCATTCCCTTCATTCAGTGGGAACAATGTGGAAGGGATGAAATGGAGCTTCTGGGTTGTGAGACCTGTTCCATTGCATCCAGAGGGTCGTTTCCAGTAATAAATTCCATGTTTCTTGTTGAAAAAGGTGTCTGGATGACCAAGATACAACCATTCTCACCAAATCCAAGGTTTCAATGTTAAGGAGCGCGCGTGTCAAGTTTCAGTTGATGAATGCACCCCTTGAGAAGATCATAATGTTCAGTGCGCCCTCATACACAGATAGACGCATTGATATCATCCATCTATAGATCTATATCATCCAGTATTGAAGATTATCAAGCTTCCAAAGAGTGATCATCAAGCAGTGTGCCATTGGAGAGACTATTGGAAGATTTCTAAGTGGTAGGTGCCCCATTTCAGAAGAGGAGATCAGTGCAGCCCAGAATGTTCAGTGTGCCCTTCATATGCATACAAAATCCATGATATCATCAATCTCTCAGATACAGTACATAAATTTATCTCCCCCTTCTCTTATGATGCTTATTCTCTTCCTATTGTAAGAATTTCTAGCTTTGGAGATCAACTGAAGGTCTGAGTGTTAAAATATCTTAATTCTCTACTCAAGACCTGTGTTTTCGAATTGCTTCTATTTAATATGATGTATCAGAACCCTCCTTAATGTCAAAACATAAATTTGTAAGCCTCTGAGGCCATTTGAGACAAATAAATGGAAGACTATCTCTTTATGCATCAATTAATGACTAGTTTTGCCATTTTGGCCAGTAAAATGTATGTATGAATATATTTTCTAATATAATGGATGCTTTAGGTCCTTGAGACATTAATTAAGCATCACCAACTCTGTCCCTGATAATTTGGTTACTTCTGAGTCAGTTTGTGAGAGTGTAGAGAATTGCTAGTGGAGCAGTCCTACATAGTGCCCTTTACCATTTTGCCTCCAAATTTACCCAGAGCCTCCCAAATTCCCTAAAATATGATACACAATTTATTACAGAGTCTAATTCCTGACATACCCCCTTGTTTCATTCAGGTGTAATCCTCCAAGTTTAGTTTGCATACGCTGGAAGGCCCAGTAAGCATCGAAGTATGCATCAACTCTTGCTGACTGTCGAAAAGCAAATGGCTCTAGTGCTTTGTGCATAGAACTTGGAATTTGGCCTTGTTTCTGCCCTACTTTCTGCTGCACACATCCACATACATTTGGCAAAACCTTGATTCATATAATTCCTAATCCCAAAGTCATCAAATTGAACCATTGATCAATTATTCCCTAACTAGTTTATTTGCTAGTTTATGTTTGCAAAACATTATGCGATAAGTATTAAATTTTTTTAAGATAATATCCATCAAATCTGATCCAGGATATTACATAAAGCGTCATCACATAAAAAATACATCTCACCACAGACATCCTCAACAAATCCAAAACACAACATGAGTCCACAAGTGCCAAGAAACAATCAAAACAAAGGGTAACGTGAGTATTGCATAGTTGACCTGCGCTATAGCGCAAGTTACCTGAACAATGCCCACGCTACACCCACGTGGATTTTCCTTTGATAGTCATGCCATTGTCAAAACGATGGGACCACTCACGCCCAACGGCGCATTAAGGACTCAATCCTTCCCAAGGATTAGAATTCGGCTCCTCACACACTTGGGGGCATTAATCAACCCCCCTTGTGTACCTTGGAACTACTTCATGAAGGAGGAGAGTTCACATTTGGATCTAGTTGTTTGATGGCCACCTCTTGGCCTATAAAAGGAATCCATTGGCATGCATTTGGTAGAGAGAAATTAAAGCAAGGTTATGTTGCTGGATTTGAGTTGGAGCTTCCTCATAGCCCACCATTTCCTACCATTGTGAGCATTCCCAATCTTGCTTTCCACCTAACATCATGGGGCAAGTGTTTCTCTCCATTGTTCTTCCACCTACTTAGCATTTAGTTTGGACAAGAAAGGACTCCTTAAGGGATATTTTTGGCTTCCATTGAAGCCTTCACCTCCTAGGTGTTGTACAACTATTGCATTGGGCAATACAAGAGTGGTTTAGCATATCTTTGGTTGTTGTTGAAGTTTGCATTCTCCCCCCATCTATTTCATTTTTTTTTATTAATATTTTCATGTTTGAATGTGAACTACACTAACAATCTCTTGCAAACTCACTTGGAGGAATACCACCAACCATCAAAAGGGGCTCCAAGGACTAAGGCCTTGCAACAACGTACAAGGCTTAGCCCCTCACCAAGTGGAAGAGTGCACTTGTGCATTTTTTTCCATAACAGTTCTAATGGTCACCATACTTATTTTTGTTCATTTCTTTTTAAAATAGGTTTTTTATGCTAAGTAGATAATTCTAGGTATTTTTCACTTGCGGGAGATAAGTATTCCACCTCCTGCTTCCAGAATTTGGCCCCATCACGACCCCACTTATTTTTCCATAGTCACGTGGTTCCCGATGTCTCTAACGTGCTGATAGCGCAGAATCGACTCGGACAATCACGCGCATAGCGCAAGTTACCAGTGTCAGACCCACGCTACATCGCCCATCGCACATGCACAGAAGGTTAGTGTATTACATGCACTCCAACACATCTGTTTTGTACTAACCCGTGCAGTAGAGTCTGGTTTAGCCACGCTACTATTGTTTATTTTCTTTTTATCTGCATAACTTAGTTTGGAAGCCCAATTACTGGTTACTAGTGAACTTAAATTAAGGCTAATTCACCCAATTAATTTATTTCTAAGTAATTAGTGCACCCAGACCAATATTAGGAAGTAAAGAGTACATCTCTCTTGAAACTTACCGAGGTAACCAACTTTGATGCTTTCAACGGGCCCCATTATTGTCACTATTATTCAAGACCATCTCTTGTTTATGCATCAAATCGACATGTTGTTTTTCTTAGTAATGCTAGTGTAGAAAACACTTTTTGCACACAAGCAAGGAACTAAAGACACTTGTCGCCCGAAGTATGATCTTCACCTCACACTTCATGTGAGCTTGGTGAATCCGAAGAAGGGCAAGAAGTGTGAAATACATCCATTGCGCACTTGTCTATTTAGAATATTTTGATTTTGCAAAGTGCCATGAGCGTCTCTTAGAGTTATAAGTACACATTACTTGATATACTCTTTTAGTTAAGTTTCCAATAAAATATTTTTTTTTCCTTTCATCACATGTGTTTTCTCCACTAGCACACAATAAGAGGCCTAAAGACTCTTCCAATCCTAGTATGCTCTTCACCTTGCACTTCATGTATCTTGATGAATACAAAAGGTAGGGATTGTGAAATACCCCTCTTACACTCCATAAGTGAAACATTCAAACCCCTTAAAATCAACATTGTAATTGTATTAACCAACTAAAATCCTCCAGAGGAGGTCACAAAACAATATTTTAGTTAGGTAGGATTGATTGGGCTAGGAATCCATTAATGCCCACCAATCTAGTTTCATTAGAAATATTTTGAAATATAGTATTGTTGTCTCATAGGGTACTTCCAAAATATTTCTATAAGCAAGGGTTAAAAGAAAACCCGGATCAGAAGTGCGTCGTGACCAAGGATGTGAACGCCGAAGTATAATTTCCCTACTCTCCCCTACAAGCCACTCATCTTGTTGAAGGGACATGACACTATACCGTGCAGGCCGAACCATTGATCCACACTTGATGCAAGGTATCTTAGTGGCCCAACTTAGGATATCACCAAGGAGAAATTGTGAGTGCAATTGACTCTAGAAGTTAGTTATTGTTGTTGGGAGTTGTTGCCAAGTCTTCTTGATTGGATCATTATCCCCATCGCTGGTAGAACTAGTCTTTGTTACCTCCACTAGTCGATTGGTGAGTGGATACCATTATCACCATCAATTGTGCTTTTGGGAGGCCTCGTTAAATTTTGAAAAGAAGGACGTTAGGTCTTCTAGGGAATTTACATTTATTTTTATTTTTAACTACAAGTTCACTAACTCTTAATAAAGAGAACCTACATGTGGGTACTCATGCACTAAAACCGACATTGCACATATCACTCACTTATCACACCATTTTGCATTTGTTGTGGTTGGCATTTTTTGCATTTGTTCAATTGTGTTTATTCCACTATCACTCTCATTTGACACAAATCCTTCACCATTGAGGAACAAAACAACATCCTAATATAGTCTCATAGATTGCAAGGCCTATCCCCTCTCTTGAGGGGTGTTATTACACCTCCCCCACGTATTACACGCATTGGGAATTCAAGCCAGGGTCGTTACCAGGTATCATTAATAGGATCATATGGTTGAAGCCACACCTTGCTAGGTACATTTTCTCCCCTCAGAGAATCTATTAATTACATCACTTCTTCCCCCATCGGAAGTAGTACCCCATTGGATTCTTCCCAAGGAGATCCTTCAGATCCCTTTGACCCATCCTCTCTCAAAGGAGTTCATTTTTTTTTAAAACACCACCTGGGTCTCCCCCTCATGGAAATCACATCCCAAACAGAATGGCAAGACTCGTTGTCCCTACCTTACCATTTATGGCTAGTTTAAATATACCATATTTGGCCAAACTAACAAATGACCCCATTGCTCATGATGCGACATGGTCGTCTATGCCAGATAAGATTCCTTCTGATATTCCAAAATTCGAAGGAAAACAGGGAGACGATCCCACCAACCACATTATGTCTTTCCACTTATGGTGTTCATCTAACAGCACAATGTATGACCCTGTGTGGCTTCGCCTTTTCCAACGTACCTTCATCGAAACAACAGAAAAATGGTATGTAAACCTAGAAAGTGGAACCCATTCCACATTTGCAACATTGGCCACTGCATTTCTTACATACTTTCAACTGCCAATCCGACATGATCCAGGTCTCTAAATTCTAACTAAGTTTCGTCAAAATACTTCCACCCACATCACGGACCACATCCACGAGTGGCGTAGATGTCGCACACTATGCAAGATCGAAATACAACCTCCCTTTTGTTGGATTGGTTTATCAAATCTCTCCAACCCGCAATGTACCAAAATGTCTCCATAGAGATGGGGGGCAAGATAGTTATGATCGATATCGAAGTAATCGATGTTGAGCTCGACTACAACATCCTCTTGGGGCGTAGTTACATGTACGCCATGAAGGGGGTAGCCTCCTTAGTCTTCCATATCATGATGTTTCCCATAAATGGGAAGATATTTACCCTCGACCTGCTTAACTACTATGACCCTAATACCAAAAGCAATCCCGACAAAATCCTACCCACTATATTGGGCGATGATCAACAATATGTTGGCATTGCCCCCGGTATGTACAAGGACTCCAATTTGTTAGGAGCATATTCAGGACCACCACCAAATATCCCTACATCTATCGATGGCTTAATGTGCACAATTTTCACCACTGAAAATGGAGCCGCCTCCACCTCAACATCACCATGTACACAACTGCTGAGTCATGGAATTGAACAAAGGTTGAGTCCATCGGTACCACCGATTTTTTAAATCCCATTCTTGTATCCTCCCACGGGTGTACAAGGGACTCTGACTATGGCTCAATTAACTCTACATGGGCTAACTTTGGGGATCCCGGTGTGGTACCTTACACCATCCTTCCCAGAGATGACTTCCAAACCAGTCGCCTGTTATGAGTTTGTCCCTGTTTCGGCTACTATGTCTGCAAGGCCCGTAAAACGTTAATTTACAATAGCCAAACCTATGACATCTGCAACTAAACCGCAATCAGTCGTCACTAAGAACACCAATAGGGGCACCCAACAACCGAAGTTGAAAGGTACCCTATTATCTAACCCAACATCTAAATCAATATAAACCGCTAAGCCTAATGCAGGGGGCATTAACCATCAGGAGGTAAAAGCCCAGTTATGATCAATACTCCCAATCAAAGGGTCACACCACTATGTTCTCTTTGCGGGCAACAAGGCAATGCAACAAACATATTCCCTACTCTACCAGAGCTAAGGAATTTGCTTAACACCCCCGTTAACATCACCCACGCTCCACCAGCGGTGAAAGGGGGCACACCTCGCTCTCCCACAACTATGTCCAAAACATTGTGTAAGAATCATGCGTGTTCCATATGTTCTCAATATGGGCACTATACACATCATTGCCTCACCAAACCCTTGGAATATACCTCACCTCCCTCATTTCTAGAAGAGGATCCTATCAACATGGGTACTATAGTGATCCCGACTAGTCCCTCCCCACGATGGGCCAATTCCAAAGCCGACCAATAGTCACTGCAACATCCACAAAGCCCAACCATTTTTTTAAGACATACGAACGTCACCCGACCGTGTCGCTTGTGCAACTTAATGTCTCACTACTCATTCCAATTCCCTCTTATTGCCGCATTTCACACTTTGCGGACAACCCAAATCCGATTAGCTAAAAATATCACCCCATGTGGAACCACCCTCCCTACAGTAATCGAAGAGGATACCGAACCAATAGAGCATAATGAGGAAAACAACATGTTACATTCGTCGGATACCGCGACATATCTTGATCCCCCATCGCAAATTTTTCGTGAGGTGATAGACCCCTTAATATTCCCTCAAGACAAAATCCTAGCGCCAACCGCAACCATCCTTGAGTACCTTGACATCCTACATCTTGTCTCAATTTCTCTTTCTTCCCAGAATGAAGACCTCGTGTCTTCAAACGAGGATATACTAGAAGAATACATATTCACCATAGATGAGGAGATAATCGAGGTCATGAATGCTACTGAACCCCCATGGGACTCTTTACATCATAGGTCCTCAACAGTAAGTAGGAAAGAACCACACACACTCCCCATTGAACAACAATACACCATCGAGTCAAAATACTTTTTAACCCCCAGTCACATCAATTGGTTTAAAAATCCTATCCTTGACCCATATGCATTAGAAGATGGTAACCTTTCCAATATATCCCCTGCCATACAGGTTGATATCTCCATCACACCAGGAGTCGTCGGAAACATCTCTATCAGGGCTTCCTGCTTGCCCCAATAAATTATTGATTTCATCGCTCTATTTAAAGAGTTCTGCGACGTATTTGCATCGTCCTATGAAGAAATATCAGGTCTTGACCCAACAATTGTCGAACATCACATTGACACTTGTTCCGATGCCATTCCCATCCATAGAAACAACGCCCAGTTCACCCTTCTAAGGCCCCCGCGATCAAATCCGAGGTCGAAAAACTCTTGCAAGCCAGATTTATTTTTCCCATCGCTTACACATCATGGGTGTCTAACCCCATCCTGGTTAAAAAAATGCAAGGAAGTATTCATGTCTGTATCGATTTTCGAGACCTCAATTTAGCCTGCCCTAAGGATAATTTTCCCACGCCATTCATCGACCAAATCATTGACTCATGTGCTGGTAGTGAGCTATTGTCCTATGGATGGGTTCTCCAGAGATAACCAGATACACATACACCCCCAAGATCAGTATAAATATGCATTTACCACACCATGGGGCACCTTTTCTTACAAATTCATGCCATTCAGTCTGAAAAACGCTGCCACCACTTTGCAGCGAGCAATGGCATATGTTTTTAATGACTTGGCTCACATCATCCTTTCCTTTTTAGACGGCCTCACAACCAAGTCCAAAAAATTATGCAATCACCTTCAAGACCTTTGTACCATATTCACAAGATGTTGTAAGTATAATATATGCTTAAATCCCCTCAAGTGTGTTTTTTGCATCATCGTCGATCTCCTCCTAGAATCCATTATTTCCAAAGATGGTATCACTATCGACCCCTCCAAAGTTCAAGCCATATTGGAATTACCAACACCACTAACACAACGCCAGTTGCAGAGTGTCCAAGGTAAGTCCAACTTTCTTCGTCATTTTGTTCCTGACTATACCACTCAAGCCCATGGGTTTTTATGGATTCTCAGAAAATATCTGTTATTTAAGTGTGATGACTATGCCCAAACTGCCTTTGATTCCCTTAAACAAGCATTGTCATCATCCCCCCTCATATCTCCTCTAGAATTTGCCAAATATTTCATCTTGTATATCTCTACGTCAGATTCTGTTGTAGCCAGCGTACTAGTCCAACCTACTGCAAACTATCAGGAACATGCCATATATTATGTTAGAAAAACCCTCATTGGACCTTCACTCAACTACACCCATGATGATAAGCTTGCCCTTGCAGTCATCCTTTCTGTATAGAAACTATGCCACTATATTTTGCCCCGAAAAAAACCATCGTCGTTGATTCCGACCCTATGAAATACATACTTAGCCGTAGGCTTATCAATAGTAAGTTTGCACGGTGGATCGTTATTTTACAAGAATTCGACCTCGAGTTTGTGATTCCTAAAATCAAGAAATCCATGGCCTTAGCCGAACTCATTACAGATCTTCCCTCCACCACTACCAACGAATTCGTCCAGGACCAATTACCTGATGAGCACCTCTTTCTCATCATGATCGAAGATCCTTGGTATGACGATATCCTCCTTTATCTTCGCACCCAGAAATTCGCTCCCCACTTATCCTGCAACGATCGCCGCAAAATCTGCCACCAGGAACCGCGATACCTCCTCATCGGAGACGTCCTATATCGTCATGGAATCGACACTATTCTTCGACGATGTCTAGCGCATGAAGAAGCCAAACAAGTTCTCAATTATTTCCATAGCAGTGCATGTGATGGCCACCTATTTGGATTAGCCACCGCCCAGAAAATATTATGAGAAGGGTATTTTTGGCCCTCCATATTCAATATTGTGTTTACTCCATCAAAAGGTGCGCCAATTGTTAGGTATTTTCCTACAAAATTTAGTCTCCCCCTGCACCCCTCCATCCGGTCATCACTGTGGGCCCATTTTGCAAATGGGAAATTGATTTTATGGAATGTCATCTGGAATCAGCCTAAGGTCATCACCATATCGTCGTCGCCATGGACTACTTCACCAAATGGGCCAAAGCAATGGCCACACTTGATTGTAAAGAAATAACCACTGCACGGTTCTTCTTCAACCATGTCATATCCCCCTTTGGAATTCCCAAGCAACTTGTCTCCGAAAACAGAAGACTCTTCCGCGATGAAATGTTTGAGGAACTATCACGACTGTTAGGATTTAAACACGAATTTTCAACCACTTACTACCCTCAGGAAAACGAACAAGTTGAAGTCGTTAACAAAATCCTCAAAACTATGCTCCAACGCATAGTGGATAAAAACAAAACCAACTGGAACCACATGCTCTTTCCGGACCTATGGGCTTATCGCACTTCTTTCAAGACTTCCACAGGTTTTACCCATTTCACCTTGTACATGGAGTAGAATCCGTCCTCCCAATTGAGTGTCAAATCCCTACCCTCCAATCCGTCGTCGAGTTGCTACCAGATACCCCTGCTCTGGAACAATGCTTATTTAGTTTGGAACACCTTGATGAGGAAAGGCGTGACTCTCTTCAACAGAATGAAGCCATGAAGGTCCACTCCAAATCACACTACATTCAACAAGTTCGACCACGCACCTTCACTGAAGGTGACTTTGTTCTTTTGTTTAATGCCGAGAAAGATGGTAAACCAGGACCCGGGAAGTTTGTATCTAAATGAATAGGCCCTTATGTCGTTAAGCATTGTATCCCAAAAGTAGCTTATATCTTAACCAACCGTGAAGGTATTACCCTCAACAACCCGGTCAATGGGATGTACCTCAAAAGGTTCTATGCTTGACTACCAAGTACCCCATAGGTACACAATGTTCTGATTATATGATTTTTGCATTGTCAATACCTTGGTTATGTCTTTTACTACACTTGGGTATGTGTGTTGTAGGTGCAGGATCGTGATCAGGCCAATATGGAACCTCTTGTTTTTCCACTATATGGATAAGACTCCAAAGCTCTAACAACAAGGGGCACACACCCTACCACAGGTATCATTCCGAAACTGGCATATAAGACTCTACTTACCCTCCTTTTATAATGCATATCCAAGTATTCCCGTTGATAACCATAGGGTCCCCCTTCATGGCCTTGATGTGCCATCAACATCATTTCCATGAATAGCATGTTCCCCCATGGGTGAGCGCACCATTTCCATCCCCATCATCCATTGGCACCCATGATGTCGACCCCCCACAAGCCCGAGGAATTTGATCCAGCTTGAAAAGATCCCCCGTTAGAGTATCATTTTATAGTTGTGCATTTACTCCACCAAATAGACCTCATTAGATTCCTTGGCACATGTTACGAGAACGATTCACAGATCCCCCTCATACCTCCATGAGAAATTTACCCTTCGTAATCCCCCTCGTATCATCACCCCCCCAACGACACCTATGGGGCCCCCTGTTAACACCTAAAAAGTGCTCACTAGCTCATTCCCTTACTCACATGACCCATTTGTCCACTTTTCCACCCTCTGAGCCTCTGAAACCAACAAAAGGTCACCAAAAGACCTTAATACACCCCTTTTTCCATTAAAAAAGATTATTTTTCCAAGAAAATCATAAAAAACCCTCAAAAAGGGTCCAAATTCCCAAAAATATTAAAAAGGGAATTAAAATATTATTTTTATTCAAAAAAGGAAAAAGGAGGGAAAAGTACCTAAACCATGTTGGTCAATACCATTTGGTTTCCACAAAACCACAAATGGTATTTCCCACCACCAAAACCTATAAAAAGGTGGTAGGGGCTCCTCATTTCACATCCTTCCATTATCTCATCCTTATGCTGCTGAAATCTCCCCTGAGCACTTTTAGCCATTGAAGCTACCTTGGAGAAAGAGACCTATTGGAGTTTGGAGCTACTCATCTTGGGAGTTGCTCAACATCAACCTTCACCATTGAAGGTAATATCGCAAGCACTTGCTTGCCCCCCACTTTTCAATACAAAAAATTATTTCTTATGTTTCTTGTTCTTGATTTTTGAAATATTTAAATTATTTGCTTAGATTCTTGTTTAGATCCATGAAAAGTATTGTTTATTTAGTTCATTGTTTTTATTTCTATTGAAACTGCTACTACTAGTTAGTAGGTGCCCATAGCACTAAGCTTGGTTGCAAAACCGAGCCAACAGTTTTTGGCGACTCCACTTTGGTTTGAACTTTAGATCTCTAGCTTTGCCATTAAATCTTAGTTTTTATGAGTTTTTAACCTTTAGATCCATAGATCTGCCATCTTAGACAACAGATCCATTGCTGTTCTGAGATTTGGCCCCAAAAAACAGCCCTAAATTTTCAATTTTCGGGTTCGTTTCTCGGTTTCCGTGCACGGCTTCCGCCTCGCGGCTTTTTGCCAGACAGTCGCGCGGTCCATCGCGACTTTTCTGCATTTTTCCGCGCGGTCCATCGCGGCCTTTTTCCAGACAGTCGCGCGGTCCATCGCGACTTTTCTGTGTTTTTCCGCGCTGCACACCGCGGCTTCGCGGCCTTTTTCCGCGCTGTCCATCGCGACTGTGCGCCCAAAACCTGCGCGGTCCATCGCGACTGTGCGCCCAAAACCTGCGCGGTCCATCGCGACTGTGCGTCCAAAACCCGCGCGGCCCATCGCGGCTGTTCGTCCAAAACCCGCGCGGCTGAATTTTTTCATTCGGCCATCCCGATTTTGAAAAATATTTTTTACTGTACTTTCTGCCCATAGCACATTTTTTACAGTACTAAATTCTGCATAGTTTACAGATTTGAAATTTTTTTTACTATTTAAAAGTGCATACCTAGAAATCTTTTTAAAAATTTTCAAGAAAGTGAAAGAAAGACTCAATTTGCATTCTTTATCTAGATTCAAATTTTTTCTTGTTTACTTCTTTAGAATCTTTCCCTTAGCAATTTTTTATTGAAACGAAGAAATCCATTTATTTCTTTTAAAAAGGAGTTTATTATTTGCTTTCATAAATCCAAGAAATCCTTTATTTTTTGAGTTATTTTTTGAAAAGCACATTAATTCCTTTTAGTGAAAAAGTCTTAAATATTTTCTTTGTATTTTCGAAAAGTCCTTTATTTTTTGAAAATTTCCCTTAAAGCATTTAATTTTTTCAAGTTCAGTTTACAACACCTCACGTGCACTCACACGATCACTTAATTGAACTAAGACTTAAAACTTACCCTAATTTGAACACACTCTTAACCCCACTTGGGGAACACGAAAAGAATTCTTGTAGCTAGGTAGTATTGGGGGGATAGGTGTTCCAATAACACCCCTCAGTTCATACATCTGAGACATAGAAGTTGTCCAATTAGGGAGCTAAAATCTCTTAGTACTTTTTGGCGCGGTCACAACCGGTTTGTGGGAAGGCCTCTCCCCTAGGAGGTTTGAAGTCGCGAGGATGGTTCCGGAAGCCTGAGTGGGATACCGAAACCCATTCAGTAACCGAAGGGCTACCATTCGCAGTTCTCGGGATATCCCTGTATTGGGATATTGCGATCAAAGGACCAAACGGCAGATTTACCTTTTCTCGACGCGTCATGAACGGAGTATCCTAGTAGCCTGTCTTTTTAGGATTGATTACCCGGTGTCCCTCCCGGTAGGGGGATATCTAGCCGTTGTCTCTACATTCATATTGTCTGACTTGGATTTCATCACCTTGCAGGGGATATCGTCTGTTTGAGTCACAATACTTTTAGATTAGGTGTTTACATGATCTTTACCACCTTTTGAGTCTAGTTACACCTATTTTTTCTAGGAGCCGCTTGCATGTTGGTATTCTGACCGGTTGTTGCATTCCTCCACTTATTGTAGCACAGCTGCTAGAATAAGTGCATTTTTTGAGGATTGATTTTTTGGCCTGTGAGCCTTCTTTTTTCACTCCCCTTTTTTGCACCCTTGGTTGCATTAGGGTTTTGAGTCTTTTACATATATATCACCACCTGATAATTAAAACAATTTTTAAATAAAAAACATATTCTCACCATTGAGAATTCTAGACGTTCTCGTCGTCTACGGGGCGAACTCCCAGAGTTTAGTCCACTTGGCTCTCCACGTCACGGACGCAGAGCATTATCCCTTGATTCGACACATCGTCGATCATCTAGACCGTCATCCGATTCTGACATACCCCACTTCACCTTTGATTTTGAGGTAGAATCTGAAAACCCCACAGAGTTACCACCAACCACAATTATGTCTGGAACACCAGATGATCCACAATTTACATTAACCATAGGTCAGACATCCGCAAACCCTTCTGCGGGAGTACCATCCATGGCAACATCCACCCCCTTGGGTATGCCCAATATGGGTACCACTCCACATTCAGGAATGCCTAGCACAGGACCACCACCTGTCATGGGCATGCCCAACATGGGGGTCATACCCCCTTCGGTTTCCACAAACCCTATCCCAGGAATCCCTAGTGCGATTCCTAACCCAAGTGTAACTCCTGTTGCACTTGGGAGTGCTATACCAGGAATCCCTAGTGCGATTCCTAACCCAAGTGTAACTCATGTTGCACTTGGTAGTGCTATACCAGGCATCCCTAGCGCGATTCCTAACCCAAGTGTAACCCAAGTTGCACTTGGGAGTGCTAACCCATATCAGGCCACACCTTTTAAAGGGCACATACCCTCCATACCTAGCATACCTATAGGCGCTACTGGACCCCTACACCATACCACAATGGCTAGGCAGGTCCCGGTTCCGGTCACCACATCCGCTAGTCTACCATACATGGCAAGTCTCAACCTGCCAGATTTAGCTAGGCTCACAAATGACCCCATCAGGCATGATCCTGCTTGGCCCCATATGCCCACTAAGCTTCCCTCTGACATCCCTAAGTTTGAGGGAAAGGCCGGAGAAGACCCCCAGAACCACATCATGTCCTTCCATTTATGGTGTTCCTCCAACTCCATAGTGGACGACTCTGTCCGCCTCCGTTTATTACAGCGCACCTTCACTGGCTCTGCAGCCAAATGGTATATCGAGCAACCCCATGGGACGCATTCCACATTTACCTCCCTTGCCTCGACCTTTCTACAATTCTTCCAGCTACCTGTCCGCTACGATGCGGGCGTCGAGATCCTACTGTCTTGCAGACAGAACACAGCCACGCACATCACTGACCATATTCATGATTGGCGTCGGCGCCGAAGCCTATGCAAGATCAAATTAGACGATCGAATCTTTTTAGACTGGTTCCTTAAATCCCTCCTTCCCCTCATTGCGAAGGATGTAGCTTCTGAAAGACCCCAGTCGGAGGAGGAGGCCATCCTTAAGGCCCAACAGTTTGATCTTATCTATGCCCAATCAGGTTACCTATACACGATCATACCTGACGCCCCACGAGGTGACTCTGCACGCGGTGACACACCGGGGGCATCACATGCCGCTGATGGCATTATTGGCCAAATTACACCGCAAGCAAAACCTTTCAGTATGGTGAGCACCATGCCCGCCCCAAACCTTTCTAGGGCTACATCCAGTTCCGGAGCGACAACTTCTTATGCTCCAACAAACCAGACCCATCATGTTCATGGACCCTCTTGTCCACAACATTGTTATGGCCAAGCGCCATCAGCATATGTACCTCCTACATACTACGCTCAACCTACGGTACAGAACCCCATGCAGTTTCCACAACAGCCCATGCATTACCCACAACCGGTTGCACCGGCTAACCTCACACCTCAACCAGCTCAGGGGTACCAACAACCCCAACAGGCAACTGGACCACCTCCAGCTCCACCTGCATACTATCCACCGCAACCTGCTCCCGCACCTGCGGCTCCTCAGAATCCCCCCAATGCTCAAGGGCATGTCTACGCACAACAACAGCAGCCCCAATACCAAAATAACCAACGCAACCAGGGTGGGCAACCAAACCGAGGAAGAGGACGAAACCGTGGAAACAATCAAAACCGTAACCAAGCTCCGCAACCTACCCATCCTCCGCAAAACAATAACGCGGCGCCCGCTCATCAGAATCCTGATCGGCCACCTAAGCAACCTAAAAATGCTAATTTACGGACAAACCATCCTTGTTCCATTTGCGGTTTCTATGGCCACTATACCCACGCTTGCCCACATCTCGAGCGAGCTCGACAACTATGGACAAATGACGCCCATCGTCAAGGGCAGGCGGCTCCTCAGCCACCACCCAACCCCCCACCACCTCCACAACAACCTCTGGTTCTCCAAAACCCCTTTCCAACGCAGGGAGTGGTAAACACCCAGCCGTTAGCCCCCCAACAGGGCAACGTGCAACCACAACAAATTACTTACACAGCTCCTGATCAACCCATGTTTGATTCAGGCACCCACCACTTATTGATGATGTCCACCGCTGACGTCAATATCCAAACCCGTCGGAATCAATACGGACCGACTTCTGAAGCCCCCCCCGCCGACAAGGATACCACTGCTAATCCCACTGATCAGACATTGCGTATACCTCAGGTTCCACTTGATGGCGCTTCTAAAGCACCTCGCTTCCCCCTTCGCCGAATCAACAACAACCCCAATGCACGAGCTGCGTCCAATTACAACATCGTAGATGACTTAGCTCAATCTCCCGCAGCCATGTCTGCGTTAGAAGTCTTAAAAACCTGTCCTACTCAGCGCAAGACTTTACTTTCCGCCATTGGGGCGATTGACCCAAATGATTCGAACTTGATGACTTTTGATTTAGACCAATCTGAACCACGACTGCCTTCTACCATAGCAGTCCAAGTTTCCGTTTCTATTCGGAATCTTGTCATTCATCGATGTATCATCGACGAAGGTGCATCCACATGCGTCATGTCCACTTTTGTTTGGCAAAAGTTAGGATCCCCTGCTCTCCAGCAATCCACCACTGCATTACGGGCCTACGATGGCAGGTCAGCTCAACCTCAAGGTTTATTACCCAAGGTACCCGTCCAATTAGGTGGGAAGACTGTGCTCATCGACATAGAGGTCATTAACGCCCAGCTTGACTATAACCTTTTACTTGGCCGCAGTTACATGTACGCCATGAAAGCGGTCGCCTCCTCCGTCTTCCGCACCATGATGTTCCCCCACGAGGGACGCGTGGTCAAAATTGACCAACTCACCTACTATGATCCCAACGCCCCTGCAGCACCCGAGAATGTTCTTCCCATGGTTGAACAACCCGCTTCTAGTGCGGTTACCTCCTTTGTGTCTTCCGTGGCACCCGGACTTTATTCCGATACACCAATGACCTCTACATTTCAAGCCATTCCACCACCGTCACCGGAGACCCAAGTCGCAAACCTCTGTACTGTTTCGCAAAATACGCAAACATCCGGCGGTCAACCACCATTGATCCCCAGTCACATTGGTGTTACACCCATCCACACCATCCCCTTCCTATTTCCTCCTTCGGGTGTAGTAAGCGCCCCGGTTATGGCTACCCTTAGCCTACCCGGGCTAACATTGGGATTGCCCGTGTGGTATATTCCGCCTCCCGTTCGACTACCGACACCAGACGTCATCCTCCAACCGGTACAACCTATTGTTACCACAAATCAGCCTCCTCCTGGTGTCGCAATCCCTTCGTCGTCAACGGCACCTCTTCCTAACCTTAATATCCCTTCGTCGTCAATCAAACCTCCTCCTGGTCTCACGATTGCCTCGACGTCAAAGGATCCCCCTCTTCTGGCTAAGCCCACTGGGGGCAGAGGTCCACAACCATACACTGCTATACCACCTCCGAAGGCAGTTAAACCCCCACCAGTGTTTCGAGCTCCCCCCAAATGTTCATTATGCGATGAAATTGGCCATCCAACTCACCAATGCCCACATTTACCGGCACTCCAAGAACATATGAATATGTTGGACGATGACATAGGAATCCCAGTAGTCAAATTAGAGCCACCTCTACAGCCTCGCGACAAATCACTGCGCACTAACCATCCTTGTGCTATATGCAGTGTTTACGGCCACTACTCTCACCATTGCCCTGATCTACCTGACTATAGAGCAGCGTTGTACGAGTTAAACAATGCCGACTTAGAGATATCTCCTCCCCTCATCGAGGAGATTCACCCTCCACCATCATCCTCGTCAGAAGAAGTCAATACGATATATATGATTTCGACAACCTTCAAACCAGAACCCCTTGATTTATGGTCTGACTACTTCAATACTGACGAGCAGATTTTGGAAACACTCACTACACCCGACTACCCTTGGGATGATATGCATCATCGCTCGTACTTCCTCCCGGAAGCATCTACCTCCACCGCATCCAACCAGCTATCAGTCGAGTCGAAAGACTTCATACCCGCTAAGGTCGATTGGTTAAAGGACCCCATCCCAGCACCGGATGCCTTTGAAGAAGGGAACATGTCAAACATTTCCCCCACTATACAGATAGACATTTCCACAACACCAGGGAAACCTGAGCTCATCTCGCTGGGCGCATCTTGCACTCAAGCAGAAACTCAGGCGTACAAAAAGCTCTTTCAAGAGTTCCACGATGTCTTCGCCTGGTCCTATACCGAGATGCCTAGTCTCGACCCCACATCGATACATGGTCGGAAGTACCCCCTGTTCGTCAGAAACAGCAACCTATTCACCCTGCGAAGCTCCCCGCTGTTAAGGCTGAAGTCGAGAAACTTCGAAAAGCAGGTTTCATCTACCCTATTCCGTACACCACATGGGTGTCGAACCCCGTTCCTGTCAACAAAAAGCAAGGCACCCTTAGAGTATGCACTGATTTCCGCGATCTAAACCACGCTTGTCCAAAAGACAATTTCCCCACGCCATTCATTGACCAACTCATTGATGAGTGTGCGGGCCATGAGGTCCTATCCTTCATGGACGGGTTTTCCGGATATAACCAGATTCACATCCGTAAGGAAGATCAGTACAAGACTGCCTTTACCACCCCATGGGGCACCTTTGCCTATCGAGTCATGCCCTTTGGCCTTAAAAATGCTGGTGCCACTTTCCAGCGAGCTATGACCTATTGCTTTCACGACTTGGTCCATATCCTGCGGGTCTATCTTGACGACCTCACAGCGCGTTCCCGAAAACGGTCAGACCACCTTAACGACCTCCGACAAGTTTTCTTGCGTTGTCGCAAATATAAAATCCGCTTGAACCCACACAAGTGTGTCTTTTGCGTCCCAGCAGGCCGGTTGTTGGGTTTCATTGTTTCCCAAGATGGGATCACTGTTGATCCCCTGAAAGTCAAAGCCATCTTAGAACTTCCACCTCCTCGCACGCTTCGACAGCTTCAGAGCTTACAAGGGCGGTCCAATTTTCTTAGGCGCTTTGTCCCTGATTATGCCACCAAAGTCCACGGGTTCTTACGCTTACTTCGTACCCACATACCTTTTGTTTGGGATGAGCAAGCAGACACAGCATTCGAAGCCCTCAAGAAATCTCTCACACAAGCCCCCTTGATATCCCCACCGGATTTCTCCCAAGACTTCACCCTTTACGTATCGGCATCTGAACATGCCATGTCCGGAGTTTTGGTACAAGAAGATGCTTCCCACAAAGAGCATGTGATTTACTACGTCAGCCAGACCCTGTCTGGCCCACCTCTACGCTACCCATACGAGGAAAGATTAGCCCTAGCTGTAGTCTTTTCCGTACAAAAACTGCGACACTATATTCTGCTTAGTCATACCACGGTTGTCGCCGACTCCAACCCCATGGTCTACCTCCTCACCCGGCGGCTCCTTCAGGGTCGCGTCGCTAAATGGGTCATTATCCTCCAAGAATATGACCTTACTTTCAAGACTCCCAAAAGCACCAAAGCCCTCGCGCTTGCTCACCTCATTACAGATCTCCCATCCTCTTCAACATCACCCGTCATCCAAACGGACCTGATTGATGAGCAGATCTTCATCATTTCGTCTGACGACCCTTGGTACGGAGACATTTTGACTTACCTTCGTACGCAAAAATTCCGACCACACATCGATCGTGATGGACGCCGTCGCATACGACACCACGCCCCCCGATACCTACTTATTGGGGATGTACTTTATCGACGCGGCATTGATACTATCTTACGCCGCTGCCTATCCCATAGTGAGGCAGAACAAGTCCTCAATGATTGTCATAGCGGTGCCTGTGGAGGCCATTTCTCCGGCATGGCCACCGCCCAGAAAATCATTCGGGCCGGTTATTTTTGGCCATCATTGTTTACTGATTGCATCACCGCAGTCAAGCATTGCCAGAACTGCCAGCTATTTGCCCCCAAAGCAAGAACCCCTCCTGCCCCCCTTCATCCAGTCATCACTGTTGGACCATTCTGCAAATGGGCCATAGATTTCCTCGACTGCAACCCCCCGTCAGCCGGCGGTCACAAACACATAATCGTGGCCGTAGATTATTTCACCAAGTGGGCAGAAGCCATGCCGACCTATAACTGCAAAGCCGACACTGCAGCGCGGTTTTTCTTCAACCACGTTATCGCTCGTTTCGGAGTACCACAACAGCTAGTCTCTGACCACGGCTCTCACTTCGAAGATGCCGTCTGGAAGGAATTATCAACCATGTTGAAATTCGAACACCATTTCTCTTCCGCTTACTACCCCCAAGGAAACGACCAAGTCGAAGCGATCAATAAAATCTTGAAGACCATTCTCCAACGCACTGTAGACAAGCACAAGTCCAATTGGCATCACATGCTTTTCCCAGCACTCTGGGCTTACCGCACATCAACCAAAACCGCCACCGGTTTTACCCCTTTCCATTTAGTTCACGGTGTCGAATCTGTCCTCCCTATTGAGTGCCAGATCCCAGCTTTACACATCGCCGTTGAGCTCCTACCGGATACTTCCCCGATCGAGCAACGTTTACTGCTCCTAGAGCAGGCCGATGAAGATCGGCGCACAGCCGTTCAAAACATGGAAGCCGCTAAACAACGATCGAAACTAAGTTACGACAAACGCGTCCACCCAAGAACCTTTTCGGAGGGAGACCTTGTCCTCGCTTACGATCAAGCTCATGATAAAACCGGAAAGGGAAAGTTCGTGTCTATGTGGCAAGGCCCCTACATCATACACACTTGCCTCGGGCAGGGGGCATACATTCTGACCGATTCAGAAGGCAACACCCTGCGCAACCCACGCAACGGGTTGTACCTTAAACGATTTTACCCATAGAAAATCTCATGGACACCATCGTCCATTTTTAGTATAGGCATACGTTTTTCGTTCACAAAAAATTGAAAAAAAAAACCTAAATATTTGTTTTCTCTGCATGACCACAGATGGAGCCTCTTCCACTCTGCCATGTCGGTTTCGCTGATGGTGCAAGCCGTTGGTCTCCCAATCTCGCCTCCGCAGCTTGGGTAATATACTCCCCTTCACATGAGTTAATTCACATTGATGGAGTATGTTTAGGTGCCACCACCAATAATCAAGCTGAATACGATGCCGTGACCGGTCTCCTGGCCGCTGCTCTCCAGATGAGCATACGTCACCTCAACGTTTTCTTGGACTCACAGCTCCTAGTTTCCCAGCTCAACAATGATTACCAGGTACGCGATCCCTGTCTGTTCAGAAAATTCCTGCGCACTAAACAAATGGTTAGACAGTTTGAATCCATTACATTCACACATGTCCCAAGACACCTCAATGGTGTAGCAGATAATATGGCCAACAGTGTCCTCGACTGGCACACCAATCACATCATGTCATATCCATAAACAAACATGCATCCATGTGCAAACATGTGCCTCCACGGGCATATACAAAAAACCAATATTGCATCCACGTGCATAACATGTGCCTCCACGGGCATAAAACAAACAAACCAAAATAATGCATCCATGTGCATAGCATGTGCCTCCACGGGCATATATATAAATCTACAAACACAGTGCATCCACGTGCATACACGACAATATATCTAAAATATATATCCACATATATATATAAAAACCAAATAGTCTACATGTCATAAGTGCCCTCAGCACTCGATATACAAAAAATACATCTGTCATACAAAAAATGCTTCCCCATATGCTCATAAGCATTTGGGGGCAACAATGACGTCTACTCATCTGGATCCTGCGGATCCTCGGGCTCCTCCTCCGGCTCCTCCTCCGACTCCACCTCCGCCGGCCCAGCCGGGTCAGGACGACCCCGAACTCGCCGCTCTGCTGGCCCTGTTGGATCGTCCCTCAGACGTATCCTACCCTGAGCCGGCCCTGCCGGAGCATCTCCTCTACCACCCCCGTGTCTCGCAGCAAGCACCGCTGCCCTCAACAACAATGACTTCCACTCAGGCGGTGCACCTAGACATCCCTGCAAAATGTCCCGATCCAGGTCCCGCCACCCATCCTCCGGGAGCCTATCTACGATCCGGGCTAAAGTCCGTCGAACACCATCTATAGCATCGTCCTGAGGGCCAACCCCTCGCCCACGGGCTCCATATCCTCCACCATGAGGAGGACGTACAGGTACGGGGGGACGAGCAACCACCATCGCCCGCCCCTGCCGAGCCACATAGTCAGGTGGTGGTACTGGACCTATATCTGCACAAAGAAAGTAAAACCATCAGATACTATACAACGGATATCATCATGATAAATCATAATACATATGATATAAACATAACAGAAAACGCAAAAACATACCGTCTAAGCTCCAGGCCTGTCCTGGGGCACGTGGCATCTCTGGGTCTCCCCGGTAGTCCATGCCGGCGTAAGGATAGTCCTCGATCACCAATGGCATCTGCTCCCACTGCTGGTAAAAGTCCTCCGTGAAGAAGCCACGGATACCACCGCCAGCACGGGGCATCATCTGCCCCCACCTCATCATACGAGGCTCACTAGGAAGACCAGCACGAACGGGTACATGTGGCCGTAAGGTCGGCACCCGCTCAAAGAAAAAACAGCATAAGAAAGAGGCGTAACAGAACTCACCTCCCTCTCTCACGGCCTTGTCCAGATCTCTCCGGACACCGGCCAAGAACATCTGAGCCCAAGCATAGTAAGTACCCCGTAGAACGGAGTCCACCATCATCGTCTGCCCCCCAGACATACGATGTGGTGCAGCAGCACCCAAAACCCTCAGAACACAGGCACCAACAGCCCGCATATCCCACTCCCGTAGGAACTTCAGACTAATAGAGCTGTTTACCAAAACAGCGTCATCCCCACAAAAGGTCTGTAAAAGGTCCTCCATATCCACACCTGGAGGCAACCTCGGAGAAATATCACCCACCTCACCCAACCGAGGCAAACCAGTCAAAAAGTATACATCAGTAAGAGTAATCTCCAATCTCTCACCACCAATAATGAAGGCACCCTCTGCCGGCACCCACCACTGCACGAGCTTGTTCAGGAGTCTACTCACTGAACGGATAGGAGATATCTGAGCGAACTTCAAAAGCCCGCTCATGGCCAGGGTCTGTCTCACCCCTCCATCATTCTCGATCCTCAACATGGTCTCGGCATCAATCTCTCTCTCCCGCCACACGGACTGAGCTCTCCGCAACATCCTGCCAAAAAACACACGAAATTTTTAGCCCCAGCATAAAAATTTTAGAAAAATCCCATCGCGGCTTTTACACAAAAAACCGCGATGCCCATCGCGGCTTTTCCACAAAAAGCCGCGATGACCATCGCGGGTTCCATGCCAAAACCCGCGATGGACATCGCGAGTTTTGACCAGACAGTCGCGATGAACATCGCGACTGTCACCCATGAACACGCGATGAACATCGCGGGTTCCGACCTCACAGTCGCGATGATCATCGCGACTGTGACCCTGAAACCCGCGCGGTTCATTGCGGGCTCCGCCCCGAAACCCGCGCGGTTCCACGTTGGAGAGTCAACGTAGAGTTTCGCGGCCTTCGGGGGCCCACCGCCAAATAAAAAAGACATAATTGACTAGGTTAAGGCGAATAGAGTTACCTGCAACTCGCTAAATCGAAAACCAACGGTGAAATCTCCCGAAAATCGAGAAATAGCTCTGACTGCTCTATCAAACTCGCACGTGACAATGACAAGTCATATTGGGCCCCACGTCCTATTTATAGAAATTCCACAAATTTCAAACAAGCATTGCGGTGTCATACGAAGTCCATTTCTCAAACCGTTGGTACCGTTGGGATCAGCACAGCGAGAACTTCATAGAGGTTCCTTCCGTTTCCCGTTTTTCCCGGGGTCCATTTTTGACCATTTTTTAGCCCCTCTCGTGGCCTCGGTTTGCGTGCCACATCGGCCGTTCTCCGTTTTCGATGTGCCTTATATGGCCGAATTCAGTTTTCCGCGCTCGTGATGATGCTTGAGACCATTTCTCGCTCTCACCTTTAGATTTTCCGGGCATTTTTTCCACGCCCCCTCGTCGCCTCGGTTTGCGTGCCACATCGGCCGTTCTCCATTTTCGATGTGCCTTATATGGCCGGATTCAGTTTTCCGCGCCCTTGATGATGCTAGAGACCATTTCTCGCCCTCACCTTTAGATTTTCTGGGCATTTTTTCCACGCCCCCTCGTCACCTCAGTCTGCGTGCCACATCGGCCGTTCTCCGTTTTCGACAATCCTTATGTCACCGGATCCAGTTTTCCGCACAGATGACGATGCTTGAGACCTTTTCTCGCCCTCATCAATCCATTTTTTGTTCGGTATAATTTTATCCCTTTTTCGGGCCGAGCAACCCCTTTTACGAAAAAGGCACTTAGGGAGTTTCTGTTAAGCTCTTTTCTGACTCCTAAAACAATGAAAAGATCGTCGAGCAATCTTGCTTCCTTTCATGCTCGATAAACGTATCTGAAAGGGCGTCTACCTGGTATAAGTTTACCCCTTTTCCGGACCTCGTAGACTAATTACGAAAAAGGTATACTCTAGTCACATCGGCTAGAAGAGTTCTCCATCCGCATCATTTTATCCTTTTTCGGGCCTTGGAGACTAAACTTACGAAAAAGAAACACCAACAGAGTCCACTTACCGTTTTCAGACTCTCTAAACATGAAAGCAACCATGAGCATGAGCCGTCCTGGGCTCACAAAATCCACAGGACCGTACCATTTCAGAGCACACTGTTATCCCTTCTTGGAGCTCATCAAAACTACGAAGAAGGAATCAATGGTGCCTCTTGGCGCTACAACACATCATGTCTACTCACATAGCAGCTTCCCCATTTTGGTCGCCTTTGTTCAGAGTATTCTGCAGTATGTCACCCTGAAACTCCCTCGACAGCTACCATCAGCTTCACCCCCCCAGAGTCAGTACATACCCTTCAAGTCCCTAAAAGATGATCCCCACACCTACAAGTCAGTTCCCTACGCTGCCAGGTCAACCACGTCATCTTATTCTGAACAAAGGAAGTTTGAGTCTACCCATCTTTTGACCCAGTTATTTCCCATCCCCACAAGTATGTCAGTCCTACCAACATTACTACATCACTTCAGGTCTACACCTCGTGCTCCTATCAAGGAAACATCATTGCCTTGTTAGTTGCCGGTCTCCCTCTGTCGACGACAACCACATTGATTCCAGAGGATAGACCTAGAGGTCCCTGTGTCTTGGACTCATTACCATTTATGATGAGTGCCTACGAATCATTTCGAGAGGAATCCTCAGTGCCTCTCCCAATGGTTGTTTCTCACATGCTCGACTTCAACACCTTGATCGCATCGTTGAGACTCGCACAGGGTATTGGTCCGTTCAGTTATTTAGTCGAAGACCCCGGATACCTCCTGACTCCTCCACATTTGAGAGTCTTCCTATGGATAACACCAGTTACACTTTTTCTATAGATATCCGGGCTGCGCATGGCGACAGTATTCAGATTTACACAGGTCCCATACTCCCTTGAGTATACAGTTACAATACTCCCTAGAGATGGCTCACAGTCATTGAATCCATACAGATGTTGGACACCTTCAGTTTCAGCAGTTCAACAGTTATTCCAGTGTATCAGTTATTGAGATCAGCCATGATCATGAGTATATCCCACAATCATGTCCCCTCTGTACCATTATGATGTACCAGTATATTTCTTTACGTATTAGATCCCCCTTCTTGGGACTAATTGTTTTGTATATGTCTTGATACGAGCATGGGAATGCCCGCTCGTCCTTTATCAGAGATTATACCTCATTCATATTGAGGCAATGTAATATTTTTTGTTTTTGCAGCTTCCAAGGGCCGTGGCTCCAGTCTCCAACCGGTCTCTTCTCTCCCCTAAAACCCAGAAAAAGGACAAAAGAACTATGATGTCTATCGGCCATACGATGAGCTCCTGCCCTCACACATCAGGGGGCAATCTGTTAACACCTAAAAAGTGCTCACTAGCTCATTCCCTTACTCACATGACCCATTTGTCCACTTTTCCACCCTCTGAGCCTCTGAAACCAACAAAAGGTCACCAAAAGACCTTAATACACCCCTTTTTCCATTAAAAAAGATTATTTTTCCAAGAAAATCATAAAAAACCCTCAAAAAGGGTCCAAATTCCCAAAAATATTAAAAAGGGAATTAAAATATTATTTTTATTCAAAAAAGGAAAAAGGAGGGAAAAGTACCTAAACCATGTTGGTCAATACCATTTGGTTTCCACAAAACCACAAATGGTATTTCCCACCACCAAAACCTATAAAAAGGTGGTAGGGGCTCCTCATTTCACATCCTTCCATTATCTCATCCTTATGCTGCTGAAATCTCCCCTGAGCACTTTTAGCCATTGAAGCAACCTTGGAGAAAGAGACCTATTGGAGTTTGGAGCTACTCATCTTGGGAGTTGCTCAACATCAACCTTCACCATTGAAGGTAATATCGCAAGCACTTGCTTGCCCCCCACTTTTCAATACAAAAAATTATTTCTTATGTTTCTTGTTCTTGATTTTGAAATGTTTACATTATTTGCTTAGATTCTTGTTTAGATCCATGAAAAGTATTGTTTATTTAGTTTATTGTTTTTATTTCTATTGAAACTGCTACTACTAGTTAGTAGGTGCCCATAGCACTAAGCTTGGTTGCAAAACCGAGCCAACACCCCCACACTCAGAAACAACCAGTTCTATTCAAGTTATCCCACAAGTATATATTGCATGACATTGTTTCATGGGGAACCCGTCTTTGCGTTTGCAAATTAACCCTCACTTCATCATTGGAAAGTGTCCATCGATCCACTCAAAACCGTGGGGACTCTTCCCATCATCAAATCGCCCCCCCGACACGTAAAATATGGTGGGGACCCCACCAACATTATTTATGTACAAATAGTGCCCTCATCACTTCACATTGCGATAACACCATATTATTTTGGTAGAAACCCATGGTCGCCTTTGATCAATGCATATGAGTCTCCATATGTTCAGCAGTATCTATTTTGTCGGTTACCATTACCATTTGGTTTGTGTCTCCATCAAATCCCTTTCACTTGCTATTTGTTTCCACCAGTTTCAATCTGCGTCATCCTGAAAGAAAAGATGTCGTCCCCACTCCCCATGTTCACATCGACCAAAGGAAGTTATGAGCCCCGCACTTATCAAACATTGTTGTGTCAGGTCTGTCCATCCACCAGTTGCTTACAATATGATCCCAGTTCTCAGGATAGGACTCTTGTCCTATAGTGTATTTCAGCTCTCGTCGATGTCAAAACAATATATTCTAAGAGTTGAAGTAGTTGCAGTTGTACCTTGGGATCCCTTTCAATCACTATAAGTGGTTTCCCCTATGCTCGATGTCAACACATCATTCCATCGGGGGGAAACGTACTTTTGAAGGTAGCACTGTTCACATTTGGAAATATGATAGTAGTCTATTCGGTACGGTGAAGCCCTCAGGCAGATTTACATACCAAGTTTAGTCCCCCACCACAATGGGTTCATCATGGTCACTAGCAGTTCTATTTACTCTAACATGGATTGAAGTCACTTTCATCCATGTCCCAACAATATAGTATAGTCGACACATTTGTCCTCTCTCATTGTAGTCACTTTGATAACATTTCACAAACATGGGTATGCCCGCCTTATTTGTATAAAAACTATTCTTTATTACAACTCCAAAAGTTGTCACCAACACTCTTCCCCCATGGGAGAACCTTATTTTGTCCACATATGCTTTGTCCTATAGAACAAGAGAGAAATAATAGAAAACATGATGCATTATCATCTCTACAGTACCCTCCAAACCTCATACATCAAGGGGCATCTGTTAATGCCTAAAAGTCACACACATGCGACATTTCGTAGATTCATCCAGTAAAGCATCATCAACATAAAAATTGCATCTCACCACAATCATCCTCAACAAATCCAAAACACAATATGTCCACAAGTTCCAAGAAACAATAAAAAAAGGGTAGCGTGGGTATTACACAGTTGACCCACTCTATAGCACATGTTACCTAAACAATGCCCGCACTACACCCGCGTAGATTTTCCTTCGATAGCCACACTACTATCAAAACGACGGGACCACTCATGCCCGGTGGCGAATTAAAGACTCAATCTTCCTCAAGGATCAGAATTCGGCTCCTCACACACTTAGGGGCATTAATCATCCCCCCTTGTGTACCTTGGAACTAGTTCATGAAGGAGGAGAGCTCACATTTGAATCTAGTTGTTTGATGGCCACCTCTTGGCCTATAAAAGGAATCCATTGGCATTCATTTGGTAGAGAGCAATTAGAGAAAGGTTATGATGTTGTATTTGAGTTGGATCTTCCTCATAGCCCACCATTTCCTACCATTGTAAGCATTCCCAAGCTTGCTTGCCACCTACCATCAAGGGGCAAGTGTTTCTCTCCATTGTTCTTCCACCTACTTAGCATTTAATTTGGACAAGAAATGTCTCCTTAAGGGATATTGTTGGATTCCCTTGAAGCCTTCACCTCCTAGGTGTTGTACAACTATTCCATTGGGAAATACAAGAGTGGTTTAGCATATCTTTGGTTGTTGTTGAAGTTTGCATTCTCCCCCCATCTCTTTCATTTTGGTTTTATTAATATTTTCATGTTTGAATGTGAACTACACTAACAATTTCTTGTAGAATCACTTGGAGGAATACCACCAACCATCAAAAGGGGATCCGAGGACAGAGGCCTTATAGCAACCTACAAGGCTTAGCCCCTCACCAAGTGGAAGAGTGCACATGTGCAATTTTTTCCATAACAAGGAGCATTGATTTTACAATTGATCTTATGCCAGAAGATGCACCGGTGTCCAAGACACCTTACAAGATAAGTACACCCAAATTATTGGAGCTGAAAATGCAATTGCAAGAATTATTGGAAAAGAGGTAAATTTGTCCAAGTGTGTCTCCATGGGGAGCATTAGTACTATTTGTGAAAAATAAAGATGGGACACTAAGGTTATGTATTGATTACAGGAAATTGAACAAGGTTACAATGAAGAAAAAATACCCATTTCCTTGAATTGATGATATTTTTATCAAATGAGAGGGGCAAAGGTATTCTCAAAGATTGATTTGAGGTCTGGTTACCATCACGTGAGAATCAAGGAGGAATATATTCACAAGACAACCTTTAGAACAAGGTATGGACACTATGATTTTTTGGTGGTGCCATTTGGTCTCACCCAAGCACCAGCTACATTCATGTGTCTCATGAATAGTGTCTTCAACAAGTATTTGGACAATTTTGTTCTTTTTTTTTCTAGATGACATTCTTATCTATTCTAAGAATGAAGAGGAGCATGAAGAAAATTTGAGAATGGATTTTCAATTGCTAAGGGAGCATAATTTGTATGCAAAGCTAAGCAAATGTGACTTTTATAAAAATAAAATTCATTATTTATGTCACATTATTTTCAAGGAAAGAATATCAGTTGATCTTGAGAAGATTGAATCCATTATGAATTGGCCAACTCCAAGGAATGTGACAGATGTAAGATCTTGCATGGGTCTTGTTGGTTACTATAGGATATTCATTCAAGGGTTCTCCAAGGTTGTACACCCAATCACTTATTTGGAAAGGAAGGGGATAAAATTTGAGTGGGCACCAAAATGTGAAGAAAGCTTTCAACTGCAGAAGAAGATTCTCACAAGTGCTCCAATTCTAAAAATTGTAGACCCAAAAAAATATTTTGTGGTGTGTATAGATGCATGTAAATAGGGACTTGGAGGATTTCTTATGCAAGATAACCATGTGGTATGCTATGAGTCAAGGAAGTTGAAAGAGCATGAGAAAAACTATGCTACCCATGATTTAGAGCTTGCAGCCATAGTGCATGCTTTAAAAATGTGGAGACATTATTTAATGGGAAAAAAAATTGAGCTAAGGACAGACCATTATGATTTGAAATATTTGTTTGAGCAGCCAACATTAAATGCTAGGCAAGCTAGATGGCTGTAATTTTGATGTGAATTTGATTTTGAAATCAAGCACATAAAAGGGAAGGAAAATAAGGTGGATGATGCACTTAGCAGAAAAGTACATGAAATGCATGTGGCAGCCATTAGTACCTGCTAATCATATTTAAGGTAGCAGGTTGTTAACTGTATTGCTGAAGATGAACTATATGTGCAAATAATGGACAAATTACAACAACATAATTTAGAGAAGAGGTATGAAGGTTACCATTTGAAAGGTGACAGACTTCTTGGTTATAAAAATAGAATTTATATTCCAAATGTCGCAGACTTGAGAATAATTGCTATGGATTAAATTCATAAAATGCCATATTTCGGTCACCCATGATACCAAAAAACAATTGCAACGGCGAGGAAGCAACATTTTTGGTCGGGAATGAAAAAGGGCATTGTTGAGTATATTTCTAAATGCATGAAATGTCAGCAAGTGAAGGTTGAACATCAACACCCAACAGGTTTATTGTAGCCTTTTCCAATTCTAGAATGGAAATGGGAAGTGATTTCCACCGGATTGTATTACAAGTTTTCCAATGACTATTAGACAGCATAATTCCATCATGGTTATGGTGGATAAATTATCAAAGGAAACACATTTTATTTCAGTTAAATCCACATATAAAACGAATGCCATTGCAAATATTTTTATGAAGGAAATTTTCAAGTTACATGGATTTCCTAAGGCCATAATTTTAGACAAGGATACCAAGTTCACCTCTGACTTTTGGAAAAGTATTTTTGTGGATTTGGGTATGCAGTTGAACTTTAGCACTACCTACCATCCACAAACAGATGGGAAAACAGAAAGAGTAAATCAGGTGCTTGAAGACATGCTACGCATGTATGTGATGGAAAAACCATCCAAGTGGGAAGACTATATACATTTGGTAGAGTTTTCATATAACAATGGGAAACAAGCATCATTGGGCATAAGTCCATTAGGAGTCTAAATCTCTCTTAGAAAATTGGACTAGTAGGAAGATTAAGTTGTTTAGGACTGATAATGACAGTGAGTTCTATTGTGCAGAATTTGGTAAGTTTTTAAATGATAATGGCATTAAAAGACATAATAAAAATCCATATACCCCTCAATAGAATGGTGTTGTAGAATGAATGAATAGGCTTATGATGGAGAGAGATAGGAGTATGCTTAATGGAGCCAACTTAGAGAAAAAATTATAGGCAGAAGCAATTGCTACTACATGTTACTTGATTAATAGGTATCCTGCATAATCTCATGTTGATAAGACCTATATGGAGGTTTGGATGGGTAATAATATGTCTCTTTGACATCTTTATTTTTTTTGTTGCGAGGCATATGTTTATGTGCCTAGGGAGAAATGGTCAAAGTTGGATAACAAGGAAATGAAATGTATCTTTATGCGGCTACGACTCTAGTGTGAAAGGTACAAGATTTCGGATCCTATGGTCAGGAAAGTTTTGTATAGAAAAAATGTTATCTTTAGAGAAGTTAAGTCTTCTCCCACAATGGTGCAATCACAAAAGAACAAGAAGAAGTCGGTGGTTCAACTACCACCAAAGGCTGAGAAAGTTGAACAAAAAATTGAACAATAAGTTCATGATGGACCTAATGAGGAGGAGGGCCTAGAGGGGTCGACAAAGAAGGAAGAAACACCACCTCAAAATTTAAGGAGGTCTACTCAACAATAAGGAAACCAAAAGGGTATAATTATAGTTTGTTCGATTTCATATGCATATTTGCATCATCTACTAACACTGATGAGACTAGTACTGTGAAAGAGGAAACAAAGATGGAAGATAAGGAGTCTTAGAGATGTTTTCACTCAAGAATAATGATTCATGGGATCGGTATAATTTCCTAATGAAAACAAAACCCATTGGATGTAAATGTGTGTTCAAAAATAAGATCTGTTCAAATGGTAGTGCCGAAAAGTACAAGGCAAGGTTGGTTGTGAAAGGATATTCCTAAGTTGAGGGGATATACTTTGGTGAGAATTTTTCCTAGTTGCTAAGTTAACATATATTAGGTTTATGTGGTCTACATCAACAACCTTTGATTTAGATATAGAACATATGGATACAAAACAACATTCCCACATGGTGACTTAAAGGAGGAGATCTATATCACACAACCAAAGGACTACGTTGAAAAAGGTAAATAGTCATTCGTTTACAACTTACAAATATCTTTCTATGGTCTAAAACAATCTCCCAAAATGTGATACCAAAATCTTGATTCCTTTATGTTGGGATTGGTATTTATGAGATCCAAATCATATCATTGTGTATTACAAACATGATGGTGGTCATTTCCTTGTTATCACTCTATATATATATGATATGTTTTTTTTGGTAAAAATAAGGATGTGATTCATGATCTGAATTTTCAATTTTCAGCACAATTTGACATGAAGGACTTGGGGGTTACAAAATATATCTTAGGAATGGAGATATGGAGAAATATAGAGAACATAAAACTTTGGTTGAGCCATAACAAGTATGTGAACATTATGTTGTAACATTTTCATGTGCCAGCTTGTAGACCATTGAGTGTTTCAATTGCTATGGGAACTAAGATTTCAGTTGAGTAGTGTCCTACAACACTTGCAAAGATAGAGGATATGGTTTATGTTCCTTAAGTTAGTGTAGTTGGTAGTTTGATGTATGCCATGCAGTGGGAGTCTTGATTCGATTCATGGTTAATATTGGACATGAGCATTGGGCTATAGTGAAGAGGATCTTCAAGTATTTGCAAGGTAGTTTTGAAAATTCCATTTGTTATCATAGTGTTGTTTCAAGGGACAAACATGCAATGGATATGAAAGGCTTTGTGTATTTTCACTAGGTAGGAGATGTAGATCAAAGGACATCTACTAGAGGATATGTGTTTCTACTATTTCCAAGAGGAGTGATTTGGATGAGAAAGTGGCTCTGGTCACTTTGTCCATTTCAAGGTAGAGTATATGGTAGCTACTCATGCTTGCAAGGAGGCCATTTGGATTATGAAACTATGATCAAATGTAGGGCTAAGTCAGAGAGCTATTAGAGTTCCACGTGATAGTAACAATTTCATTTGTTTGGCTAGGAACCCAACCTTTCATTCAAAGACAAAGCATATTGATATTTCTAGACATGGTAGATGACGGATAGGTGATAATGGAGAAAGTTGACACTTTGCAGAATGTTGTATATGTATTGATGAAACCAATGAGCATGGGTAATATCAAGTGGTGTTGTCATTTTGTTTAATGGTTGTATGTTTCTATGTTGTTTATTCACTCTACAACCATGAATTTTCTATTTACATCCACAAGATTATATACTATAGGATTTATGGGACCATATCAAGAATTGCAAAAAAATACAATCACATCTTCGATTCCATTTATCTCAAATATGTCTCAAGCTACAATATAATGATTTTTTGGTGGTGTTATAAACATCCTTAATATAATTACCACCTATTTGATTGTTGGCAAACTCAACAAGATAAGTAAGATACTTAAATATTCATGTTGAATTGAATGGTTATGTCTTACTTCTTCATACAAAGTACAATGTAACACCATGACCTCATCCTCAATTCATCCTTGTTTCCAAAATAAGTAACTAAAAATCCCATTACCCACTTGTCTAAAACAATTCTTTACTACAAATTAGCCAAGCTTTACCAATTCCAAATATTCTGAAAGATAAATTAACAACTTATATTATTCATGCCTACACTTGATCTCTTGAGGAGATGGATTCTCGAGGGACAATACAATAGATAAAGGATATCCTAACCTTATGGTGTGTCTTGCTGAAAGGGAGAGGTTTATGACTACTTGAAGGTTGGGTGAGATGCGTAGTGAATCTTTCCCTTAGGTAACTATGGTAAGCGTTTGGTTTTTTGTTTATCATTGAGCACTATGTGAAGAGATGGGTGATAAATAGAGCAAATAGCCATCCTTCACCCTTGTGGTCACATATCCCAACTTGGTGGTGGAATCTATAATAGATTCCTACAATTGGGTGGTGCATTGTTCATTTGCAACTAGTTTGGAAGATAATTCATTATAAAAGATAAGTGTTTGTCTTATTATGTATAGATCATTTCCATGTTCATATTTATGTTAATTAGATATATAAATTATGCTGTAGTTAATTTTTTTAATGGAATGATCCTAATTAATGGAAATGTTGTTAAGAGGCATGACTATGAGTTTGTTATGCATTCTTTTATATTTTCCCATCATTAATTTCTTGTTCAGGATAAATTTGTTTAATGAAATTGGTGAATAGTTGGAAACTATTCATTGTTGGAAAATTCAATTTGGTAATGAAGGACGATATTTGATTGTAATGGCCCAATGACCAAGGGAGGCATCCAAGTATGCTACATAATACTACTTAAAGTATCTTTGAAGGGTTATAACTTGGAATCAATGACAATAAATCATATGCTTATATGTATTTATTCTCAATAAAGCATAAATTATTTTCCTTTGCCATGAAATATTACATTATCTAGAAATACAGGGAAAAGATATACCATCCATGTCATTGCATCGGCCATCATAATGTATAAAATGTTTGCATCGAGAGGTGCTCTACAACCCCGTATGGGGGAGGTGTTGTCGCATATTGTACATAATAAAAAATATTAAATTAATTTATAATTACTTGTTGACTCCATATAAATAAATAAATTACAATATATATATAAAGGAGGAGGAGAGAATGAATTTTTTGAGGAGCAAATAGCCACAGAGTGGCCACAGAGAATCGTTGAGTCAATTATTTACAGTGTTGAGGAGGAGCGAACTATGTGTAGGTTTGTTTTTAAATTAATAAAAAATGGTAGTTTGCTAGATTCCATTTGTGTGTCAATATGAATTTATCTAATTGAAGTTATGAATTTAATTAAGCAAAATTAATATTGTAACATGTAATATATGAAGAAAAAAATTAACCATTATCTAAAACCAACAAAGACATTTAATTTGTGGTGGATGAAGCCAGCTTTGCATGGTTTCAAAATCCAATGGTGCAATGTTCTTTCTATATGAAAGTGATGACTTAACAAGGTTCTTGATTGAGCTATGCAATAAACATTGACCATATGATGCTAATATATCTTAAAAATGACATCAAACTAATAATATTGGATACAAATTAAAGAAATATATTTATACTTGGGATTTTGTTCTTATCATGGCAATGCCATTGACACTTGAATGCAAACTACAATGCTACTATTGTAAAGACATTTGACTTAACAAGGTTCTTGATTGAGCTATGCAATAAAGATTGATTGTACAATGGAAGAAATCTATTTCAATGGTCGTGCATTGGGTACAATATTTTTTGCATTGGTTTCAACATACTACCTTCATGCATTAATTTTAGTCCTTTGTGCATTGATTACAATGCCCTTCCATAATGAGAGAATGGAAAATGTACAAGGAAGAAATCTATTTCAATGTTCATGCATTGGTTTCAATGTTTGTTGCATTGATTTCAATATATTAACTTCGTGCAATGTTTTCATCCTTTCGTGCATTGATTCCAATGCTTTCTGCATGATGCCATCTCTTTGATAAAGGGTTTCAGTTACATTGTCCTCCCATAATGAGAAAATGGATGATGCATATGTTGAGGATGTAAGAATACAAACATCAGAATGTGTTAGGTGACAAATAGAGAAGTTAGAAGAAATCATCAATGAACAAAAGAAAGATTGAACAAAACAACACTACAAGGATAACATTGTCTAGTAGAGGTTTTTGTGGATGCTCCTCTAAAATGAGCCCAAATATTCGTTTATAGTGGAGGTCGCTAGCAAAGGTGAGGAGGTGTAGGTTTTAGTGGAGGTTTTTCTACAGTTCATTTATAAATACCAACCGCAGCGGTGCACACTTTATATAGACACACCGGTGCTGACAAAAGCACAGTGCACCAACATCAAAAATCCTCATTCAATGCAAATGATTTTTATTTTTATTTTTAATTTCCACCAACAACACTAACATGTGTGTTTCAAATAAATTGACGCACTAGTGCGTCAACATACATAACGCACCACTTCTAGCGGCTACAAATACATGTCCCTGGATGGAAAAAATATGTTTTTTCAAAAAAACATTACTGTGTGTTCTAGATACAATAACGCACCAGTGCGCTAATTAACTGCATGCACCAATTCAACATTCCTCATTAATTGGCACTTGAAAAAATGTTTTTTTTTCACTGGAATTCCATTACGATGCGCTCGTATCTAAAAAATGCATCGGGCGTACCATTGTATGGCGCACCAAATTAGGGTAAAATTAAAAAATTACTGGATGAAAAAAATATTTTTATATTCATTAACAATGTGTTTCTATTATGTAAATGCACTGGTGCATCGTGTAATTGGGAGCACTTCGTGTAATTGGGAGCACCAGAGTAGGGTAAAATAAAAATAAAAAAATTGCTAGACAAAAAATATTTTTTTATATTTTTATATTCACTAATGGTGTGTTTATATCTTCTCAACACATCGGTGCATTGCGTAATAGAGCACACCAAAGTAGGGTAAAATTTTAAAAATTGTTGGACGGAAAGCTATTTTTAATATTTTTATATTCATTAATTGCGTGTTTCTATATTTTAAGCGCACTAGTGCATCCGGTACTCGGGCGCATTGAGATAGGGTAAAATAAAAAATCACTGCACAGAAACATATTTTTTACCAACCTTTGGCGATGTAGACCACCTAAGCATCAGTGCTACAATTGAATCCTTGAAATGCCTTGCCATTGGTGCTCCCCTATTGTTGGATTTCTCTGGTCTATTGCTTCCTATGTTGCTTTGGAATTTTTCCAAACAATGGGAAAATTTCAGTTTTTTGTGTACATGCCAACCATGCCTCCCCGACGTGCAACTGACTAGGTAATGTCTTTGTTACCTTCTAATTAAATTTTTTGCATATTAAAAATTGAAATTCAGCTATAATTTTCCCATTTAAAAAAATTTAAAAAATATGCGCAGTGCATTTGAACTACATAGTTTGACGCTCACTAAAAAATTACAGTGTGTATCGTGAATAGGACAACCTTATTACCATATAGCGAATCATTGGACCAGTGCACCCCATATTAAATTACACACCGCTAGGATTACGAACGAAAACAATTATTTTTTCACCCCATAGTTCAATGCGTGTTAATAATACATCTGCACCATATATGGTCCGGACCTGTTATTAAAATCACTGATCATAATGTGTAATTAGCACACTATCACACTAGTGTGCTTATTGTTAACATACACACTGTCCTTCCTTTTCAAGAAATAATTTTTTTCACCACATTTCATAATATTTTCACACATAGTCGTTCCAATAACGGTGCGTTGCATGAAACCTCGTGCACCACAGACGATGCATACACATATTTGTAAAGTATCAATGCTTGCAACGCTAGATGCACCAACTAAATATATTACATACTAACCCCATGTCGTTAGTGCATTGTAGTACTCGGTGCTTAGAAATCATATAACGCAATGGTGCTATGTAGTTAACAAAGCACACTACTTTTGTTTCTTGTTAAAATAATTTGTCTAGTAGACGGTGTGTTATTATCACCTAAGCGCATAGTTGATGATGATAATATGGTGTATAACGCACTAGGGGTTACGATTACTATATCGCACTAATGCTTTTGTAATGTTATTATATTTGTTCTGCGTCTTCAATGTGTTGTAATTATTGCATCATAGTTGTCAATGCGCTATAGTTACAAAGGCACTGCTAACGATGCTTTCCTATTATGTGGGCGCATTGCCTATTTAATTCATGTATTTTGAGATTTTTTTAAAATCTTAATATATAAAAGGGTCATTTAAGGACTTTTTTTTTATGTAATATACATGTGTGTGTATGATATTGATGGAATTTATATGTGAATCAAAGACATCAGTGATGAGAGCAACATGCACGGGTAGACCTATGCAATGTTGTATGTGAGTAGGAGGCATGAGAGAGGGAGATGGATTTGTACCCTTGTTTGATTGCAACATATACCTGACTCGTATTGAGCAATGTTAACCTCCTCAAGTTCTATGAGGAGTATACATCCCTAAAAGGAAGCTCAACATTACTAATGAAGTTGATCTGTCATTTCCAGGATCAACACATACATACATTTTGGTTCGATCTCGACCTATGGTTCCAACCCAGAGAGGAGGACATATATTTCATCACTGGGCTATCTTGGGGAGGGGAGGAATTTCCCCAAGTACCTAATGCCCCACCGTATGTTGCAACAGAGAATCAACTCACTTACTCTTAGAGATATATTAGTCATCGTGTCACTGACGCTACTGATTTTCAGGTTTCTAGTGGACAATTGAAGATAAATTCTTTCGGTGTAGAGGAGGCTAGGTGCCTCTCACTTTTGGTGATGACATTGGCACACTTAACCACTGATGGGTATTGCATTAGTTTCCCTCTATTATTTTATGTAGATTCTTTAGTAGTGGATACCTAGATGCATTAAGTGGTCTACCATTTTTCATAGTAGTTTTGCTTTCTTTTGGATCAATGTCGTGCACAGTTTGAGGGGAAGGAAAAATTCCCTTTTGCTTCAGAGTTATTTTGTTTATTTTTTGAGAGGCTTCTAGTCACTAGGGTGTCATTTTACTGACGCACTTCTAGGTTGATGATTGGGGTGCATATGCACATGTGGGGAGATATGTTTCCCAAGAGGGGCCACTCGAAGTTCCTAGGTAGGATCACCTTAGAAACACTGGAGTTACTTTCCAACGAGGATGATCACACATTATATCTTTTGTTGTGTCTATACACGGGGATGGATTGGTGAGGATGTATGAACATCCTTTTCACTCAGGATGAGCCATTGGATGCAATAGGTAATATTAGCATTATGTTTTAATTAATCTAGTTGCATTTTATAGTCTTACTTAATGCAAATGTAATTTATTCTAACATTTCCTTTAAATTGTTTAATGAAATTGTCTAACTATTGTTTTGTACTATATATTTTGCAGATATTGGAACTTATGTTGGGGAGGGGCCTTCCTAGGTATTGGGAGAGGATATGGTTGAGCTTGAGGAAGTGCCTCAATTGTAGAGACCTGGCTTGCGATGCAAGCCAACTGCTAGATTCCAAATGGTAGATTCCACCAGGAGTTGGCAAATCAGTTATCTACATTGTTGGCTCGACAAAGAGTCCACCCTGTACGGATTCAGGAGATTGTGTGATACCCTGAGCTCATAGAGATATGGAGGCTTCTTCCACATGATATGATTATTTTTATGCAACATATTTTTTATGAAACCAACCTTCAAGATGAGAGGAGGAGAGATAACAATGATATTCAATCTGATGAGGGTGGTGATCCTCCACCTCCTCCTTCTCCTCATCGAGCTAACTGGCCACCATATCCTCCTCCACCACCTACTCCTCCTCCTTCTCCTCACCAATCCAACCAACCATAATCTCCTCCACCTCCTCCTTCTCCTCACAAATTCGACCAGCCACCACTTCCTCCTTCTCCTCACCAATTCGACCAACCATCATCTCCTCCACCTCCTCCTCCTCACCATGATGACCGACCACCATCTCCTCCTCCAAAGGTAGTTCGACCACTCTCTCCTTCTCACCCAACCAACCGACCACCATATTTCACTCATCCATAGGTTGACCTACCACCCTCTCCTCCTCAACTAGCCGACCATCCACCATCTCCTACTCCATACCTCTCAATTCTAGATATAATAGTAACATCGGGTGAGCTTGTTCTTCATGGAGAGATATATGATATTCTTCAATCTACATTTTTTCTTAGCATAGGTATTGATGCCTCTGGATCTACTGGTGGAGGTACTGATGCCTCTGTATCTCCTGGAATAGGTATCGATGCTTGTGGTTTTGGAGGTGTATTGGCTATCTCATAACAGTTATTGGACTTGAGATGTATATTTGACATGTATCATGAGTTTGCTATTATTGTTCTCTCTCTCTCTCTCTCTCTCTCTCTCTCTCTCTCTCTCACACACACACACACATATATACATGTGTGTGTGTGTGTGTGTGTGTGTGTGTGTGTGTTTATGTTGATGTGTATGTTAGATCATGTTAGATATGTTTGATGTATGTGCTTGATAGATGTGTTTGATGATGATGTTAGATAATTCTTGTGTTTTGTCAGATGTGATTATTAGATTTGTGTGTTATATAATGTTTATATCTGTTAGATGTATATGTTATATGATGTTAGGTAATGTTTAGATAAGTATGTTAGGTAATGTTTGATGCGTATGCTACATGATGTTGTTATGTAATGCTTGTGTTTTTTTAGAGGTGTATGCTAAATGTAATTGATGTACGGTATGTGAAATTATGTTAGCTAATCGTTTATGTGTATGTTAGATGGTACTTATGTTTTATATAAGTTGATGATAGATGTGTATGTTAGATGATGTTAGTTTATTTTAGATGTGTATGTTAGATGATGTTTATGTTTGTTACGCGATGATGATGCGAGATAATGCCTGTGTTGTCAGAGATATGGATCTAGCTAAACTAGCTTACCTATCTATGCAAAACAATAATATATCAACAAAAAGTACAGAAAGAGAACAATAGAAAAGAGTGCACCAGATATACGTGGTTCACCCAATTGGGCTACGTACACAGGAAGGTAGTCTTCTATTATCTCTAGAATATCTCCCTCAAGCTTACAAGAGAGTAATGCCAATAACCCCAATACAATATAGCAAGACTTGTGTTGAATAAGTAAAGATCATGATTAGTGACAGTGACTCCTTTGACTCTATTATATACTAAGAGATGAGGAGGAATTACTCTCACATATTACATGTGGGATAATATAATTCTCCATAATAACATATCTTTATATACTAATGAATATCAAGAGTATACTTTACCATAATGAATATGGGATATAATGTATTACTCTTTTACATAAGATTGTGAATATCTTCCAACATAATACAAAGACATTATTACCTTCCAAGGAATATAAATATTCCAACACTCCCCCTTAATAATGGCTGGGATAAAATACCTTACTAACACTAAGGAAGGAAGGAGTCATTACTGCTCCCCCTTGATGACAAATTCCAGAATATCCATGAGCTGCAAAATAAGAAGAACACTTCGGTGAATGGAATTGTCTAACTAGGTTGTACGATGAAATACCCAATAGTAAAATGCCGAGAACATGTGACGCAATCCAACAACAAGGTGCCCAGATCACCACAAAAATCATAACAACCATAACTGATAGCTTAAGAACTCTAATATAACATCCACATCAATGTATAGATACCTTTTGATGGCTGAGACAACAGAACATGTGGCTAAGAACACCACAACAGTGTACAAAATACCCAGATGGCCAATATACATGCGGATAGAAGACATTCTTCCAATCAATGTGCAATATAAATATCTGTAGAAGACCTCAAACATCAAAGAAACAAGACCTCAATGGTCTATACATAAAAAAATGATATCATACAGATGAACATCATGACTTTAACAGTAGAAGATGGAGCTTCATTATTTCTGGAATAAGGCGATAACAAAGATCAAAGATTAATATGCCCAGGAAAAAACTTATCTACACACAAGAACTTCCAAGATCAAGACATACAAATATCATAAAACAAGATTTCTCATACATAAATGAAAATGCTTATACACCAAAGGTTAGCAAAACATCATATAAAAAAGATGGCAACATAACATGATCAAATAAAAGATTAACTTGCTCATTAAGGAAAATGAAGTTACTTTTACACATTAAGTATCAGCCACAACATATAAATAGTGAGCAATAAAATAGTTCACACAAGATGTACAAATAGGAGATTCTTCTTATAAAATTGCTCAAGAATAAACATTGAGTAAAATATGATCAAAATAAACATGACATGATTAGAAATCAACATGATTAAACATGATCAACAAAGATAAGAACAATTTAGTCATTAAGCATTAGATGAAAACAATAGAGGCACTTCAAGCTACTTGTGATTCATCATAATCTTTCTCCTTAGCTTTTAAACGTTTCAGTTTAAAGCAATTATTTTCAGGATGATTAGTTTTACCACAATGCTTACAAGGATCATACACTTTCTTCTTCTTACTATTTTCATGATGGGATTTATTAGTATAATTTGAAGTGTGTGAATTAGAACCTTTAGCATTATTAAAACTTTTCTTAAGATTCTTATTATGGGCCATAAGAGCTATATTAGGTGAGACTTGTCCTGAAAAATTAACATTTCTTTCTCATTAATCAACCCTTTACAAAAATCATCAAAAGTAGGTTTCGTGGTATTTGAAGACAATTCAAGAGCTCCATTCCTAGTTTGAATGAACATATCAAACAAGATGACAATTTTTGTTCTACAAGAATTATAAGAGCAGTGTCTGTTTTCTTGTAATCTTTAACACAATTATTTAATTTTTCATTTAAGGTTTTCACTTCAGCAAGATATAATTCTACTCTTTCAAAGTTAGTAGGATCTAGCTCAAAAATATTATTTTCAAGGTAATAAGCAGAAAAATCATCAGATTTATCAAATAAAGAAGCAAGAATTTTCCATACCTCAACGGGGTTGTCTTCTGCCTCTATACTTACCTGAAGATTATCTGAAATGTTTGACCAATGAGCCCTCTTGCTTTATCACATTTATCTTCCCATATAGCCACAGCTTGAGCATTAGCAGGTTTCATGTGTTCACCATTAACGATCCTCCATAGATTCTTACTCCCAAGAACATCAATCATTTTTCTCTTCCATGCAAGATAGTTAGGACCAATAAGTTCAGGAACATAAGCTACTTCTGAAATCATAATGATAGAAATATTGACAAGAAACCCAAATGCTAGAAATGACAAGAGAAAAAAAAGTGAATAATAGAAAACGAATATACTTTACCGTACTGAACTGCAAAAACACAATAGAAAAAATATTAAAGGTAAGAAACTTTTACTTACATCCCTTTGAAAAAAGTGCTAAGAAAATCCACTAGCGGGTTTTGCCACAGTGGACTCGCGAACAACACTGAAAAAACATGGGTTCTGCACGGCAAGGTCGTGGTTACTCGCGGATTTATAGTAGAGTCATTCGCGGGTTCGCGGGTCTGTAAAGGTGAATGTCGTCATTCTGATCGGGGTGTTCGCGGGTGTCTGTGTAGTAAAGTCACGGCTATACCAAAGCATCGCAGGTCTCTGCACAGGAAGGTAGCGAGTATACTGAAGTAAACGCGAGTTAGTAGTGAGAACAGTCGTGAGTATGCCACAGCACGTGCAGGTCTGCTCACTGGAATTCACGGTTCTACAGTATACTTGCGGGTTCGCAGTAGGCACAGTCGCGGTTAACCGCGGGTTCTACGAAGAAAAAATTGCGAACATCAAGTTTGAGGCCGAAAACAATGTCGAATCTGTCGAAGACAGAAACCTACACAAAGTCTACCAAACTTGGACGAAAAATGTCGATCTGATAACCGGAAGATAGATCTCCTTGAGGAGAATCAGAAAATCATATAGATCTACAAAAAAAAATCAAGAAACCCTTGAAAAAAATTTGCAAAAAAAACTTTACAACAAGGTTAGGGTTAGAAAGAAAACAACATAAACATGCCCAAATCTGAAGAGAAGCCTATTGGCTACCAAATAGAAAGAAAATATACAAAATAAACATTGCCCAAATGATAAAATATTGTTTGAAAACAATAGAAGGTGCTAGATCATATCAACTAGCTCTGATACCATGTCAGAGATATGGATCTAGCTAAACTAGCTTACCTATCTATGCAAAACAATAATATATCAACAATAAGTACAGAAAGAGAACAAGCATGAACAGAATATATAGGAAGATAAGATGCAAAGAACTCAGTGACAAAAACTCTATCAATCTCTGCAATTTTCCTCTTTCAGATGCAGAGTGTTGGCTTCTATTTTTGTAATGAATGGTTGTGCACAGCCTTTATCTATATATACATTTTCCCCTGTTTCTGTTTTTAAAAAAAGTACAAAAAGAGAACAAGAGAAAAGAGTACACCAGATATGCGTGGTTCACCCAATTGGGCTACGTCCACGGGAAGGTAGTCTTCTATTATCTCCAGAATATCTCCCTCAAGCTTACAAGAGAGAAATGCCAATAAACCCAATACAATATAGCAATACTTGTGTTGAATAAGTAAAGATCATGATTAGTGATGAGAATCCCTCGACTCTATTATATACTAAGAGAGGAGGAGGAATTATTCTCACATATTGCATGTGGGATAATATAAATCTCCATAATAACATCTCTTTATATAATAATGAATATTAAGAGTATACTTTACCTTAATGAATATGGGATATAATGTATTACTCTTTTACATAAGATTGTGGATATCTTCCGACATAATACAAAGACATTATTACCTTCCAAGGAATATAAAATATTCCAACATGTGTTTAGTTAGATGTGTATGCTAGATTTGATTATTAGATATGTATGTTAGATAATGCAGCCTTGTGTTTTGTTAGATGTGTTTATTAGATATGCTTGTTAGATGTGCTTGTTAGACGTGTTTCTTAAACTAGCCTAGATCCAAATCCTAGGCTCTATCAAGCACCGAGAGGGATCAAATCTCCCGAGGTGAAAACCTCGGCTCATGTATTGTACTCAAGGAGAGGTTTGCACCTCGGGAGATTTGATCCCTCTCGGTGCTTGATAGAGCCTAGGATTTGGATCTAGGCTGGTTTTAGTCGTGGGCAGTGACAGAAAACTGGAGTTTGATTAGCATTGTAAGGAACAGGTTAAGTTTGAAACACATATACATTTACGAGGATTATCATAATCTAAGTAATAAGTATTAAGGATTAAGTAAATTGTTAAACTGGAAAATAGAGACAATAATTTTGCAAGGATTAAATAAATGAAAAATATGGTTCACATCGTGATCATTCTCAATCTTTCTTCTTCATCTTTTCTTATCTTCACACCTGGTAGTTTTGACATATTCTCATATCGATCATATGAGAATGGAGGTTGAAATCGTAGACCTGCCAAATCTTTAACTCTAGATATTGTTGTAAATGCCATACCTTGCCTCTCTTGATTTCCAATACTAATAGTAGCTTTCTCCAATGTCAAACCCTGTGACTTATGGATTGTCAAACCCCAAGCGAGTTTCAATGGAAGCTGATTTTTATTACCTCTTTCAATAGATGTAATAGGAACAACTTGAGGAAACGATTCATCCCATGGTCCCCCCACATAATTATCAAATTTTATTAAAACATATGTTGGTGGATCTGGAGGCGAACTTCCAGGGTTATATACAATTTGTTGTATAACTCCAAGAGCACCATTGAAGAGTCCTGCATCAATCCAGAGGTTTGATGTGAGCATTACCCTTGCTCCTATGGCTATAAGTAATTCAACTTACAACCCTTCTTCATCTCCTTCCATAGAATAGTTGCTTCTTATAGATGTAGCAATACTGATCGCAATGGGACAGTTTAGGCTTCTTATTAAACGCTTGTTATGATAGTTTACATCTTCATTTGTCGCAAATAAATGCATTGCCTTATCGAAGGACTTTTTCATTGAAGCATCGATGGAAGTATCTGTACGCGTCATCAGTAATTTCCAATCCTCTATTGTTGGAATTGCATCTCTAATATTCATTAACACATTACGAAAATATATTTGTTCATTATTTTGTCCATTCTGTCGAAACACAGTATCGAGGGTCACAACTATTGTGAATGTGTTCCACAATTCTTTCGCAATACCTTCCGATGCATATACAGGCTTATCCATGACAGGCGAAAATTGCCCCAAATCACCGACCAATATAATTGATCTTCCACCAAAAGGTATATTATCATTTTCTGGGAAGGCTTGGAGAAGTCTTGAATCTATTTTGATTAATAGATGTTGTCCAATAAAACTCATTTCATCGATCAAAATATATCTAACATTCCTCAACTCTTCCTGTAAAATAATTAAACTCGGTCCTCGTAAAGGATTAATTTCTTTGATCGGTATATGAAGTGCAGAATGAATTGTTCTTGCGGATATGTTGAAAGCTGCCACCCCTGTAGGAGCTAGAAGAAGTAATGGACTTTTCCCTGGATGCGAGAGATTTTCAAGTGTATTTTTTATGGCTCCAATCAAATATGACTTTCCGATACCTGCAGTTCCTTGGATTATCATGCATAGAGGATCAACACCCGTTCTATAATTCTCAAGGATAACATCGTATGCTATTCTTTGCTTATCTCCCAAACTATCAATTGAGTAAGACTTTACATGTTGATTAGTAGAAATCGTTTCCAATTTTCGCATATCAGAGATGAAATGAATTGCATGACTAGAGGTCTCTTCATCTACAAAAGAAGTGTTCCAATCATTCATACGATCAAGATCCCTATGTCCAAGCATCTCAAACTCAATATAATTTATAAATTGATTTTTATATAATCCACATATGATCTCCCATTCATGCTGCCTGGAATCTCTTTGCAGATTTGGATGTTCTTCTTCTGCATCGGATTCAACTCAAGCATCTGTAGGCATAGGTTTTCGATCAACATGCCAAGGTATATATTGCAATTCTTCCAATTCTGTACTATTTCATCATATGTGTGGCCTATATCTCTTCGGAAGTCACGAAATGTCTTGTACAAAACCAACTCTAACCAACAGAATTCGACAAACTTCTCATCTTTTCGATCAGGAATGGAGTTAAATCTAGGAAACACACGTATAATAGATGGATTACTTCGTGGTAACCATTTTTCCCTTCGTCGATGTTTGTCATATGACCAATATTTTGCAACATCTATCAATGTAAGTTGCTCCATATTCTTTGGTCACTTAGTATATTCATCAATCAGAGAATTATCATTGTCGGCATTATATGTTTCAACTTGTACTTGTTTGAAAACCTTCATACCAACATTTCGAACCACAAAACGACGACTACATTCTGAAAGAGGAAGCTCTAGAAGCATATGGCATGTCTCCTGTGCACCAATGTCTCTATCAACAATGGATTCACACAACAAACTTTTATATGCACGTGTTGTTGGTTCGTTTGGATTCTGGATAGAAGATACCCACATCAACATATTGTGGAAAGTTTCAGATCCCTTTTCTGATTTTGCGGCGTATTTTGCTATGTAATTAGTAACGACACGCTTGGAAAGTACAAGCTACCAATCTATATTAGCCCTCCACATCATCAGTGTTTCTCGATTGTGTGTATTCACTCTATTATCATTTCGTCTAGGTTCATACTTTTTCTCTCCGTCTTCATTAATGTAAAGTTTTGACTGGTCACATAGATCCCATGGTGCGTGGTATCGACATACCAATTTTCCTCCCTTATTTCAAAGACAACTTCTCTCATTGCAGGTAATATGACGCTCAACACAGTTAAGAAGTTCTTCATATTCAGTCATTGAATCCAATTGAAATATTTGTTCTGTGCCTTTTACAGAAGGATGGTCATCTACATTATCTCCAGTTTGAATCTTTCGTTGATGTCCCTCACGTGGATTTATTGCATGCACACATTTGTCAAAATACTTTTTTGTAGATATACCTTATCTAGGATCATCCCAATTCAGAGTGTCCATGTTGGGAGCATTTTTTAACCAAAGAAACCCATGGACATGAGGAGATCCACAATGTTGCCATTCGTAGTGACTCCAATAGTCTGTAGCTTGATGAAAATGTTTGAAAACCTCTTCTCAAAACATTGTATGTCTCAAGTGCATATAATGTTCCACGATGTGAGGATTATCAATTACATTTTGACATCGCCATTTTTTCGCTTCACGGGGATCTGTAGGACTTGTGCTTGGCATTAATTTATGCAAATTAGGCCACTGCATATCCGCTACACTTAGTGTGAAGAATATTGTCGGACAACCTATCTGTTGAATCAAGTCAGATAACTCTTAACGACACTTGATTCAATATGCACGTGTGCCTCTTAATACTGTTCTGAATCTCATTAATCTTTCTCCCAATCTTGAATCTGGAAGATTTTGTAAATGTTGTTGTAACTCTTCCATTGTTGTGGGTAGTTCACTAATATTTTTTTTGACAAAAATTGTTGAGGAAGCTTGAGCACGATGTCTCATAATGATATTCAGTAAAAAATATCTGAAGCGAGGGTGCCTTCCAAATCTGTTATCATGAAATTTGAGAAGATGTTTTGCATACTCATGTAGATGGACATTTCGCATTCGCAGTTGTAACCAATCAGCCTCTCCTTTAGGGAACAATGCTGGAAATTCCATATCAAATAATCCAACAATGTTATACTCGTTAATTGGAGATGAGCCAATGCCAAGCCAGTTAAGCACATCAGTCGATTCTTCATTTGCGTTATTTTCATCCGGATTAGGATTATTTTCCCATGATCTTATAATTTCTATCTCTCGTGGTGCACTTGGAAGCCTTGATGCAAAAGAAGTTGTGTGTAAACCGTCTAACATGTCTTCAACTCCTGGTATCCCTTCCAACATTGCAAATCCTGTTTCGTCATCAATATCGGGAAGCATAACAGAATTAAGCATATGTGAGATATTTGTTGCATTTTTAGGTAACTCTTCTACTGCATCATAATCAACTCGAACATCTCGATAATATGGATCATTTTGAATCTTATATAATAATGCATCTATAACTTTTTGTTTTATAACAGTGAAATCATAACTGGATCCTTATCGTCCTTTTTTTCGTACAACGACCATTAAGTCCAAGTTGTTATTATGTCGTGGAAATGTCTTAGCAACATCTTTATTCTCTTGCGGAAAAATAATGGTGTGTCCTCGATATTTGTATTGTCCACCTATTGAATGCATCACCTACAAAATTGGACTTCCACGTGCTATCAACATCTCTTCAACTTGTGTGAGATCTTGAAGGACATGCGGTTGAGATCCTGGATCCATGTGGTTCACAGCTGAAAATCTATGATTAGATCCCTCTCTTAGACATCGCATGCACATTGGACCTGTACCTATATTACGTATTTGTACTCCAACATATGACTCTTGGAAAACATGACACATTTGCACTTCTGCTAAATGATCAATTCGTTCACAAAATTTGCGATGTCTAGTATACATTTCTTCAGATGGTACCGATATATTATCATCAATTTCAATCTCCTTATCTCGGACCATATTAGTATTTGGAACCGCTTGTGCATCTCCCACAGTTGGTTTTAATGGTATATTGGTTGAATGTTGTCTTTGTCGTTCTACATTTTGCTTTATTTATTGTTCTGCAAATCGCTTTCTTTGTTCATCCAATTGCTTCAACTTTCTCTCTCGATATGCTCTTTGTCAGACAACGTTTCATTTTCTTAGTTCTTCTCGTTCTTGTGCTGTCAGTTCGTCTAACTTCCTTTTTCGATATTCTTTTTGTCGAGCTGCGTTTTGTTTTTTTTCGTTCTTCTTCTTCTGTTGCTGTCATTTCACTTGTCCTCTCGTCATTCTGTAGATTTTGATTTATTTGTTGTTCTGCTGCCACAGTCTCTTCTGGTGCTGTCACTCCCGCTACCACTTCTGCTGTCATTTCGTCATTTCGTACACCTCGATTATTTATTTTCTCTTCCAATTGCTTCCTTTTTCTCTCTTGATATGCTCTTTGTCGATCAACGTTTCGTTTTCTTAGTTCTTCTCATTCTTGTGTTGTCATTTCGTCTAACTTCCTTTTACAATATTCTTTTTGTCAAGGTGCATGCTGTTTTTTCGGTCTTCTTCTGCATGTTGTTTTTTTCGTTCTCATTCTTCTGCTGTTGTCATTTCTCCTGTCCTCTTGTCATTTCTTACATTTTGATTTATTTGTTGTTCTGCTGCCACTGTCTCTTCTACTGCTATCACTCCTGCTGCCACTTTTGCGGTCAGTTCTGCTGTCATATTGTCATTTCGTACATTTCGATTATTTCTTTGCTCTTCCAATTGCTTCCTTTTTCTCTCTTGATACTCTCTTTGTCGATCATTGTTTCATTTTCTTTGTTCATCTTGTTCTTATGCTGTCAATTCCTCTAACTTTCTTTTATGATATTGCTTTTGTTGATCTACGATTTGTTTCCTTCGTTCTTCTCATTCTTCTGCTGTCTTTTCATCCAACTATTTTTTTCGAAATTCTTTTTGTCAATCTGCGTTTTGTTTTCTTCGTTCTTCTTGTTCTTTTATTGTCATTTCATAAGATTTGCTTCCTTCACCTGTTTCTCTCATAGCATCTTTTGCATGCACATCTTCCATTTCTAGTTTAGACAGTATATAAAAAATGTCAGACATTAACATATAAGCTGACATTTATGCATCTATGAAATCCACACTAACATTTATGCATTGAGGAAACAACACACATAGTTGAGGAATGTTAAATAACAACTACACTAGAAAAAATGCAAAAAAAAACCATACACTGAAATCTATGCAAGTATACAACTGAATTCTATATATTTTACATGAAATTCAATAAAATTACTAAATTCTATATATTTACAAGACAAAAAAGTGATCTGGGAGAATTGGACCTTGAACCTCACACCCATTATCCTAACACCCTTACCACTATACCACACGTACTTCCTATTATGCATGGCAAAGCATTTATATATATACCTATGACATTCCTAAATTTAATATAAATAATAAAATTAATCTAATTATTAATTTTAATATAAATATTAAAAATAATCTAATCATTAAATTTACTATAAATATTAAAATTAATCTAAATATTAAATTTAATTTAATATATATTTAAAATTAAAATTAAACTAATATATAAATTTAAATATAAATTAAATTTTAATTATATTACATTACAATATATTACGTTTTAATATTAAAATTTAAATTAAATTTTAATATTAAATTACTTTGTATTTTGTGTTTGCAGGTGGAGAAGCGGTGCTGCGTGGGAGCGAGAGGGGAGGAGAACGTGGTGGAGGAGAAGTGTTGCATGGGAGCGGAAGGGGAGGAGAATGCGGTGGAGGAGGGGTGCTGCGTGGGAGCGGGAGGGGAGGAGAACGCGGTGGAGGAGGGTTGCTGCGTGGGAGGAGCAGGGAGCGTGGTTGGAGCAAGCCTTTGCGCAGGGCGGAGGAGGGGAGGTGCAAGAGGCATGGGAGGAGCAGCACGCTTGGGAGGGCTTCACAGTGGGAGGAGGAGGGGAGGACGATGGAGGGGAGGAGCAACCCGCGTGCGGAGGGCTGCGCAGTGGGAGGAGGAGGGGAGGACGGTGGAGGGGAGGAGCAGCACGCGTGCGGAGGGCTGCGCAGTGGGAGGAGGAGGGGAGGTACAGACGGCTGAGCAGGGGGTGGACGCAGTGGATGGGTGCGGCCTGAGAGGAGCTAGTACATTTAAAAAAATAGATTACCTTGATCAGATTCACAGTCTAGATTCACCGTCTCGAATGTCTGGAATAGTTCTTTGAAAATAATTTCTTTTTTCTATAACGTTATATCACGTTACAAGATCTCTCTCATAATATTCACTATATCACTATTATTTTTTGCCGACTTGTTACTAACGTTATATCACGTTACAGGATCTCTCCCATACTGGGTTGTAGAGCCCCTCTCGGCGCAATCATGTTTATGTTTGGTAGAGGTATATGTTAGATTGTACTTGTTTATGCTTATATTTTGTATATTTATGTACTAAATGATGTTTATCTTTGTCAAATGTGTGTGATGATGATGTCATATGACAATTATTATATTTGTATCTTAGATGATATTGGGTAATGTTTAGATGTATATGTTAGATGATTTCAGGTGATTTTAGATGTAATTAATAGATGTTTATCTTAGATGATGTTAGGTGATATTAGATGTGATTGTTTGTGTTTGTTAGATGTGATTGTTAGATGCATATAAAATAATTATTCCTCCAATTTTATAATGTGTATAAACATCATGCATATTAAATCGTGAAAAACATCATGCATGTTTATTTTGAAAAATTGTGAGATGTGTTTATTAAAAAACATCAATAATAACTTCTTCCTAACAATGCAATTACTGTTATATTTTTACAATTAATGTAATCAATTTTGTAAAAAAATATTGTTTAGATTTAGATTAAATATAAAAATGTCTAGTAATGATAAACATTTTTTATTTTTTAATGAGTTACAAATTAATTATAATGAAATTTACAATATTTCCCTGAAATATGTCTTTAAGATCTCCAAAAACACCTAAACTCTCTATACTAAATATGTCTAATTTATTTGGAATTATAGTAAGCATATAACATCTTTACTCACGACGTAGTAACCCTAAAACATAACTCGCAATATCTAATTAATGTTATATGTATAACTCTTAAAATGCCTTTACCTCATAACCCATAAATCCTACAAACTAACAAAATTTGTATTTCTCCAATTTTATATAGTGTTAACATAATGCACATTAAATCATGAAAACAATTATAAATAAATTTCCTAATTTTTTACATCATTTTGTTTGATTAAATATTATTTTAAATCATGCAAATAGTTATAAAGTTATCATATTCCAAATTTATATTAAATCATGCAGATAATTTGAAAGTTATACAAATATTATATTATATATAAAATAATATCGTGTGCATTGTTCATATAATAAGTTATATTTCTTCTTATCTCACTTATTTTATTTCAAGGCAGTGGTTTTTTAAACTAGTCAATCTACATAATTAGTATTAAATTACTATTTCCATAACGTTAGAAATTAATGAGCCTGTAAAATACCATGTCTTACAATAATAAGGGAATTACATGCACATTCATGGTGTGTTCGATCAAAAGCCAAATCTCCTCCGTCTTTTGTTTTTTACATAGAATTGTATTCAATTGAGTATATTAGGATACTGTGCTTTTAATTTACATTGTGTATAGAGTTTTCAAATAGAGATTATGAAGGTAGGACTAACCCACAAAAAATTTTATCATGAAAATAATTCAAAAATTTAATATTAAATATGCAATGAGATAAAAATATTTTCAACTAAAATAAAATTATTTTTCAATCAATCATTCCATACAATCACAAATTACTATATAGACAAACACATTACGCATCGAATTTATTGTTAACCAACTAAAATTGTTTCAAAATTGGTTGTAATTAACTTTCCATTTCCATCATCATAAAATGAATAAAAAAATATAATTAACGAATTAAAGATAACAATAATAAAATGATACATCAACACTATAAATGATGAAACAAAACATGTATATATCACTTGCTATTGCCATCACCCTGATTATCTTTCGCGGTTGGCATGATAGCACTGTTGTTCTCAAAAATGTGTTTTGGTCTAGGGTCATGTCTTAATACGAACCATCAATCCCTATCCAGCACTTCCGGTTAAAAAAACACTTGGTTGTATTGTTTTTGAAAAACATAAGGATCCTTAGTTTCATCCCACTTCTTTCTAGAGTTGATACAAATTAGCCACTCTCGCAATCTTCCTTTACATTACTCCGGTCAAAGGTGTTCCAGCACTTGCACCTAAAAATAACATATTGGAAAGATGAGAAGCCCACTTGAATGCTCTCTTGAATATTTCTGATGTAACCTAGCTACCCCCTATTATGTTTTGATTGCAGTGGCTAGCATGACTAGATTGGTCGAACTCAACTTCCACTCCATAGTCTTGTGTGACATGTCCATCATCGACATCCTCGGTGTGAAAATGATGCCCATATTCCCACATAGATGGGAATAAATGAACCCGCAAATATGTGAACAAATGACAATATCGTATGTCTAATAACCGGACCATTAATATATAAAAGATAGATGTTATAATTCAAAGGTACATTATAAAGTTAAAAATGTACAAAAAGAGAGTATTGTCGAGTTTCTACACCCGATCCCTATGTTTAGTGCATCCTCTTCAACAAGTGGGTAATGGCCGGATGCACCGTATTTCTCTTTGAATTGGTCAGTAACCCGACTATTGGGACAGATCATTGACATATTTGCTTTTGAATGATCAGGATAACGAATTCTTCTATTGTTCAACCATCTTAATTATTTCATGTCAATGTCCCATTTCATGCTCTTCTCTTCATACAATACAACCCAAAACTATGTTGCCTCCGCGTTGTAAATAATGAATTTATTGACGGCATTAATTTTTGAATACACTAATGTATTCATGAAATCAAACCGACATATAGTGCGTATGGGATCGAATATAAACTATGAAGTCCAATGTGAATGCTTACTCTATATAAATTTGACAAAATATAAGCGACTTACTCTTTATCATGTGCATTTTTCCATTTGTTTGAAGTAGCTCCCCTTCCCTTTTGTTCTCATCCCTTTGGTCATCCCAAATCATTGTGCCTGGTGTGTCATTTATTTTCTTGATGTATTCACTGTCATAATATAATGACTCATGTACTATGTATCCATCTACCATAGAACCCTCCAATTTTTTCCTTTGTCGAACAAATCCCTTCAATTTTTTCATGTACCTCCCTAAGAAGAACATTCAATGAGGTGATATCACCCCTTCTAATTCAACCTCATCAATTAGGTGAATTAGAATATGAACTTGAAAATCCATGAAAAGCATCAGCAGTTCCTTCTCAAACATACAAACAATGTCATTTATCTCTTGGTGTCACCGTGGAATGCTGGCCATATGAATATACTTTGATGCAATCCAACGTACAAATGGAGATAATTTAGACATGGCATACCACAGGTGCTCAGGGAATTCATGGTTCACACACCCACGTACGAGCAAAGGATAATGACACTACAAAGTAAACACATACAAAATTAATTATGTTTTAACTTGTAACGTAAAAAATAAAAATAAAAATATTTTTGACATACGTATGTGAAGAACCTGCAACAATTAATTAATGAAAATACACGAGATAGAAGAACTCAGAATCACTTGTATTGATCACATGCCACTTCGAGGGGGAAACCTCCTTTGAGCAAGCTTAATACAAATAACTTCATGGTACCTTCATTGGTCTCAACACAAACTTATATACTAAGTCTAGGCGCCAATACCATGGGTCAATACCATGTGTCAATACAAACCATGGGCCAATACAAACTATGGTTCAACAATTACTACGGGACGACTTACAAAGCATATGTGTCCAACAACAATAATACAAACTATGGATCAACAAATACTACGAGATGACTTACAAAGCATATGCGTCCAACAAAAATATGCTAACAAAATAAATAGAAGGGTTGACATGGGTTCCCAACATCCCCTCTCCCTTAGAAAAAGCTTTGTCCTCAAAGCTTTAGATGTGGAAATCGATGCAGAATCTGAAGGAGTGGTTCCCCTGTAGCATCCTCGGGTTGCATTCCGGACCACTGATGCCTTTTGAGTTTCAGGAGGATTACTTGGAAGGATGGAGACGAGGAAGAACCATATCAGCTGCGTGAAATGTGCGCTTTGAACGGTGGTGATCGGCTAGGTGTTTCAGTCGAATTCTTGCCATGTGAAGATTGTCCTGCAGAATGAGAAGAATCTGATCGCGGTTTCGAAGAACCGAGTCAATTTCCTGAGCTGGGGAGCTGCTGAGGGTGTATGGAAGAAGAACTGGCGGTGCCTGTCCATAGACTACTTCATATGGTGTCCTTTTAAACGTGGTATTGTACCATTGGAGCGCTTATAGGAAATCCATAGAAATAGTTGTCCAAATCTGGGTAGGGATGGGCAAGGGTTCGAGCAATCTCGAAAGGAGTGTTGTTTCACCCTTGTTGACCTGGAAAGTATCACAGTCAATCACCATCTGTTGAATTGTCATCTGCAGTCCCTTCCAAAAGAAGTTACATTGTTCCCAGTCATATGTTTTGAGGAACCCAGAGTGCCCTGCCGATGAAGAAGCATGGAGTTCATAGAAGAGATAGCCCTATTGAACAGATTGTAACCAATTTGGAACAAGCATAGAAATAGATGTAAGAGAAACTGGGTCATCAAATGTGTGAGAATGATCATTTTCCACCATATTGTCATTACCCTTCTTGTAAGTGATCACATAGTCATAACCCATTTCAGGTGTGCTGGGGAGGAGACCCATTGTTCCAAGAAAATTTACAGACTCTGGAGATCAATCTTGATGCATAAATAATTCCCTAATAGGGATGGCTTCCACTTCTGTACTGCATGCAAAATAGCCATCATTTCCTGCTGAGATGTAGATGCGGATAAATGCTTACGGGAAAGGTCTCTTGAAGGTGGCAAGCCCACCGGTACAGCAAACACACTTGCATATCTAGCCAAGGAAGTAGTGGAGACCATTGATGGGTGCATCTGAATGGAATGGAGCTGAGCGATGACACCATGTGAATTGTTCTTAAGGATATTTTCCAGGTGATGTGAACTGATGATGCGGAGAGACCCTGGTTGTAAGCCCGTAAATTTGTGTTGTGTCTCATTAACTGAAAACTGCATCCAAAGTTCAGCAAAATCCCATAAGATGGGGCCAAGTGTGCGTAACCATTGAACACCCAAAACCACATCACATCCACCTAAGGACAAGGCAAACATGTCAGAGCGCAAGTTCTAATCTTCCAAAGAGATACGCACATTGTGGCACTTTCCCTTGCAAGGTAAGGTGCCCCCATTGGCAACCATCACTTCAAAGTTGGAGCAAGGATGGTCAAAACAATCAGCCTGTTTGGCAATCCGGGGGTCAATGAAGTTATGAGTGCTACCAAAATCAATGAGTATTGTAAGAGGAAGCTTCTTGAAGTAAGCCCTGACCGGAATTGTTTGGGGGGTGGTGATGCCGGCCGGATAAAGCATGGAGAGATATCTCTCGTTGGTCGTCCTAAGATGGGGGGTCAATAGGCGGCTCTTGAATGTCGACCTGATCATGCATTGTATCTGGAGCTTCTTCACCAATTTTAGAGGCAGGTGGAGAATCCATATCCAAGAGATAGAGCTTTTGCTAAACACATCTATGTCCCCGAGTGAATTTCTCATCACAATTATAACAAAGCCATTTTCTCTGCGTGCCTACATCTCTGTTTCAGACAAATGCTTGATAGGAGTTGGTCGAGGAGCTGGCAGGATGGGAGGTCGTTGAGAACCCATATTTCGGAAGGGGATAGAAGTGGGTTTGGAGCATTGTTGGGCTGCAATCTTGTCTTCTTCCAACTTAGCCAACCCTAGGGCTTCCATCATTGTGTTGGGATAGAACATTTTAACCTCTGAGCAGATTTCATCCTTGAGACCACTGATAAAACAACTCCTGTAGAATTCATCAGACAATCCTTTTGTGTGATTGGCTAGTTTCTCAAATTCTGTCTGATACTCTCTCACAGTGCCAATTTCGTGAAGTTTAGCGAGGGCTCCTATGAAGTCATCAAAAGAACTAGGACCAAATCGTTGCAAAAGGAGCTGGCAAAAATCTGGCCATTTTGGCTCTTCATGAGCCTTAATGTACCAACGGTACCATTGAAGAGCTTCATGTTCCAAATGAAATGATGCAAGTGGAACTTTGGTGACATTAAAAGTATTATGCAGACTGAAATACTGTTCTGCACGATAGATCCATCCAGTCGAATCAGTACCATTGAAGTGAGGAAAATCAAGCTTCGGACCACGAAAATTGCTAGAAGAAGAGAACCCATTGTCTGATGAAGACTTGGACTGTCGTTTGTTATTCATGGCCGAATGCTCAAGATGGAGGCTGAGAAATTTCTCATCCAGATCTTGGAGTTTGGTTTGGATGGCTGCAAGTGCTTCCTCCATGGTTTTTGCTCCTGTGTGGGTGACAAACATAACCAAGAATTTTTTTTTGGGGGGAATGGGTAGAAAAACACAAACAGAACCTTATTTAGTAAAGGGAAATTTGGATTTGGGAAAAACTCTGATGGGTAATTGGGGTTTGACTAGGTTTTGAACACTTTCGAATGGACAGGGAAGCAAAAAATGAGGATTTCAGAAGTGGGGTGAAAGAATGGGAAAATTTGTTAGAGAGGGACAAAGAAGCAGAAATAGGGAATGAACACGGTGGCAAAATTTGAAGGCGATTGGGTGAAAATTAAAGAAGTTATGGCAAACCCTAAAAATAGACAAATGTGGGATTTATAGCTTTGGAAAGTGGAATTTGGGATAGGGTCCTCAGGAATGAAAGATGTAGAATGGGATTATAGGGGTGTTAGGGAAGTTTCAAGGGAAACAAAGAGAAAACAAGGGAGATATGGATCTGCTATGGCGCAGAAGGGATCAGAAACAGATGGATCTGCAACGACACGGAAGTGATCAGCAACAGATGGATCTGAATCAGTGCCAAATGGATTGAAAACGAATGGATATGGAACAGCTTTCAGAATGGATCTGAAATGGTTGGATCTGAAACGGCTTGGAATGGATCTGAAACAGCGTGGAAGTGATCGACAAAAGTTCAGCTGAAAATAGATATGGACCCCAGGTATGTTCGGCTTCCAACAGTTCAGGGGTTTCACTCGGCCACCAATGTTGTTTGACGGCTTTCGTATTGCGGCAGTACCCCTCACTCCAAGGCTCATGTAAAACTGATAACCGCTTTGCCACAAACGACAGCTCTTGGTTTACCTCACAGGTGGGAACTAGTCAATCAGGTAGGGGTCGTTGCCCTTTTCACTGGCAGGTCCTCTCAATGGGCCAACTACTTTGGGGTTTCTATGGTACTCCTCACAATGAGTTTTAGGGATTATGCCCAAGTACTTCCCACAATTAAGTGGATAGGGATTACTCCCAGATCCGAACTTGCAACAGATACGGAAAAGAAAAGAAAAATTGGCAGAAACTCCACCCAATGAGCCCAAGAAAGTGCTCTGATACCAAATGTGAAGAACCTGCAACAATTAATTAATGAAAATACACGAGATAGAAGAACTCGGAATCGCTTTTATTGATCACAGGCCACCTCGAGGGGGAAACCTCCTTTGAGCAAGATCAATACAAATAAATTCACAGTACCTTCATTGATCTCAACACAAACTTATATACTATGTCTAGGCGCCAATACCATGTGTCAATACAAACCATGGGCCAATACAAAATATGGTTCAACAATTACTACGGGACGACTTACAAAGCATATGCGTCCAACAACAATAATACAAACTATGGATCAACAAATACTACGGGACGACTTACAAAGCATTGCATCCAACAACAATATACTAACAAAGTAAATAGAAGGGTTGACATGGGTTCCTAACAACATACTCTTAGAAGGTTTAGATGATCATGTGATTTCAACACCAAAAAATGTTCTTCTATAATCACATAGTGCCATAGATTAGACCCATATAAAGAAGGAACCTTCACACCCAATATAACTTCATTTGCCAAAGAAATATCATATTTCTTCAAAATCCATGGGACATCACCTTCTTTAAAAGACCAAGAGGGACTAGCCTCTCCTCTACTTTCTTGTCTTCGCCAATGTTTCTTTTTAGTACTTGAAGAAATATGATCTCTCCTAACAGTCAATGTGTCACTTTGTTTCGACAATATGTGCCTCCATAAAAAAGTTGAAACATTTTTAAATATATGCATGGGATCTAGTAAGTGGACAATCTTAAGATGCTCTCAATATGTGGGCTCATAAAATACCAATTTTCTTTTGATCCCAATGTGCATTTTCTCAACATAGGTGTAAAAAAATTCAGGATCATTGAACATAGGTTCCCCATTTGAATCGAACATTTCCACAATTTCCTTCTCCTTCTCTCTATCGTATGCCCTAATCCAATCAACTAGTGTCATTATTTCAGGCCTTTGGGTTCTCTCTGGTTTATCATTGAAAGCAGATGTTGTTCTTCTGTAAGGGTGGCCTTCTAGGAGGAATACCTTGGAGCAGTAATACACCGGTTTTGGTAGGTTTTTAGGCCACCTAGCCTTCACATAACGTCCACAACATATACATCCATGACACCCTTTTGTTACAATACCTGATATGTTATTGTATACATAGCACATTAGGATTGAAGATAAAGACAGTTGCATTGAATTAACTATGCCAAAATATATTGCTACGAATATAAACAAATCAATCAACAGGTTTACCAAAGAAAAATCCTAATCTCAAGTAATCATGTGTGGTGTATTCACATATACCATACAACATAAAACTCCTCTCTATTGGGATGGGCCTTGATACATCGTATACAAGTATCCCTTTCGATAATTTCTTCAATTCATTGATCAATGGTTGTAAGTAAACATTCATATTCTTCACTTGTCTTCTAGTAGGGAATATAAGAGCCAACATAAGATGTTCATTCTTCATAGAAAACCATGGGGGGGATATTGTTATTGAACACTACTACATGCCAAATAGAATAGTTGGTGTTTTGGAGGGATTATGGGTTGAGGCCATCCATGGCTATGCTCAATTGAAGGATCTGTACTTCATCCTTGAATTTATCTGGCCATGTATCCTATCATTATTATTCATGGCTATTGAATCTATTGGGATTCACATAACTCCTGACTCACTTCTATCCAAAGCATGCCATCCCTGCAACATGGTTAATTATTTGCAACGAAAGAACTTTTGAATCCTTGGGATTATAGGCATGTGCCTCAATATCTTATGAGGAGGACCATGTGCTTTACCCTTGTTTTTTTATTTATCGTACTTGTCATGCCAACATTTTGTACATATCTCTTTGTATGCATATTCACCTCTATATATAATACAATCATTCAGACATGTCTGATATGATATGTACTCAACAACCAACATTTTCAACATTTGCTTTGCCTCTTCACAGCTGCCGAGAAAGACATTATCACTCGAAAGTACCTTATCTTTGAATAATCTGCAGTTAGTGAGAAATAGAAATGCACAATTTAATTTAACGTTCATAAAATCAATCATTTTCAATGTTGATTGTGTGACAAGATTCCTCAAAATATAGGGGACTCGATGAACAGTTACCTCAAAAGTTCCAAAAAACACGCGTTTGACATGCCATACATTTCTTTCAATTTGTATAGTAACATTGTTGTCCCTAGTTGGGTAGACCATCCAGGTCCAAACAAAGGGGTGGTGGAAGCGGATTTCAGGATTTCGAAGAAGGTATCAGTGATATGAGCATCATCCCCTGGCTCATAGTCCTGGAACACATCTAACAACATTGCCTCCATGGCACTCGTATCCCATAAGAAATCAACCATACAAACCTCTATTCCATTTCCTTCATTGCCAACATGTGAAGAACTAGTGTTACTATAGACATTCCTATTTGGTGAATCTAGATGTAGTGGGAATTGAATAGGTGTTTGATTCAACCATGCTTGGTATGATTCCTCTCCGAGTTGCGCTCTTTTTGCAACCTTATCTCGATTTGATATTGTAGTGGGGTGCGATGGAAGATGGTATACATGTCACTTATAGTTAGAATCTTGATTTTAAATATATTGAACATTACATCGATGATATTAGTAAGAACGATGCAATTGGTTTGTTCAAACATTATACCAAACAATTATTATAGAAGCATGAGAATTTTTTACAATAGTAAATGTCCAACCGCAAACATTTTATAAAACAAAAGTTCAAATTGAGCAATACATTTACATCAATCCCATTGAAAAAAAATACAATCAATCAATTATTTTTGTTTTTTGCCCCAAGGGGACGTCTAAAGGTAGTCCCAATGCAAGGCATCTTTGACAAGAAGTTGGTGGTCTATGAAAGTTATATTTTATTAACAACTCGTCACCAGGAGACAAACTACGTATTGCATGCACAACAACAAATCTAGACGCTTTCCTTTTCATAAAGAACTCCTAGTCATTGGAGTGTTCCTCAAATGAACAATTTGCATAAAATTAATAGCACCTAGAACTATTTATGAACCTTACAATGTTCCCATGAGTTTGTGGATGACCATCGATATATAATAGGTTCTTCGCATTCAATTTTCCATAAGCATAACTATTCATGAACGTATTATTAATGGAAATGCTATGTTTGTATTTAACAATATTCAAGTCATCAGATCGACAATAAAGAGGACTGCAAAATGACATAAGTGTCACTAACTGTTTGGTAGGAATGATTACATGTGAAAAAATAAATAACCGAATATTTCCAACATCTATCTTAGAATTGGAAATCATATAATCATTACCATAAAAAGGAGAATTCAGTTCCAACACAGGAACAGGTAGAGAAGATGGCCAAGCACCATATGCAATGCAGTTGTAACAAGTTTGGTATTTAATTTTCAAATGCATAGGAAGAGATAAAAAATCATCACTACCCTCCAACAATTGGACCAACCTTAGTGTGCATTTGGACATTTTTGCTCTCAACTCATACAAATTTTTGGATCTCCTAGTAGAGATGTTTTGGGTGGTATTGACATCATACTTTGAATCACTAGAACTTTTGATTGAATAAATAGAAGCAGAGGGGTTGGTCAATTTAGGATGAAACATAGTTGTTTTGGCTTCCAACTTTTCAAAAAATGAGCATAAGGAAATGTTCTCACATCTCTTTTCCATATCACCTATTGTATTTTTTACTGTAGTAGGAGGTATTAGACCATCAACATTGGGTAGTCGATCATTAATGGGTGAGTGTGACACACCAAGGGTTCTCCTTCAACCCTTAACATTTTGAACAACCACATACTACTAGGGTGCCATAAAAGAGATATATCTCATGATGAATTACCATCGATGACTTCAAATTGTGGCTGGAAGATGGCATGCTACAATTGATAGGGTAAAGAGGCTGTCCATTTTCATCTACCAACTGCTTGTGATATCTTGCTCCTAATAAAAGCTTGTGGTGTTTTTCAACTAGTGGAATATTTTGTGCATCTGAACTCAATCTTGAATTAAGATCCTACAAAATTGAATGCATTGTTATTCAAATTCACATGGATAAATAACATAAATTCAATTAGATAATCAAAATATAAATAAATTATAAACTTACTGGAGATGGAAAGGGAGGACTTGATGAACTTTGAACAATATGGAATGAGCTAGAATTTGAAGAATTTTCCATTTGATATTATAAATTTTTCTCCCTGCATTTGAGCCAAATTAGCAATCAACACATGTCCACATTCCTAAAATAAATTTTGGGAACCATATTACAATCTAACTTTCAATATAGTTTTGAAATCATTTTTTAGAATATGGTGCATTTAAGCAACATATGTATACTATGAAGTATTGTAATTGATGTGGTTGTATCCTAAAAGAACATTTGAGATGAATATACCATTTTAAGTTCAAACATACAGTCAGAGGGATTTTCATGCATTCGATGTGCTTTAATAAACATAGTGCACCAATGCATAACAAACACATATGCAACGACGCTAAACATCCGCAAAACAAAATATATGCTATGTTTGATATCATATATTTATATATGCATTTTTCAATATTATCACCTATGCTTATTATATTATGATACTGGTGCACTCACATCTTTAATATGCACTGGAACTAAAAATGCAATACCAAATTATTGATTTTTAAGTATTTTATGTCTACCCGGGGTTGTTTGCAAATTATATCACATCGGTGCTCCCAATAACACAGGTGCACCGATGCCCACATATATTATGAGCGCACCTTTACATGTTTATTTTATATTTTATTCCCATACAGTGTCCTTTAAAACCTATATCAAACCGATGCAATGATATCTTATAGGCACACCAGTTATGTGAAAAATGTATAGGGAAGTTATATGTGAGCAATGTGTTGTCTATAAGGTTGCATCGGTGTGCTTATGTATTAAAGTGAACAGGTATGCGGAAAATGTGAAGAAAAAAAACACACATTTTTTTCCACGAGCTAAAAAAGGTAATGGAATTTCTTTTTCAAAAAACTAGTTTGATAAAGAGTTTTAAAAAAGAAAATCTAATCACCTATTTTTCCGAAATTTTGAGGAGAGAGTTTTGCAAGAGAGATTTACTGAGGAGGACTTTGGAGCAACCGGATTTTTTTGAAGATCAAAATTTGTAACGTATGGTGAATCACACAAAACTCTTCATAGTAGAAATTTCAAGTATGTAAATTCTTACTATTGATCTCAATGCATGATTCATCCGACGATTTATCTTCTCCTTGATACTAACAACTATATTGATGTGTGTATTAATACTCAATCGTTCCATGATCTCTATTTAAAGAGCATCGATGGTCATTTGTTGATGATCAATTGTGAGAAAGGCATGCCAAGAAGTAATAAATGGTAAACCATAAAAACATAGCTTATTAAAAAATAAAAATAAAAATAGTTTTATAAAAATAAAATCAAAACATTGTTGTTTTTCCAAAATGACAGAGAACATTTGTCATTTCCAACAATCTAATTAATTGACTAAAACATTTTTCTCATAAAAAGAAAATAATTAAATAATATACATCCAAGTAATTCAAATAAACAAAATACATGGCATAAGTTGAGAATTAAAAAATGAATTAAACTGCTCATTAACCCCAAAGATAACAAGAACAACTAAATTGCCCATCATGAAATAACCCAACGATAATTTTGCATGAATATATTCTCGTGAGGACACCCATGTATATTTATAACCCCAAATATAACTAAACCAACTAAATTGTCCATCATGAAATAACACAAAGATAAATTTGCATGTATATATTGCATGGTGACACCCATGTTTATTTATAAAATTAATCAAATTCTCATATAACCAAAACATAAAAATTGATCTAAGTCATCAGAAAACACAAACGAATGTAAAGTCTAAGTCATCAAAAAAACAAAAACGAATGTAAAGAACAATAATGTATGATCAGCTAACTTAATCCCAAATCCATGAAAGCTTCTTACCAAAATTACATAAGAAGATATTATTACAAAACAATGATTGCTAACTCTAAATCTTTGTTTGGTACATAATAAGGGTCCTAAATGCCAATTTTTATGGAAAGGAAAATATACATTTTCAAAACCATATAAGATGTGTAAATGTCATTTTTTATGGAAAGGGTATTGTGCTAGATGGATTGTTGCTTGATGACATATGATTCTTAGGAGGAGAATTTTTGTGGTTATAGTCATATATTTCAGTTTTTACCTTGGCATTATTGATATTATTTCACGGCATGGAACAATTGATATACATAACCTTTTTATCTAGTTCCAAGTGTATATGTTGGTTGATTATATGTGAGGGTGATGATGTATTGAAATTCAAGGGACGTACCTTATGTGACTAGGTGGTCTATGATATCTAGGTCACATTGCGCTGGCATATGCTTAATTATTTGGTGAGAGCCTCCCTTTGTCTAGCACACATGTTGGAGTTAATTATATGATTTTGACAATATTGGATTTAAGAGTGATTTTGCTAAAAGCACCCTTGTTAATTTTTAGGACACTCGCCTTACATACACTTGGAAGGGGTTTACTACTCCTAATAGTTATTTTCTTCATTGATTTGACTAAATGAGGTGTTACTAAAGCGCCATACTTCATTTGATTCTTTTCACATTTGTAAAAGGGTTGTTATGAAGCATAATGTCTTTTCCATTGAAGCACCCTCTCTCATGGCACACATTTTGAGGCATGGCATATATTTGTTTATTATTTTATCTCTTGAGAGATTGGAACACATCCCTAGGGTACACCTACTTGTGTCAATGGTTTGGAAGAAAAAATTCATGATTTCATCTCAATATGCATCCTTCTAGAATAAATTGGTTTTATTACACTTGGATCCAACCTCCTTTGCACAATTATCAAGGGTGCATCCTCTATCAAGCCTCATGTTGGTTATATGGTTTGGTAAAAGTGGTTTCTATGGTTAAATGCACACTTATGGAGGAGCACCCCTTGGATGAATAAATTATTATTTCTCAATTCATCAACAAGACTTGATTCAAGGAGAACGTTGGAAGAAATTCTTATTTTATTGCTATCATAGGAGGGTGCACTTTTCTCTCCTTGACTCATTGTACCAAGGGATCAAACCATGTAGCTTGGACACTCTTCTTTTAATAATTCTTTGACTAGTCCTCTCAAGTTAGTTGGAAGAATATTGTTAGTTTATGTTTTCCTAAAATAGATCTAGTGTTTTGGCAAAAATATTATTATTTTATTTTGGAGGTTGTTGGGCCAAAACTCTATTTAAGCAAGGCTCCTCCTATTGTAATGGTTGATGAAAGTTTGTGGAGACACACTAGATTATTGTGTGATGTTTATTGCGAAATTTTTTGACTTTGTATGGGATGCATGTGATGCAAACTTTCTGAATATAAAGGCTGGAATCTTCTTTCTCTTCAATGGTGTAATGGAGCATAAATCTAGGTATAGTCATTCCATGTTTATGTGAGATTTCTTAATGGTTTATTTCCTTAACATTTTTTGGGTAACTATAGTTGAAGATGTTGAATGAAGGTTAAATTTCTTAATGAGAATAGGCTAGAAACTTTTAATTTCAATTATAAATCCTCTCCATTCCATAGTGTTGAAAAAACTTCCTTGATTAGGAGTGAAAATTGAGGTTATGAATTTTGCATGTTAATTACATCAATAGTTGTATTATCTTCATGATACAAAGCTCAATAGAATTAATCCCTTATAGACCCCATCGTCCAATACATTTTCCAAGCACGAGTCTTACTTTCCAACCCTCAAGATTTACATTTTTTACTAATTTTAATTGCTAGTTTGAGAGCTGGAATAATATAAGAAGTCTGAACCTAAATCTCAACCAAGATTCCAAGAAGAAATTATCTCATTGATTGGAAATTGAGATCTAGAAATTTCGCTGTCAAAAAACAATTGTATAGATCTCTTATTTGGACTAGAAAATATCATTATATTGTATGTCCTAAAAGGTTGTTAAGTAAATAATGTAAATCTGATCTGAATAACTAGCCTCATCAACAAAAGGAATCTGAAATCTCAACGTAAATAGCCTTGAATCTTGTCGTCAAATTCTTCATATATGAGTTATATACTCATGGCCACAAATAATTGCTTTGCTGCCCACAAAATCTGAATGATATAACTTTCTAGATCTGTATTTCAGATCCATACTCCTAAGTTATTTACCCTTACAAAATCAACCATCTATCTGTAACTTAGAGAGTCATTTAGGGATTCCCCCCTTGAGTGGATTTGACCCTAAACCAAATAGTGGGAGAGGGCATTGAGGTGACATTGGAATCCCTCTCTGAGTTACCCTTGAGTCTTCACCTTGTGAATTGAGACTTTGACATCATAGATTTAGATTATCATAACCAACTATTTCTTTTTAACTGCATTAGATTTTATTACATAAAAGCAATTACTGTTAAAAAGACATTCGTTACTACTTTTAACCAAGTTATTTAAGATTTTATCATAATCTGGTAGACAAGTTGTCATATGATTTGCACACTATTTTTTAATATAGAAGTAGGAACTCCTAGTATAAAATGTTACATTACCACATTAACTTCAAGAAAAAAATAATGGGAAAGAACGAGTTGTTTACAAATAAATATCCATGTCACACCCGTTTTCTGGATTCCCTATCGCTATTTCCTTTCCTTTTCGTAGTAGAGCTAGTAAGTAGTTAGCATATAATCTAATTGATTTTGACTTCTGGCGATTATAACAATGGTTGTGTTGGTGTGCATGAAACACTCATAGAGGGGACCAAGGAAACTGGATGCACACAAGGCACATATCACTCTTGAACCAGCCATCGAATCCACAAGTCTTGCAATGATATTGGTCCCTATGTTTTAGCACATGAGAATTTATCCCTTTTGTCTTTTGCATATTATGGCTTTTGTGCATGTGCTAAGGGTTCAAGTGACAGGGTGGCTTTGTGTGTGTGCATGTGCCAAGGATCAAGTACCTAGATTTTCCCACATTTTGGCTAGTGTAGGGAAAACTCTAGTGAAAAGATGTGTCTTTTCCTCTTTTATGCATTCATGACGATGTATTGGGAGGAGTGCATGGCCTAGTTAGCCTATTTTGATTGGCCTACCCTATGTTTTATGTTTTTTTTGGATGAGAATGCCCTCTTGTCATCAATTTAGGTGAATATTGGCACACAAAATCATGCAAGAAGGCACTCATTGACTCCATAGTCGAAGAAGTATATATATTGGAGCCTAAGTTGTCCACATCCATGCTTTGGGATAATCCCATGAAGAAAATTGTTGGAGACATTGTTGAACACATGCCACACGTAAGGATTTGCTTGAGGGTGCATACCTTGAAACAGAAGAAACAAAATATCTATTGCATCTTCTTGGAGGTCGCTCTGGTCTAAATCGTACTATATTTCCTTGTCATCACTTTGGCATGGTTTTCTTGGTCAAACCAAGGAGGACATTAGATCTTGGACCACATCTATATTATTCCTAGGAAGGTGCACCATGAAGATAATTGCCAAAATAATATTTTATTACATTTCTTGAGGGTGCTCAAGGGAGTTCACTTATTTACCGTTTCTTGACCATCTTTGACATGTTCTCCACCAAGAAGCAAGGAGGGCATTGCAACTCTTATAGTTCTATTGTTCACTTGAGGATGGGGTCATAGCTTGAAAGTTTTGGAGCATTGTAAATGTAAAATAAACACATTTTATTTTTTATTATTGTTGAGCAAGTCTATTCAGGAATTCAGTAAAATAATATTACTTTATCCATTCCTAGAGATCTAGAGTTTGCGTTTTAACATGGATATTATTATTTTATTAATGGAGGTTGCGAGCCTAGAACTCTATAATGCAAAGGCTACTCCAATTGTAATGATGGTCTTAGAAACTCTAGACTACTCATTTTGTCCTTTGATGAAGATAATAATAGTTGAAAATTGGTGTTTGAATTTGCTATATGGTTTTGCACATGCATAGATCTACCTATGGAGTTTGTTGAAGATAATAATATTTGAAAATTGGTGTTTGAATTTGCTATATGGGTTTTGCACATGCATAAATCTACCTAGAAAGTGTCCTCTTTAATTGGTAATCTTATTCCATGTAAGGATTTGTGAGTAATGAAAGTTTTATTACTTTCCATTCATAACCTAAAATCAAATCTACCTATAAAGTGTCTAATTTAATTGGTAATCTTATTCCATGTAAGGATTTGTGAATAATGAAAGTTTTATTACTTTCCATTCACAACCTAAAATCAAATTTAATGTAGTTCACTAGCATTGTTGAGAATAAATGCTTGTATTACATAATAAATGCATTAATATGAAGTATATCTACGTATTGAAATTTATGTTTCATACTCCATCCAAAATGTACATAGTGAAACTGTAAAGAAGCTGGAGTTATAATCAACCATAGGTTATATACCATTTTCTTCATGCAAAGAGTCTTTATTGTAGGAATTTAAATACCACATAACCCTTAATGTTTTCTCCGAGACACTAATTCATCATTTACTTTTAAAAAAACTATTAAATCAACCCTTTCTTTTTGTATTTTTCATACATGAAATAAGCCAAAAATAAACTAAAAATTTCAGATTTTATTTTCAACATTGTTAAAAAAATTATTAAATCAACCCTTTCTTTTTGTATCTTTTAAGATCTTAAATAATCCAAAGGTAAACCAATGATTTTAAATTTTATTTTCAGCATTGCTACTCCCTCATTCTTTTATCTTTTTGCTGAAAATTAATAAGAATTAAATATGGATATTTACATTCAATATAAAAGTTTGAATCAAATTTTATTCCAGCCCTCAATCCTAATTCAAGATCCATTATAGAGATGATATTTAGACATATTTAAATCTAGAAATACATTCGGGTTACCTTCATAAACCAAATCCAATATTTTTGTCCTAACCCCATACTATTCCTCCACTCAAAAGAAGACACACACCTATAAGAAGCCTCCCTTAGTTGTTAACTTTCTCGGCCTAAATAGCATGAGGAATTAATGAGGTGAGAATGGCATCCCTCGTAGTTCTTCTTATATCCCACCCATTGAATTAGGGATTTTCCAAGAAGGGGGTGAGATTAATTTGTAACATTTTAGTGTTGTTGTCGGGGAATAAAGTCCAATCTCTATGTCTTGAAGATATGCTTCAACAAATTGATCAACTTTGAACCTAAGTAGTGGTTTAAAAATTCATTTGGACACTCCACAAGAACCTAACATGAGTGAAAGGTACTAAACTAGAAGTTCATCAGTACCACATGTGAAAAGATTCATTGACTCCAAAAAGATTTATAGAAAAATACTCAAGAGAATTTATAAAAATTCTATCAAACAACACCTAAATATCATCCAGGACATAAGAGGCCTTTTCACTAAGCAGGGAGGAGCAATTCCCTATTCCATTGATGGCCTCCTAGAGGAATAGTATTTCCAAGCCTCTGCATATGTTAGATATGTAGGGAGCTCCTCATGAAATGCTTGAAAAGTATAGCAAGTGGTTACCTAAATTTTCAAGAAACAATATCATTTCGTATGAAAACCATATTAACAAACTTTTAGATTGTTTTTGAGAGTATGAGTTTGAAGATGATTATGAAAATGTGGCTATAAAGCTACTTATATTGTCATTAGAGAAATATGCGAAAATGTGGTTTATAAGCATGGATGATGGAAACATAAAATCATGCGATGCATCAACAAAGGAATTCATAGAGCATGGGAAGTGAAGAAGAATGATAGGTCCCTTACAGATGAAATCCATGAAAACAAGAAAAGGGATAATGAAACAGTGATGCAGTTTACTCTCCAATTCCAAAATCTTATTGAAAAGGTGCTTGATGACATCAAGCCTAATAAAAAGGAAATTATTCCATATTAGAAAAAGGCCTTTGATGGTAAATTCAAATTCTATTTGAGAGAAAAATCCCCAACCGTTCTCAAAGTAGCTCATGATCTAGTAATCCAAATTGAAAAAAAATTGTCTACCTCGAGAAAGGTAGATCTATTTTGTTTAGCTAGAGATTCTAAATCTAAGGTGGAAGCAAAACCTAGAACTTCAACTCAGCCGACCCTACCCCTAATCTAGTAACTGCTCTGGAAAAGAGTCTCAAAGAATTGACTATCACTCTGACACAACAACATACAATCACAAACAATTAATTTCTATGTTTGGAAAGATCATTAAAAGGCCATTTTGAGAACTAGAGTCGGAATCAAAATCAATATAAGAGAAGAAACCAAGGATGATATTAATAGAAGCGCATCTGATATACCAAATTTTCCTTCCTGACAACTTCACCATTACTCAAGTCCCTTACCCTAATGGGATGTTCATCATCATTAACAATTCCACTTCAGTAGCATCATTTCCAATACTAGTAGTATTATAGCATATTTTGACACACTTGTCCCATAAATGTTATGATGGTCGATCTTATCCATTTACCTCTTTTGCAAACTCCCTGTATCCTTGATCACCTATGAACAACACTTATTCTTGAGAAAACCTCTTAAAAAGATGTATTTTTCAAGATGTACACAACCTACATGTATCTAGCCCGCGTCCACACGACCTACCTTTGGATATCCCACGTACATACATGTTTGTGGGTAAAAAATAAAAAGAAGTTACTTTATAGGAAAATTTTTAGTTTTGGTCGTTCCCAACTATCCCAATCTCGCAACTACTCATAACATCCCGAACTACCTCCCCATCAATATAAATAGGCATAGGAGAAGGAATTTGAGGACCCATGCATTAGAGAGTACTCTCATGATGTTGGATTTCCTTCATAGCTAAAATCTCCATTGCCCCTGACCTGCAAAAGCCCCATTCCTCTATATGAAACCAATTTTTCAGCCATTGTTAAGAGTCCCTATTATGCTAAAGAATTGAAGTGATTCTTTTGAGCATATCTCTCATCTCAGTGAAAGGCTTGGGTGGAAGGATTCTGATCTCAGTTCCAAAATAGTACCGCAATGATATTTAGGTGAAATATGTCTGTAACTTGTTGTTTAGTTTAAAAAATAACTCTTGTTTCCATCCAATTTGACCATTTTAATTTCAGTTTTTAGTTCTTGAATTTGGATGAGTTATTCAAAAAATTGTTCATAAAACCATTTTTTTGCAGCAGTAACTCCTTTATTGTCAAATCTTTGCTCATTTTCAAGTTAAATCTCGAAGTGTTGGTGAGAATATTGGAGCAACGTCATCTTAGGGATCTACATCAACCAATTGGATTCTGAGTGAGTTATAATTCTGAACCTTCTTTGTGTTTTCCAAGAAAGTTTGTTTGCAAAGGGTTTGAATATGTTTTGTCTAAATATTTCAAGTTTTCTTTTGGGTGTCTCTCTGTGGTGTTTTAGCCCAAAGACCACTAGGGTAGTTTAAATTCCCGAAACAGAAATGGTGACTCTATTGGGGAGTTTTTCCGTTTTGGGTAGTTAGGGATTTTTATGTTTGTTGTATGAATTTTGGTATGTTTTTGCTTTGTTTCTATTGATTTTCTGAATCTTTCTATCTTCTCCTATTAGATTTCCATCTTAGTTTTGAGCATTGGTTGTCATTAATGTCAAGTTTTTTGCTGAAGAGGATGTCAAGTGTTTGACTGTCATTAAATGTGGGAAGATTGTTGAGAATTGGTTGTCATTAATGTCAAATAAAGAAGATGTCAGGTGTTTGACTATCATCCAATGTCAAAGATAATGTCAATTGATTCAGTATGAGTCATTGATGTCATCCTAAGTCAAAGTGGATACAGCATTCCAACAAAAGTATGAAGAAGCCACTTTGAGGTAGTTTATGCGCATGATAAAGAAAGCATGAACATGAGAAGTATATGCGCAAATGGTGAAGGTGATAGATATGTATGCAACTTTGGAGTATATCTAAAAGTGCATTCTTCCTAAAGATGTATATCAAGGATACAACACTCAAGAAACTTTGGAGTATATCTAAGAGTGCATCAAGTATACATCTTGTAGTTCAAGTTTGAAGAAGTACATAATATGATACATCATGCAGATCCAGAAGATACTTCATGAAGATCTAGTTCAAGAAGAAACACGAGTAATGGATCCTACATCATGTGGCCCTTGCGTAGAAATCAAGTCCACCACGTCATACTCTCTCATTGCAGCAAATTGAAGGAGTTGGTTGGACCATGGTACATAAGCTCAAACAGCCAGGAAGTTGGTTGAACAAATGGTGCAAGTATCCAATCAAGCATAAGCATTTCTTGGTTGATGGTTGGGAGTGCACAGGAAGAAAGGAACAACAAATGGTCATACAATCCTAAAAGTGCTCAAGCATAGTCAATTCTTTCAGTAAGTGGAACACGCACAAACTTCGAGAATGGTACAATGGTCGAAGTTAATATATGCGCAAATTCCATAATCGACGAACAACAAGTGCACAAGTCCCACAAGTAATGACAAGGCATAAGTCAAATTCCTACCAAATAGAATTCAGAGTATGCACAAGTTCTATAAATTATCTATACACCAAGGGCGCATCACCTAGATGCAATGATGAAGCACAGGTCATAATCTCACTAAGAAGAAGCTGGAGAATGCGTAGATTACGCAAAGTATTGATATCACAAGGGTGCATTACGGCACAAGGGTTGGTATAGCACAAGTCATGATCACACCAAGACGAAGTAGAATATTGCACACAGACCATAAGGCAATGGCACATCAAGAGCGCAATGAAGGACCTTGAGGGCGTTTGATACATCTAAGATGACACATCAATATCGCAGATTGACACATGGCATATGCCGCCAATTTGTGAAGTATGGAAGAAGGGATGCCACGACCAACTTGTGAACATACAATCTGTGCAGGACATGTATAAATAGAGATGCAAGTTGACTATTTGAAGTAAGCTTGGAATCAAAAACACAAGGGTTTTTGCGTAAAAGTTTCAGTTTTTTTTCAAGGCATCAAGGGGCTCATGGACAGAACAGATGATCTAACGAAGAGTTGAATGCGCACATGTAGCAGAACGAAGTTTTGAGGGTGCACGAAATGATGTTGTATATTTGTAACAATTTTGCAAACATCGAAAGGAAGACATACTAAAGAATGTGCAAGTGTTAGATATCTCAAAGGACAATTATGAAATCAACACGTCAATAGTCGTGGATGTTTTAAAGATAGAAGCACAAAGACAAAACTGATGTTTATCAGATATTACACAGATGTCTAGATGATGTATAAAAATAGAAGTGAAAGTGTCTAAAGTTGAAGACTTCATCTTATGCGCAACAACATAACAGCAGTTGAAATCGACATGCACATCACGATGCAGATGATCTGAGACAAGTGTGTTAAACTAAATGGGCCAACTATTTGATGCACAAGATGTCGCAGATTATCAAAATGGACACATCAAAATGCACACAGTTCCATCTGTTACTGATGCTTCACTTTGACCAACAAACTATCAATAGAAAGAACAGTATTAGTTTATCTTTGCAGTCACGTAGAAGAGAACACAAATCATAAGTGAAAATTGCAGATTCAACAGAGCACACAATACAAGAAGTAAGTCATTAGCAGAAGTGTGAGTTGAGATGAATGAGAATTCAAGTGATGTATGCAGCGCAGTGACAAAGTACAATCTGCATACAAAGGTAGCACACAAAAAAATCATCATCAGAAGACTTGAATAAGTGTGCAGAGTTGAAGATCAGCAAGGCAGTAAAATATATTGGACATCAGGGTAGTCAAACAGGGAAAGGAGACAAGGAGTTGGAGCTTCCTTCAAGTTGGTGTCTGTAAAACAACAAGGAGACAGGGAGTCGCAACTTCCTTTAGGTTGGTTCCTGTAAAACAAAATGATAGGAGGTCGGTGTCTCCTTCTAGTTGGTGTTGGAGAAAACACAGGGGGTTGGTGCCTCCTTCCAATTGGTGCTGGTAAACACAAGAAGTTGGTGCTTCCTTGAATGTATTATTTCTCACTATAAAGAAGCATTATGTGGTTTTCTCCCGTTTGGGTTTCCAAGTAAAAATCATGTGGCTTATGTGTTGATGATGTGGTGCTTATATGTGTGAATGATTATTTACTTATGCCTAACAGAAGATCAAGATTAAGGACTAATATGTTTAAAGAAGGTAAAATATGCTAATAACTGCGCTAATATTGATTCACCCCCCTCTCAGTATTAAATAGATTCCAACACTTAGAACCATTATGAGAAGAAATTTCGGTGTTGGGGAATCAAATTTTTTTGTTTTTTTGTTTTTGCATGCATGTGCACGGGAAACAGTGCACATAGGTGCATTCTTTTCCTATAGGTTACACTGTTTTTTGCAAAAAAAATGATTTTGCCCCTACAAGCGACAAAAATACTGGACAGTCGCGTACATGTGACCTTGATGTGTATAGCATATATACATAATATTTTACTTCTTTTTTTAGCTACTTTCTGTTGAAACTAAAAAAGTGGGTTGTTGTTTGTCTAAGTTGACTATGAGGCACTGAAGTTTGTTGTTGTTTTCAGAATTCAACTCTTTTTTTTACAAAACAAAAACAAAAAGAAGTCTTTGTGAGTTTTAGGGTTTGTCCCCAATTCTGTTTTTGGACTATTTTTTGTAAAGTTTTTAGCAGTCTGAATTCTTATAAAAAAATTGTTTATACATTTACTTTTATGTTCATATCATAAAAAAAAATCAATAAAAATTTTCTTGCTTTGTAAGTTTTATTTTTTATTGTTTTTGCATTTTGTAAAGAAGGTCATTCTTGTTTCTTTTATTTGCATCTTTGTGCATTAAGTGAATAAAACTTTCATAAGTTGCTTGATACTTATTGTTTATGCAATACTTAAACATAAAAGTTTTTTTTTTCTTTTTTGAAAAAGAAAAAGTTTGTTTTCTTTGAAAATTTTAAAAATATATATATATATATTTTTAATTATGGAAAAAAAGGTTTATTTCTTTTTAAGTGTGAATTTGTTTTCAGTTTTTTAAAAAGAGAAAAAGAAAATAAAAACTTTTTGTTTTGGTTTGGTTTGGTTTTTTATTTCGATTTTTTGAAGAGAGAAAAAGTTGTTTTTTAATTTTTCTTTTCAGAGTAGTTTTTGTTAAAAGAATGAAAAATAAAAAAGATATTTTTGTGTGAAAAAGCTTTGTGTTTTAAAGAAGTGTCATATGACGCTTAATTCAGTTAAAGCTCATTTTTTCTTTCTATGCTTATATATCTTTAAAAGTGTCTTTTATTTCTTGTAAGTGACATAACATCACTACTTTCACTTCCACTCCCATGAGTAAGAACAAGAACTTAAAAATAACGTTGAATTTAAAATCAATCAGAACTTTTATTTTTTGACAATGCTCACCAATTTAGATTAAGTTTTAGGAACTTGGGATATGTTGTCAGCTAACAACCCAAGATCATTTTAAACTTTTAAACTTGGTCCCTTCAAAAGGATAGGAATAAATCCAACACCGTAAAGGTGTGATCAGGAATCTCCACTAACACCGTAGTTAAACATGAGGTCATGTGAGGTTGTGTGGAAGGGGAAAACCCCCCTGATACTTAAACCAAGAATTTGTTGGATTTTTCATTTATGGGGACTTTTCCAGTACCAAACTTTGGGCCCCATGAGGTGACAGTACTGTTAAGTGTTCAGGCATAGCTACCTTGCCCATACATACGTTCACGACCGTAAACTGTTCCCCCGAACGCCAACTACGGATTGGTAACCATAGCATCTTGTCCTTAGGTACCACATAGGTGAAGGTAGCGAGCTTCCTACCAACCTTCAACAAACATTGAGTCAATCTGATAAAACCCTTGGAGGGTGTCCCTTTTCTTGTTGGGAGATTTGCACTAAGAAGGAACTATTAGCGAAGTCCTTGGTAACTATTTTCGAACCTTTGTTCTCTGGCTACGGAACTTAATCAAACCACACTAGACTTAGAAAGGCCATCTATTTTCCTGGTTTGAATACCTAGGACATTTTCTAGTGGTGTTCTCTTTGTTTTATAAGTGATTTAGTTGGCCTTAGGGATTGATTGTTAAAAATATAAGTGTGGAAGATCAATCATTTCACTGGTCTAGGAGGATTCAGAATCCTCCTCCGATTCCATTTGAACCTCCAACGTGTCCACAAAGGTATTGAAAAAACACAGCAGGCTCTTTTGAGCCTACAAGTTCCATCGATCTACTTGGTGAACCACAACCTACAAGAAACTACACTTCGACACCACATGCTAGAGTTGAATATATGCAAGCCGAAGGATTTGTAAGACCATTTAAATATCCTTTAACTGGACCTAATGACCTAGTACTAGTTCATATTCCAATCGGTTCTGAACAAGAAACAATTTCTTATTGGATTAGCAGAGGCTCAGTTGTGGATGATCTAGGGGGGATTTCGAGAGAATCTCATACTCCCACATCACCTATTGTCCCAGGAGTATTTTCTCTTCCTCATGTTAGTACCCAAATGTTAAATGAAACCATAGGAAGTTCAACTCCTATGGTTACTTTTGGAACTACATTCTCACCTATAGGGTCTACAATTACTCAATCATTAAGTGCCACTTTGTCGTCACCTTTTGTATCTAGCTTCATTACATATAGAATGTCAGCATTGGGTATTCCTAACTTCCCAAGTACTTCTAGTCCCTTTTTTTCCAATCCTACTACTAGTTTCAGTGGTTCTACTACCCCATTCCAAGGTTTCCCTTGGCATGGAGATCATATTCCTCCATCCTTTCCCTCTTTTGGGACTGCACCTATCCAATCATCAAGGCATGTTTTAGGTATGAACCCTTTTACAGGTTTTAATACTTAAATGGGTGATTTTCAATCATCCTCGACACCTTCTAGATGTACTCCCTTTTCACTATTTAGTGGACGAGGTAGTAACTTTATATCATCAACTAGAATTCCAGTTGGGGGTAATTTTTCACACGCCCAACCTGATTGTAGATACGATATTCCTGTGGGGGTAAACCCTATGTATAGTCACTAGAATCCTTTTTCAAGAAAAATTGTTGTGCAAGCTATGACAAGGGGAAACCCCTATCTATCTTTTGGGAATCTTGGTGGATGGAACTTCCCACCCCAAGGCTCCTTCCTCACTTATTTTTCCTTGCAACTTAGACTCCCTTTTTTGGAAACTTTAAACATGCCATATTTATCGAAACTAATGAATGATCCGATGTGTCACAATCTTAACTGGCCTCCGGTCCCAACCAAGTTTCCCTTAGACATTCCAAATTTTGAGGAAAAATCTCGTAAATATCCCAGAGATCATGTTACCACTTTCCATCTATGGTGTTCTTTGAATTCGTAGAACAACGATTATATTCGGTTGAGACTATTTCAACATACACTCACTAGAGTTGCCACAAAATGGTATATTGAATTTCCTGTAAGTTTTCTGATATTTCAGCCCACCCGGTTTCAATGTCAAAATTTCAGTGTTTAGTGCCCAACCCAGTTTTCATGTTGGCTGGAAATTGCACAATATTTTCAGACAAATAAAACACTGTTGAAACCCACTTTAATGACAGAAAATTAAATAATAAATGCACATGAAAAATTTCAGACTCAGATATTTTTGGGAAACTTTCCTAGGAAAAACCCACAAGGGGAAAACCTATTTGGAGAGAGAGATTTTGATTTCTTCAGCAAAATATAGAACAACAATTACAGTAGAAAATACAACTTATCTCCACCGCAATAAATGCACCCAGAAGCTTCCTCGATTTCTGTGCCAAGCCTTCTCGATTTTTGTGCCAACTACAGAACTTTATTTTCTGTGCTTGTTTCTCGATTTCTATGCCAACTACAAAACCAAGTTTTATGTGCCTGCTCCTCATTTTTTGTGCCAACTATAGAACCACAATTTCTGTGCCTGCTGCTCTATTTATGTGCAGAAACAGAACCACGTTTTCTGTTCCTGTTGCTCGATTTATGTGCCAACTACAGAACCACGATTTCTGTATCTATTGCTCGATTTCTGTGCAGAAACGGAACCATGTTTTTTGTGCTTGCTGCTCGATTTATGTGTAGAAACAGCCCCTCAAAAATTGTGCAGTAAGTACAATCCGTACAGACTGTACGACCCTCGAAATATGTGCCTGAAACTTTCCTTGAAACTCGTGCCCTTAATAACTGTTGTATGGCTTCCTTGGGATGCGTGTTGATTCTAAATCTGTTTTCCCACCTCGATTTCTATGTTGTGCATAAATGCTCAGAAAATGGTGCCTTGAAATTCGTGCCCTCCCTCTTGCTGCTCTCTCTTCACTCTCTTCTCAAAAGTGAAAACCACTTTGCCTTTCCTTGCCTTTTTGGTGAAAACCTTAGGGTAAGTGAATGGTCTTCTAATCCAACGATTGAGATTGTATTAGAGGAGTGGATGAGATTAAGTGCTCATTAAATCACATTTAAAAAATAATTTCACTCACTTCACATAAATTTTTCCAAAAAGTGACTTTAATCTCTAAAGTCAAATTAAATGCTCATCTCAAATCATTTAATGCAAGAGTCACTTTATTTCCCCTGTTTAAGTGACTAAGGCAAAAGCCACCTAGGGGAACACTTTCCTAGGTACAAAAATCAACACTCCCTCTTACCGAGGAAGGTGTTCTGCACCACTTCCAACTTGTCTCTGAAGAAGACAAACTTGCCCCTCCCCAAAGATTTCGTCAAAATATCTGCAACCTTCTCATCAGTGGAAATGTATTATAACTCCACAGCTCCTCTCTGAACATAGTCTTGGATGAAGTCGTATCTGATATCTATGTGCTTAGACCTGTCATGGAAAACTGTATTCTCAGAGAGCTGGATGCAACTCTGATTGTCACAGTAAATCACCGTAGGTCTCAGCTCCTGATCAAATAAATCAACCAACAACTTACGAAGCCACAATGCCTCGGAAGTAGCCTGACTGGATTCCATATACTCATCCTCAACATAACTCAAAGCAATGGAATTTTGCTTCCGACTGAACCACGACATTGTTGCCGAGCCCAAAGTAAAGCAACGCCCGAAAGTGCTTTTCCGATACCTCATACTTCCTGCCCAATCTGAATCTGTGAAACCAACCAAACTGACTCCACCCAAACCCCTATAGTCCAGACCAAAATCCACTATCCCTGCAAGGTATCTCAACACATGTTTCATGGCGGTCCAGTGCACTCTCCTGGGCTCCACCATGAACTGACTGAGAGTCTTCACTGCAAAACATAAGTCTGGCCTGGTGTTGACTAGATACATCAAAGACCCAATGAGCTGACGATATAAAGTAGGATCTACCAACTCTCCCTTAGAAGCATGAAGCTGCTTCCAGTTGGTAATCATAGGCGTGGAAATGGGCCTGCAATCATCCATCTGAAATCTCCTCAGAATATCAGTAGCATACTTTCCTTGTCCCAGGAAAATATGACCAAGCTCCTGCCAAACCTCCATCCCCAAATAATAGTGCATCAACCCAATATATATCATCTCATACTCAGCAGCAAGATCTCTCTTGCAATGTGCAATGAGATTCTCCTCCCCAATGATAAACAAGGCATCAACATATAACAAAAGAATGAGAGGATCTCCACCAACCACAATGTAGTAAAGGTTGGGATCAACCTCACTCTTTTGAAAACCCATCGATGTCAAATATGCATCAATCCTGGAGTACCAAGATCTAGGAGCTTGCATCAGTCCATACAAGGCTTTCCTCATCCCGCACACATGAGAATCTCTCCCATGAATCTCAAAGCCCTGTGGATGCTCTAAGTAAACCTCCTCCTGCAGAAGACCATTGAGAAATGCGATCTTCACATCCATTTGGTGGATCTTCCAACCCATCTCTACTGCTATCTAAATCACTGCTCTGATGGAAGAATAACAAGCAACCGGTGCAAAGGTCTCATCATAATCAAATCCCTCTATCTGTGAAAACCCTCGTGCCACGAAATGAGCCTTGTACTTCTCCACACTGCCATCTGCAGCATGCTTTACCTTGTAAAGCCACTTGGAAGTCACCACTGACTTCCCCTCTGGTCTTAGTACAATATTCCATGCATCATTCTTCATGATGGAATGGTTTTCTTCCATCATGACATCTCTCCATACCTGATGCTGAGAGACCTCCTCAAAAGTAGAAGGATCTAACTCACGAATACTAGAAACTAATGTTGAACCCAATCTGTCAGGCATCACAACTATCCGAATGGGCTCCTGGGGCCTACCAAATTCCTCTGCTTCCTCCAAGGTATCACGAATCCATTTAGGCTTCCTCTTCCTTGAAGGCTCCTCCCAAACTGTTCTCTCCTCATCTGAAGAAATGCCATAAGAAGATGGTCCCTAAACCTGTGGACCAATAGCTCGTGAACTAGTCACTAGTGAACCCGTAACCTGAGAACCAGAACATGTCCCTATAACCTATGGCCCATTCACTCCAGAAACCTATGAACCTGTGATCTACACTAAAGATCCCTGTGTCACCTGAGGTGTGGAAGCCAGTGGCTCCCCATGTTCCAACTCTCTAGACTTTCTGAAGGCTCTCTCCTCCTCAAATCTCACTTCCCGCCTCACAACAACCTTCTTCTGTCTAGGAAGATAAATGCAATAAGCCTTCGAAGTCTCATTATATCCCACAAATATGCATCTCTCTGTAGTGGGATCAAACTTTGTCCTCTTCTCAGAAGGGACATGAGAGTAAGTCAAACAACCAAATATGCGAAAATGGCCAACCTCAAGCTTCTTTCCTATGAACATCTCCTCAGGAGTCTTCCTCCCCAAGGCACGGTGGGGACTACTATTCTGCAGATAAACTGTAGTACTGCAAGCCTCTACCTAAAGAAAGAAAGGAAGACTTTGATCATGAATCATAGCTCTCAATGCTCCCACAATAGCTCTGTTATTCCTTTCCACTACTCCATTCTTCTCAGTAGTGTAAGGAACTGTCAACTGTCGTTATATGACCTCCTGTCTGTAAAACTCATCGAACTCATTGTAGGTATACTCACCCCCATTGTCCGATCTCGGGACCTAAATCCTCCTCCCTGTCTGATTCTCCACAAGAGATTTGAACTCTTGGAAGATCCTCAAGACTAAAGGTGACTTATTGCTCCTCAAGAAGTAGATCCAGGTCTTCCTGGAATAGTCATCGATGAAAGAGACATAATACTCAAATCCAGTCAAGGAAACTGATGACATGGGACCACATATATCTGTATGGGTCAAATCAAGCACCTCTACTGACCTATTGTCACTGCTCGAAAAAGAAATCTTGGTGTACTTTCCCAAAGCACACCCACTGCAAACATCACTCTGCTCTGTGTTGAACTCTGGTAAACCTGTAACCATACTTCTCAACAATCTCAAAGCTGGATGATGCAAATGGGACATCCTCCAATGCCATAGCTCGCAAAGCTCACTATTGTTGATGTGTGCCAAAGCATGCTGAGGATGAAACAAGAGCTTGTATAGTTTCCCACATCTAACCCCAATGTCCATGGAGGTAGATAGTCCTATAGTCTTGGGGAATACCTGCACATGTCCGTCCAAGAAAAAAACCCTAATTCCTCTATCCTCAATAGTGGAAACTGATACCAAGTTCTTTTTCATCCCAGGGACAAACAACACATCCCTCAAAATCATAGGACTCATGGACTCCCTCTAAAAGTTAATGGTCCCACGACCAACTGCTCTGACAATGGTGCCATCCAGTACAACCTCCACATCTACACCTATCTGTGAAAGATCAAAGAACATATCTCGAGCACCTGTCATGTGACTCGATGCTCCACTGTCAAAATACCAAGTGCTAGTGGTGGATGCACCCATCTGATGGCCAGTCAACAAAGAATACTCCATCTCAGTATCCAAACCAATGCTGGTAATACTAGAGGATCTGTCTCTCTCAACATGTCCAACACAAAGAGAAAACTCTCTCCAAAATCATCAACTTCCACTGAGGCTGTTGTATGTTGCTTCTTCTTCTTCTTTGGACACTGTGAAGCATAGTGCCCAAATCCTTGACAAGAAAAGCACTTGACTTTGCTCAAATCTTTCTTCTTCCCACCCTACTGCTGATGTTGCTTGGCCCCACCCTGCTTGGGACCCTTCTTCTTCTTCTTTCCCTTCGCAGTCAATGCCACATTCTCCTCATCCTCCCTACCCTGTGAAGAGCTGCCCTGTACAAGACCTCTCCTGGTCTCCTCCTGTAAAAAATGATCCCACGGTCTATCCCAAGAAGGTAAGTTATCCCTTCCCACTATGGCCTTCACAAAAGCACCCCAAGGCTTGGAAGCCCCATTCACTGTTGTTCGCACAAGATCAAAGTCAGAAACTACCTCCCCAACTGCTGCTAGCTCATATCTAACCTGAGATATCCTGGTAAGGTGAGATGTCACTCCCTCTCCACCATTCAGCTGTATACCCTTTAGCTTCTCTCTTAGAACCATCTTTCGGATCTCATTAGTGCTCTGGTATAAAATAGTCAAGGCTGCCCACATTTTAAATGCATGGTCCTTACCTGAAATGTGGGGAATGATGTGGGATTTAACTAGAATAATTCTCCTAGCCTTACAGTATTTCTTGTTGAAGGCTGACAATGCTGCTACGTCTGTAGTAGCGGGAATCTGAATAGGGTTGGCTGTAGTACTATTTACCACTTCATCCCATAACTCATTCTCTTCCAAAATCAACATTATCCTAGCTTTCCATGGAACAAAATTCCCTGTCCCATCTAGCCTATCCTCCAACCTAAGTCATGTAGCCATCTCACTGCCAACTCAACAAGGTGTTTCCCACTAAAAAAAGAAATATATTGAGTTCTGGAAATTTCTGTCTATTTGCAATAAATTAATTTTTCTGCCCACCAAGCTCTGATACCATGTAAGTTTTCTGAGATTTCATCCCACCCTGTTTCAATGTCAAAATTTCAGTGTTTAATGCCCAACCCAATTTTCATGTTGGCTGGAAATTGCACAATATTTTCAGACAAATAAAACACTGTTGAAACTCACTTTAATGACAGAAAATTAAATAATAAATGCACATCAAAAATTTCAGACTTATATATTTTTGGAAAACTTGCCCAGGAAAAACCCACAAGGGGAAAACCTATTTGGAGAGAGAGATTTTTATTTCTTCAGCAAAATATAGAACAAAAATTACAGTAGAAAATACAACTTATCTCCACCGCAATAAATGCACCTAGAAGCTTCCTCGATTTATGTGCCAAGCCTTCTCAATTTCTGTGCCAACTACAAAACTTTGTTTTTTGTTCCTTCTTCTCAATTTTTGTGCCTGCTACTCGATTTCTGTGCCAACTAAAGAACCACTATTTCTATGCTTGCTACTCGATTTCTATGCAGAAACAAAACCACGTTTTTTGTGCCTGTTGCTCGATTTTTGTGCAGAAACAGAACCACATTTTATGTGCCTGATGCTCGATTTATGTGCAGAAACAGAACCTCGAAATTGGTGTAGTAAGTACAGTCCGTACAGACTGTACGGCCCTCGAAAAATGTGCCTGAAACTTTCCTCGAAACTCGTGCCCTCAATAATTGATGTACGTCTTCCTCGGGATGCATGCTGATTCTAAATCTCTTTTCCCACCTCAATTTATGTGTTGTGCATAAATGCTCAAAAAATGGTGCCTCAAAATTTGTGCCCTCCCTCTTGCTACTCATGCTGCTCTCTCTTCACTCTCTTCTCAAAAGTGAAAACCACTTTGTCTTTCCTTTCCTTTTTGGTGAAAACCCTAGGGTAAGTGAATGGTCTTCTAATCCAATGGTTGAGATTGGCTTAGATGAGTGGATGAAATTAAATGCTCATTAAATCTCATTTAAAAAGTAATTTCACTCACTTCACTTAAATTTTTCCAAAAAGTGACTTTAATCTCTAAAGTCAAGTTAAATGCTCATCTCAAGTCATTTAATGCAAGGTTCACTTTTTTTCCCCCTTTTAAGTGACTAAGGAAAAAGTCACCTAGGGGAACACTTTCCTAGGTACAAAAATCAACATTTCCTAGTTCATCATTTTGTTGCTTTCATGATCTTGCAATGGTATTTTTGAACCATTTTCAGCTTCTCGTCCTGCACAATGCTGGTACTGATCAGTTGTCTCAATTTAGGAAAAAAAAAGCTACCCACATCTCGGATCATATCCAAGAGTGGTGTAGACGAAATAAGTTGATCAAGGCCAACATTATGCCTAAGTTTCTATTAGAATGCTTTCTTAAGTCCATGTTTCCATATATCTCCAAGGATGTTTCCACCTTATGGGCGACCACCAAAGAAGAAATTATATTTAAGGCCCAACTGTTAGATATGATTTATTCTCAGTTGAGGATTCTTTATGAGATTGTTTCAGACGCAATGAGGTATAGTATAGACCCATCCAAACCAAAATTTGGAACACGTGCCAATGGAATTGTTGGTTCAGTTCATAAGAATTCTATTGAAGCTGTCAATAATCAAATGAAAAGTTTGTCAATTCAATCTTCAGTTGTTGGTGCATATTCTGCTTCCACCTCTCCTTCCCAAATAGTTTTTGTACATATTGTGCAGACTAACCAGAAAGGCCACTAGCATTCTAGCGGGAAGAAAAAGAATAATAATAAGAATATAAATAAAAAAGGAGACGATAATAACGATAAATACAAACATACTAATAATGTTGGAGGGACTAAAAGAAAGGGGAAAGGTTAATTTACCTTGCAAAATTTTCAAAGGATATCACCCTACCGTCAATGCCCTTTGATGGAGGAAGCACAGAAACTGTTGAATCAAAAACAACAACAGCTTGCTGTTCTGACTAATCCTTTTCCACGAGGACAACATTTAGCTTCTGGCTCTTCCAAACCTACTGGAAATGTGTAAGGGGGCACCCAAAATGATTCATCTAATACATTGTATATTAATATGATAAAGTCCGACATTTAATTTTCAACACGATCCAAGGATTATGGTAATCCTCAGTCTTCAACTAAAGGTAAGGAAGTTCCTAATCCACAGAACCCTCTTTCAATAGATAAACATGTGATATAGACTATGCTTCACGTGCCGAAAGGTGTTTATAAGATGGTGTCGCACAATCCTAATGCTAGAGTTTTCCCCAATTATTCTATTGTTGAGGATTTAGCTTAGACATCGCGTGACATGTTAGCTCTCAAGGTTCTCCAAAGTTTCCCATCACAATGAAGCAACTTTGTTTTCTACTTCAAGAAATCGTGATCCTTTGAGTGGCCAATTTGTTAAATTTTATTTTGTAGATGTTAAACCTTGCCTTCCAGATCAATGTGGTTCATGCCACAAAGACTATTGGAAGGAAAATTGTGGATGAAGGTGTGTCGACTTGTGTCATGGATTTGTCTTGTTGGCAAGCTTTAGGCTCCTCGAAACTCACTCGATCATCTACATTGCTTACCGTATTTGACGGGTGATCTTTTCGGCCCCATGGGATTATTCCCTACTTTCCTGGCAAGTTGGGTGGGAAAACCGTTTATGTGTAGGTTGAAGTAGTTGATGCTCCCATCGATTACAATCTCCTGTTAGGACATATTGGAATTATGCAACGACTTCCATTGTGTCCTTCATTTTTTGAGTGTTGTGTTTCCCTCATGAAGGAAATATGATCACCATCGATTAGCTATCATTCACTTGAAACAGTCCAAACTCACCTCCAGGATCGACTATCCCTTCGATTGATAAGTCGCATCCAGTTACCAAGAATGTGGGGGTTATTTTATATCCATCCATTATGGGTACTTTTAATATCCTATATCCTACTTTCTATATCAGTTACACTCTAGCTTTGGCTGAAGAGGAGGTTCCAGTTTCGCAAGTAGAATCGTTTAGAATGTCTTATCTTGATGATCTCTCAATACTTCTCATTACATCGTATTCGGTCGAAGAATCTCAACACTCTGAGACTTCTTTACCTTTGTTTACAACAGAAATATATTATCAAGAAATACAACAAGATATTGTAGATAGCCATCCATTTCTTATTGAGGAGGTGGATCAAACTATTTAGCCAGTTTGGGATTTTGATACCTCCAATGCTCAGGCCTATCTAGACATCGTTAATCCTTCTAATGAGGCTATCCTAGAAGCCTTAATATGGATTGAAAGGCCTTGGGAATATATGCATCATCGCCCATATTTTCTTCTAGCTCTGGACAAAAGAGAGAATGGAGAATTTCATGTTCTTTTTCCTAAATATGTTGATCAACCATTCAACCCTCTAGCTCAACAGGGAATTTATGTCGAGGGGAGTATGGATAATATTACCGAAACCATTTCGATCAACATATCTAGGAACCTTGACGTAATGGAAAACATCTATATCAAATAAGGTTGTTCACTTGAGGAGATTTGTATTTATACTGAACTCTTCAAAGAAATTAGCGATGCGTTTTCCTGGTCATATGAGGAGATGCCATGCATTGATCCTAGTATTGTAGAACACAAGATCAAAACCTATCCAAATGCAAAATTGGTTTGTCAAAAGCTTCGTCTAGTCAATCTTAGGAAATTTGTCTCTATTAAAGTAGAGGTTGAAAAACTTCTCAAAGCATGCTTTATTTACCCCGTTTCCTTAACATAATGGGTAGCCAATCCCGTTCCTATAGATAATAAGTAGGGAAATATTTGAGTATGTATGGATTTTAGGGATCTAAACAAGGATTGTCCCAAGGATAACTTTCCCACTCCTTTCATCGACAAGATCATTGATGAGTGTGCAGGAAGCGAGGTTTTTTCCTTTATAGATGGATTCTATGGGTACAACCAAATTTAGATCCGAACCGAGGACCAACATCAAATTGCATTTATTTGTCCTTGGGGCACTTTTGCATACAAAAATATGTTGTTTGGTCATAAAAATGTTGGATATACCTTCCAGTGGGCCATGTCCTTTTCTTTCCATGATATCAAACACATCATTGAAGCTTATCTCAATGATTTAGAAGCTCATTCTTGCAAGATGCGATACCATCCCGATCACCTTCTCCTTGTGTTTGAGTGATGTAGGAACTATAAGATTCGGTTGAATCCAAATAAGTGCATATTTTGCATTGAGTATGGATTAATATTAGGTTTTATTGTATTGAAAAAGGGAATCATGGTTGACCCTTTGAAGGTGGAATCCATTGTCAATATACCTCCTCCCACAAATGTACACCAACATCAGAACCTCCAAGGAAAAGCCAACTTTTTCAAGCGTTTTATTGTGAATTATGCTAGGATTATGAAAGGTTTTATGTGATTACTAAAGGAAGGGGTCCTATTTATATGGGATGAAACTACCCAAGCTTCTTTTTATGCTCTTAAGAAAGCTCTTATGATAGCCCCCTTGCTCATCCCACCATATTGAACAAGAGATTTTCTGTTGTATCTGGTTGCATCCGAGTCTACTATTGGCGTAGTTTTAGTTCTAGAAGATGAAAGTTTTAAGGAACATGTCATCTATTATATAAGGCATTCTTTGGATGAACTTGAACTAAAATATTCTCATGTTGAAAAGTTATCTATCGTTGTTGTTTTCGCAATTCAAAGACTTCGACATTATAATTTGCTGCATAAGACCACTGTAGTTGTGGATCTCAATCCATTTCAGTATGTTTTGACACAACGAATAATCGAGGGAAAATTCAACAAATGGATTGTGATTTTGCAAGATTTTGACTTAGAGTTTCAATATGTTAAGTCTAAGAAATATTTGATCTTTGTTGAGCTTATTTCGAAGTTTCCTAGTGAAAATTGTGATAATATTGAATATGACGCATTCCTTGATGACCACATATGTCTCATATATTCATCTGATCCTTGGAATGGATACATTTTGATATATCTCCAAACTTTGAACTGTCCCTAGTCTTTTTCATGGTGCGAGCGATGACACCTCCATCATAATGCAAAGAATTATCTCATTGTTGGTGATACTTTGTATCGTCGTGGAGTTGATTCTATTTTACATCGTTTCTTAACTAACGAAGAAGCTGAATTTGTTTTGAATGAATCTCACAGTGGATCTTGTGGAGGTCATATTTCTAGTCTGGCGAATGTGTAGAAAATTTTGCGCGTCGGATACTTTTGGCCGATGATCTTTAAATACTGTATCAAAGCAGTTAAAAAGTGACATGCTTGTCAATTTTTTACCAAGAAAATGTGTGCACACCCTGCTCCATGGTTTCATGGGATCACTTTTGGTCACTTTACAAAATGGGGAGTTGATTTCATGACCTGCAACCCAGCTTCAGTTGGGAGGCATCATTATATCATAGTGGTTGTCAACTATTTGACCAAATGAGAAGAGGCTATGCCTACTTTCTGTAGTGACAGGGAAATTGCAGCTTATTTCATATTCAATCAGAATATTACACATTTTGGTATCCCATGTGAACTTGTCACTAAACATGGTCGACAGTTTCAAAATCATATGATGACCAAATTGGCCACTATGTTGGGGTTTAAACAAGAAAATTCTTCATCTTTACCCCCAAGCTAATGCTCAAGTCGAAGCCATCAATAAGACCTTGAAGACCATGCTTCAGAGGACAGTGAATGCTAGTAGGTCCAATTGGAATTTTATGATATATCATGCTTTATGTGATTACCGTACGACCATTAACACTGCTACGGGTTTCTCTCCTTTTCAGCTCATTCATGGAGTGGAAGGAAATCTCTCGATTGAATGTGAAATACCTTCATTAAAGTTAGTTGTCTAGTTGTTACCCGATACTTAAGATTTGGAGGATCACTTCATTCACCTGGAACATATCGATGAACAAAGTCAGGATGCCTCCACCATAAATGAAGCACATACGAAACAGGTTAAGCGTCATTATGATAAGTCTGTCCGTCCAAGAGTTTTCTCAGAAGGAGAAATTGTCTTTCTCTACAATCAAGATAAAGATCCGCTAGGTTCAGGTAAGTTTAAATCAATGTGTCTCGGTCCGTATATTGTCTCTAAAGTATTGAAGAAAGGTGCTTATTATCTTACCAATTAAAATGGGAATAAGTTGGTTGATCCTAGAAATGGGTTCTATTTGAAGAAGTATTATGCTTGATTCATATGCTTTTTCTTGTACATAGTTGTACAGTTGTATAGGTTCTTGTTTAGGCATGACTCTTATGTAGGTTTGTTGTTTGTGTTTTCAGATGTCAAGTGGGATATTTTTAGGATTTGTGGATGGTGCTAGTCACCATACTTGAATCATTTCCTCAGCTACGTGGGTGATTTTCTCTCCCACTTTTCAATTAGTTGTCTAAGGAGGCGCTTGTCTGGAGCTAGCAATTAATAATGTGTTCGAGTACAATTTCATAATAGAAATCCTTGGTGACACCATTTCAAATGGAATCTTATATCTATAATTCCATCTTGATTCATAACTAATTGTTTCTCAGCTCAATGATGAGTATAGGGTCCACAATCATGTTTTACTTCGTTAGTTTTTATGCATTCGGTTACTTGAACGTCAATTCATTTATATTACTTATAATCATATCCCAAGCAACCAAAACATAATAACTGATGCATATGCTAATTATATCCTAGATTGGGATTTGTATCATTTATAACACATAAAAACAACATGTGCATAGTATGTATTCTCATAGACAATGTAAATAAGTACGTCAAAACATCAAATATATCGATATATATAGATAGATAAAATTCTTAAAAATATAAAAAGTTTAAACATAGACAACAAAATATGGATCAAAACATGCCCAAAATAGGCTCTATCGGCCTCATAGTCATACAACCGATAAAACTCCTAAGGGTCACCTAAACCTTGACCCCTACGGAAGTACTGGACCCAGGCTCCTAGTACCCCAACCACCTGCCTCTGCAGTACCTCTAACATATCCCCGACCTTGGTCATGGGGATCCCATCTATTAAACTGCTCAAGTTAGTCCTAACATTCACTAATGTTGCAGCAGCATCAGGACTCTCCCCCTCTCGTAGCCTTCATCGAAAGCGGAGGAGTCATGTCGGTCGAACTGGTCCTATATTTGTCACAGTTGTAGAGATGTGTTAGTATCCTTGCAAAAATGTGTAGTTTTTTTTCAACTTATAACAAAACATAAACATGAAATAAACTTGAAAATGTTAAAAATTAGACTTACCAATGGCACCAAGTGCGCTCCTATGGGGGGACTACCATATATGGATCTCGGCTAAAGTCGATCCTAGCATAGGGTTAGTCATTGATTGCGATGATATGAAGCTCCCACTAAGCAAAGTAGTCGTCTTTGAATGGGATCACTACATGCCCAACCCCAAGTCATACCATAATCCCTATCCATCACTCCATGGTAGGAACAAAGAGTGCATGAGTATCTACTGTTACTTGTGGACTAAGTCTTGGCACTCTCGAATAATGAGAAACTACATAGAATGTTGCCGAACCAAAAGTTCCTCGTCTTCCCCTGCCAGCATGATTTCAGTTGAGATTTCATGCAGTCTAGTAGTGTGGTACTCCAGTCGAAACCTGTAGGTCTAAGCACCGAACTCCATAAAACATGTGCACCTGTGAGACTTGGTGCCTTGCCACTGATCCGACAATCCGCAGAATGGTCATGAGGATAATCGTAAGTGCTGAGCTCTCTATAGCTCACATTGGGACCTAATATCCCACCTTTTGAGTGTTGAGGACACAGTACATGTCTATATAGTCCTCTGTGGTCATTCCCCCAACACTTCCAACTTTGAAGCTCTGTAATTCACCCTAGTGGGAAATACCTATGAGGAATTAGATATCATCAACCTCTATCCCTATAGGTTTTCCATTAAGGATAAATGCCTCAGCCTCTAGATCCCAATAATAGATCAAGAGTTCGAGTAATCGTGCTTGATACCGCATGTTGTTCATTTCAAAAAAATTCTTCATTCCAATACCAAGGGCTTCATTCTCTTCCAATACCAAGTTATATATCTCTTGATTCTTCCTTTCACTCCACTCAATCACCATTCTACCAAAATTTGAGAATTTTTAGTCCTTTTTCTAAAAGACCAAACCCACGGACATGTATGCAAGCTACAGCTTTGACAGTCTCGTGCCATTATAACTCACGTACATCGCTAAGGATAACTAGGGATTCCCCAAAAAATGGAAAAATGGAACTAAAATTGAATAAAAAATATGAACTAAATGAAAGAGGAGGATGAGATCTCTTACCTGGCACTAACAGTTCGGAAAATGGTCGCTCCTAGCTCTCGTAATCACCTTTAGAAGATGGAGGTAGTTTTCACCCAAAATACTTTTCAATTTTGCAAATGGATTGGTAAAAATGACTTTTTATCCTATTTTATTTCACTTTTACCATACCCACTTTTTTATATAGTTGATATTTTCACTTTGCAAATAAACTAATTGGGTCTTGTGTTAGGGTTATACTGGCGTATTTTAGTTTCAAGAGGAGAACTTATTTTGCGACGACGATATGTTTAGTAGGTATAATGTTCCTTAACAGTCATTTAGGGTAGGTAATCTCGCCAATATGAATCTTGCATCTTATCCATCATTTTTGAAACACCCTAGGGTATTTTTGCAAACTTGTGACATCTACCTTCTCTTCAAAAGTTATATAGCGTATTTTTCGGAATAGAGCCTACCTAACATGGGACACCCTAGTTAGCACCCTTATGCCATTTTGGTTCCCATGCTAAGTTTTCCTCATAGGATCGGGATCCTTTAAGTTTTACCATGACTTTGAGAAGAAACCGCATGTACCTCTTTCTCACAAATTTTTGGCTACTCCTTATGACTCCCGTTCTTATAGAATTTTCTTTAATTTTTTCAGGCTCGTTAAAATTGAAAACACCGACAAGCATTTACTATCCTGGGATCGAAAAAAATACATAGGACATTAGTATGGATTTTTCTTTTAATTTTTTCCAACTCCTTAAATGTGAAAAAAATGGCGAGCACTAACTAAACCAAGCTCGACAAAAATCCACGGGGAAATATACATTTTTGTGTTTAAGTTGTAAATGCATTGCATATTTCCTACTTGCGCTACTAATATTTATGATGGATTCCAACTTTCATCTATGTGTTAATCCCTCATCTCTTACCTCATTATCGCTAAGCTATGCATCATCTTTCCTTTTCAACTTCACACCTCTTACTAGGAAGAAACACACCCTGAGTGTCCCTATCATGCTTATGTTCCTTGCATTATGCATAGGTATGTTCCATGCGCTTGGAACTCGTTCGCTTTTCCTCGACACTCGTTTCTTCCCATGTATTATAGCATTATTTTATTTTATTTTCAAGATTTAATAATATGAAAAAGAAAAAAAAATTATTCCAAAAATATGGATGGGAAAGAGACATGTTCTTACTTATGTATGGCAGCAAGTAGTGTCGCCCTTGAACTAAGCACACTATTTTGAGTCATTGTCTCTACAGTTTGGGTCATAGCTTAACTTTAGGAAGCTAAGCTTGTTTATGTTTTATCTCCAGTGACTGGTTAATATTCCAATAATTATGGAGCAGTCTTTGATGTCTCATACATCACTAACTTATATCGTGTCTCTCCTTGAGTCAGTGTTGCCTTAGTCACTTATTGTGTCATGCTTATGTTGAAGGGAATTTTTTTCCTGAGTCGACCAATCCTCAGAACTCTTGACTTCAGTTTTTTGGCCTTCCCATTTCAAGTACATATCAGAATCATCAGTTTTATCCAGCAAATCTTTGGCCTCATGCTACTACCTCATGTTGGATGATGAGGTATTCCCTAAGATCCTTCTTCCCCTAATTGCTAAAATCTCCAGGTGTTCGACATCAAGACTTTATTCACACTTGTTAGATTGTACTAGGTACCTTGCCTCTCATTTTCATTATCGAAGAATTGGATCTTATGTGTTAACGGTATACATCAATGACCGATAATCACACGATGTCTTACTATGTTCGACTCCAGTACATCTATTCACGTAGTTTAAACTCGTACCAGTGTCGATTGGTTTGAATACCTTGAGTCCATATATAACATCACATCATTATGCTATGAATCAGGTTGCGTTGTATTGCCACTGAATCATATTTTGGCACTAATTCTTATGTAGATTGCTATGTTCACACTTATTTCCAGAGATCTTCATTTGTTTCTTAGACATAGATCCACTTTGTATCTCTTTGGCTATGCTCTATCTTTTGACATGGATCCCCTTTGTATCTTCATGGCCATGATCATTGCTTCTATATACTTCATGTACCCATAGTGTACTTGATCTGGTAGCCATGCTTTTGTCACTCTTGAGCATGGGTATACCCACCTCGTGAAGAGAATTTTCGACTTGATCCATTGCAGGTACCGCCTATGACTGATTTCTAGCGAAATTCTATCTCGGTTATTTCACACTCACTTCCGAAAGAATTATAATGTATTGTGGCCATTGTCTGCACCTATGACCTTACACATTAAGGGGCATTTGTTATATAATATTTTGCCACACTTGTCCCATATATGCTATGATGGTCAGTCTTATCCATTTACCTCTTTTGTAGACTCCCTTTATCCCTAGTCAGTTATGAACAACACTTATTCTTGATAGAAACCTCTTAAAAACTGCATTTTTCAATATGTACATGACCTACATGTATATAACCTACATCCATGCGACCTACCTTTAGAAAGCCCGCATACATACCTCTTCGTCACATAGATGCTATGATGGTTGATCTTATCCATTTACCTCTTGTTGATGCATCGAAATTCGCAACACCAATCAGCAAGGGATTCTCCCCAATAAGCAAGCCCAATTAGATCGCTCACCGTTTGGTGTGGGGAATCCGTCTGGTCAACGGCCCGGCTACCATATGTAATTTAAAGATTTGTTTTCTTTCACTGGCTGCAGCCCAGTCCACCGTTTGGTGTGGGGAATCCGTCTGGTCAACGGCCCGGCTACCATATGTAATTTAAAGATTTGTTTTCTTTCACTGGCTGCAGCCCAGTCCACCGTTTATGTATTTTATGTTAAAAGATGATATGCAAGTGCTCTATCTAAATGCATGTAATTAAAACAAATTTGATCTAAAACTATCTAAGCTAATTAATCTATCCCTACAGGGAGCAAAACGGAAATATGAGTAATATGCACACCCAAGAATCTCACAGGTAGTTGTTCAATAATATAGATGCATTTACAGCAGAAAGTAAAAGATATCAAAGATAGCTTTGACATAATTAAAACATTTCATTACTCATTTAACACAAAATATTTGCACAGGAAATGAATGCATAACAGAGAATTAATTCAGGATAGTTAGGAACGATCTCACAGTATATGCATGAAAGATGTAGAAATAATTCAGCATATATTCAACATATTCCCAAGCAAAACTCAGTGCTAGATTTTCCCAGGCAAAGTAGGTCCTTCTTTATTAATGCAACAAAATAATTCGCGTACAGAACAAGTCAGTCCTTTCACCTGCCAAAAGTCATTTCCTTCTATTTTATTCCTCTATTTATAACTTTTACAAAATTTGTCTCTTCTCATACCCTAACCCTAGGGAAACACAAAAGTTTGTCTTCTAGTGCCTAAATGAGACAAAAGTAATTTCCAGTTGTTTTTTAAACATTTATACAATATAACAACCTCCAACTGTCTTTTCTAAATTTACAATCAAACAAAATTAATTCCCAGCTGGCCCTGCTACCTCAGCTGCTCTTTCTGCTTTAGCTGGCCCATCCACTTCAGCAAGTCTGTCCACTTCAACAATGTAGCTGGTCCACATGTCGGTTTCTCGTATAATAATATTGGCCCGCGCAGAAATCATCATTTTTAGTGAGATCTCATGCTTACGGAGGTATGCTTTAATGTTTGTTGCTCCTGTCGTTGTCACCTGGGCGATGTCCTCCAGAAAATAAGCATGAATAGAAGCTTGCCCAATAAACCGGTGGAGGTCTTCTGTTGTCAGTACATCTATCTTCTTAAGGTACTCTGTTTCTGAATTCTGGTCGTCCTGCAGCTCTGTCAAATGCTGATATTTTTCAAGAAAATCATCTATAGTCTGAGGTAAAATCATGTGGCATTTATCATGGGTTTCCTGGACCTTTGAGTAGAAGTCGGTACATTTCCCAATGGTTTTCTAGATTCCACTAATTATTTTTGTACCACAGTCTCTACAAAACTCAAGGAGTCCTGAATCCAAATCTGAATCCTCTTCAGACTTGAGAGGTAGGTGCCGTGGGAATTCTGACTTTCCTTTCCTCCATTCAAGCTGCCTATTGATTTCCTCCAAGTGGTGCACATACTTTCTCTTGAGTTGCAGCGCATCACCCTCAATTACTTTCATTCTTGAAATCATTCTCTTCATGCTACAGATCTCTTATGTGATCAGTTCCAATGACTAATGAATTTTCCTCGACACATTACATGCTTGCTCGTGGAACGGGGTTAGGTCCTACTTCTTCTCACTTTCATCCTTTAGTTGCTCTAACAACTGCTCTTTTTCTTTCGTCATCCTTTTGAACTGAGGCTTATAGAACTCGATCTGTTGCATACTATTGGCTTTATGCCACTCTAATTCTTTTATGCGTGCTTCTAATCTTTCTTTTCGCCTTCTGCGATTACCAGTTGCATATTTAGAGCATTATTTTCGTCCTCGAGCTTCTGGGTCTGCAAATATATTTCTTTCTTCTCGTCTTGAAGCTCGCTATATTTCCTCTTCAGCTCATTTCCCTGGTGCACCTCCTTCAAAATATTATCTTTAACCTTGAAGCACTTGTCCTTGTATTTTCTTACTTCTTCCACCACCAGATCTACATTATCGGCACTTACTTGAGCCGAAGCCACACTACATGCTGCCGTGAACTATGGGTCGTTGTTAGTCCCCTAAAAAATTGGGACTTGTGTTATTTTGACTTCGTCTTGGTCGTATTGAGTTTTCATCCTCTTTTCCGACCTACTTATGATAGCCTTCTTCTTTTTATCATAAAAGACGGAATCCATCTTTGACACTTGGCGTTTTTTTGAGGGGGTGTATGGGGTAATAGCGAGCTCCTGTGATGAGGCATCCCCTTCAATGGTTATCTCCGGTGGGTTTGTTGTTAATGTATCTATGTCCATGGCTTGTGGGCTTGAGTTACCTTGCTCCACAACTTTCTTGGACTCCTCTACTTCCTCTTCCTGCCTCTGCAGTTCTGCTGCTTCCACTTCCGCTTTCTCCTTTATTTCTCGCAGCTTTTCAGCTTCCTCTCTCTTTATTCTCTCAGCTTCTTCCTACATTTTTTTAGCTTGCTCTTGCTGAATTTTAGCAGCTTCTACATCTTGCCGATGCTTTTCTTCTTCTTCTTTCTGAAGCCTTTCTGCTTCTTTGCTAGTTCCTTCTAAAGCCTTTGATTTTCTTCCTCTGAGGGTCTATCTGCCTCTTCCCTTTTATTCTTCTCAGCCTCCTCTAATTGCACTACAATTGCCTCTTGGTGCTGCTTCTCTTCCTGTTCCTTTTTCTTTAACCCAACAGGTTTGGAACTGGAACAGGCTTCGCTTTTAGGGCAGTAGCGTTTTCCCAACTTTGCCATGTTTTTGGTACTTTGAAAGAATTCTTCATCCTTGTCGAAAAAGTGCGCATAATCAAAAGAGACCTTGAGGTTATTGCAGTGAGCAGCAACCTTTCCATCGGGGACATGCCTCCTGAATATCTTTGTTCCAAAGTGGAAGGCCTCCAAGTCCTGAGAAAAATCCATACCATCTCTCGCCTTGGGGAGTTGGTATGCTCCAATGGTAAAGGGCATCAGCAAGTATGTGGCCGCCTTCTTGTCATGGAGCACTCTACTAACTCCATCGATAAAGAGTTGCCTTATGGATTCTTTATGCACTACCTAATCTGTGGCATATTGGGGAAATAGGGACGAGGCACGACTCCCTCCACACATTCTGATGTATGTTCCCTCCATAGAGAAGTAGTAATATCTTAATGTTTCTATGATTGGCATAGCATTTTCTGATAGGCAGTTTGGTTTTTCCTTGAAGAGTAGTTGATACAGGGGCATGATAAACTTTTCACAAATTTGAGTGTAGTGGCTTGCATACTTGTGTGACCAAGTCATATGATAAGCCACATGGAGGGGAGACTCTTTTCTCTTCCAGATGCATCCCAGATCAGGGAAAGGGTGCTTGATGAGCAAGGAGTCTACCAGATAAGAGGACATGAAGAAATCGACTTTATTTTGAGTCAATCCTCCCTGGGAAGCGGTTATAAGTGAATCCATATAATCTAAGATGATGTCTGCCCAATTGAATATTGTTCCATGCATGGCCACGTGGAACGTCACAGGCACCCAGTCGATTTTGTATATGTTTCTATTTGGCATGCGACTCAACATCAGGACAATGCGTCTGTACGGAGTCCTTATAAGCTGGCTCTCGTACTCTCCATTGTTTCTTTCCCTTATTTGCCTCTCGGCAATTGTCATATTTATAGCACATTCCAAAGTGTCCATCTTTAGCTCGGATATCCATTCATCATTCAGTAGGGTCTTAAGGTAGGGCAGTTTGTATGCCGTCATGATAAAATCTGGTGCAAAATATGCAAGACTCATCCTGTCAATATCTTTGATGAATCTGGTATCAGTATTCACTTGGGGTAGCATCCAACCAATAACCTCCGACCACGGGAACAGCTCTGGGCGAGTGGCCACTTTGTGGAGACCATAATTTTTTATGTTCTTATAAACCATTAGCTCTTCCAAGGAGGATTCAGGGAAGTTTTGGTCTTCTACAGCTCTGTATAGCTCGTCCCATTGATATTCTGGGGCAGCTCCTGTGATAGCTTTCGTGTCGCCGAACATCGTCTCAAGCAAGGTGTCTAAGAGGATTTCCACGTCCGAGTCTGACTTGGCTAACTTGGATTTCTTTCTAGCGGACTGCCTATGCATATCAAACCTGTGATGACAATGAGGGGACAAATGAGGGATGCCAATTGTTTATGAGCAATACTGTATTCATATTCATGGTATTTAAAATAGAACTTGAATTAACATGAATGTTAGCTTCCATTTAAACTTGCCCATTAATGCTGAAAATAATGAAGACTTCATTTACACAAAAAATTATCCATGAGGCATTTCAATGAGTGCGATTTAAACAGAAAATGAATGTTGTTGGCGATTACTTTATCATCATAATTAGTGAACAAGCCAGTACTATCAACATTATTTTAAAATTTCAAAATGCGAAGTGCGTATGCCAATGGAAGAAAACAAACCTTCAAGCAAGCCAGTGCATTTAATGTTTACGCGAAACTATCTTAAGAGTGGTGGATGGATGGTTCACGAAAAAGAAACAGCGACGCAGGCGACTATGGCTCAAACGAAATTACTTGCGAGCAACTGATAGCAGCAAAGGTGTGTGTGCGTGAAGAAACAGAGCATAGTCGCCATGAAGCGACTTTATCTCGGTTCACAATGACTTGACTTGGATGGCAAACAAAGTGATCGTTGGGGTTTAAGGTTCGGGAGAAATTCATTGACAGTGAGACTACTGAACTTAGGACAGGAAGTTTCCTAGAGGGTATCGGGTTCAAGACTTGACCAATCTTGAAGTGAAGGCTTTGACGGACTAGACATGGCCACGAAGAGCAAGCTGGCAGGGATACCAAGCATGGGTAAACATAGTCGGGGCAGAAGTGTTTCTTCCAGTGCTATGAAGTACACAGGGGTTTGGTTTTTTTTCAAAGAAAACAGGCTCTAAAGAAAAAACACAACCACAAACAGCAGAGGAACACTAAATCGAGGTCTCAGGCGGATAAAATAAATGGAAAAGGGGTTGAAAGAGCCTACCTATCAACACTGGAGTGGGTTACTGGAGCCAGTATGTGTGCTCTGACTGGCGACAGTCTAATGCTTCTAACGTCACTCGATGATGCTTCTTGATTTTGCAAAGGTGGGAGGTAAAACCCAAAACCTCATTGCGTATATATGCATAACTGATCATTTAAGACCTGTGGGGTGGCATTTGGGCACACTAATGGTGCACAGGGATCGATGGACCAACCAATGCATTCGCACGGAGTTAATTAAAGTCTCCACCCACTAAATTTTACGTTTTCCCAAAAGAACTCCGCCGACGGGGACGACGGACTGCACAGAGCATGGGTGGTCGACGAGTTTACGCTTAAAGCTTACGCAACGGTCGGCAGAAATTTTGTTAAGCATTGCAACCGGGGAGCTGCGACGAGGAACGGTAAAAAAGGGCCAAAGGATGGCGCAACAATTGGCAGACCTTTTTAAGCTTAAAGCTTGCGCAACGATCGATGGGGTTATTGTTACCAATGCGACCAGGCGCTGCGATGGGGAGTGGCCAACTTAACCAAAATCGGGCGACAAAAATAGGCACAAATTAACCAATAGATGGCGCAATGGTAGGTGCAGTTAACACCAAAACTAGCACAACGGTCGGCACAATTAATACCAAAACTTGCACAACAGTCAGCACAGTTAAGACCAAAACTGGCGCAATGGTCGGCGACAAACAACTTAAAGTACCGTGCAACGGTCGACGACATTAGCGCTAAATGCTGCGACTTATCGGCGAGCGATAAGACAAAAAGGTGCGCAACAGTCGGTGCAAGGCGAGCCAGAAGGCTGTGACTGGTCGGTGAGTTTAACCTTAAAGACTGCGACCACGTTTACAATAAAAACAACTGGTCGCGAAAAATAGACTTAAAAAGATGCGACCATTTTGGCAAAAAAGTGAAGTTTGCCTTAGCAAAAAAAACAACTTTTGTTGAAGAAAGGGAACAACTTAAAGGGTAAAAAGCCAAGCTTCCAGGGGACCACAAAACTCTCTAAAAAATAGAGGGGCCCTATAATTTTCACAAAATTATGGGGATCAGGTTGCAGCAGCAACACCTCTTTTTCATACTCCGTTATCCCTTATCAGCTATGAACAACACGTATTCTTGAGAAAACCTCTTAAAATTTTGTATTTTTCATGATGTACACGACCTACATGTATCTAGCCCACGTCCATGCGACCTACCTTTGAATAGCCCACGTACATACTTATTCGAGGGTAAAAACAAAATTACTTTACAAGAAAAGTTTTGGTTTTGGTCATTCCCAACTGTCCGAATCCCGTAAATAATTACTCATAATCTCCCTAACTGCCTCCCCATCAGTATAAAAGAGGCATAGAAGAAGGAATTTGAGTATCCAAACATTGGAGAGTACACTCATGTTGTTGGATTTCATTTAGAACTAAAATCCCCATTGTCCCTGGTCTACAAAAACCCCATTCCTCTATCTGAAACCAGTTTTTTAACCATTGTTGAAAGTCACTATTATGCAAAAGAATTGAAGTGATTCTTTTGAGCATATCTCTCATAGTGAACCAGATTAAGTGTGTAAAATGTATGGGTGGAAGGACTCCGATCTCAGTTCCAAAATGGTCATGCAACAAGATTGAAGTGAAATTTGTCTGTAACTTGTTTAGTTTATAAAATAACTCTCTTTTTCGTCCAATTTGAGCATTTTAATTTTAGTTTTTTGTTCTTGAATTTGGATGAGTTATTCAGCAATTTTTTCATAAAACCATATTTTTGCAGCAATAACTACTTTCTTTTCAATCTTTGCTCATTTTCAGGTTAAATCTTGAAGTGTTGGTGATCCGTAAATTGGGGTTAAAGTATAGTCTACGGAAAAGGATCTTTTAATTGACTTATTATTTGCATATAAAAATGAGCATTTATGATTATGATTAAATTTAATCAATAAGTCACACGAGAGCATCAACCAACATAAATCATTCAATTGTACGCACACACTTGTTAACAGATTTCACCAAAATTTCTGGCTACGTCTCCAAGCTCGCTCAAAACTTGCGTGACCGATCCATTAAGATGAATATTAAGCTTATATCAATAATGGATTAATCCTACATTAAAGTTTGATAAGCTATTCAAGTGTCTTTGTAAGAGCACACTTCCCTCAAGACCCTTCACCTATGTTCTTCGTATTGGAAATGTTGAAGGCCAACACCTAAATCTGTTTCTATTGCACCACAATTGTTTTTGCAACGACCTACTTCCCTTCAAGCCCTTCACTACGAACGGAAAGTGTTGAAGGCATGGCAATTGTTTCAAGGTTCACAGTTGTATTCATCTTATCGGGCACTACAAGATTAAGCAAAAAATACTTGTCTCAATGTTCACAAAGAGTTGTTAGTAAACTTGTAACACAATTACATAAATTGCTTTAGAAATGGCTAAGGCAAGAACAATGCCTTTTTCATAAAAAACCATAGCAATAGTAATTTCATGAATTACAATATGCCAACAAAATGTGAAGTGGAAGACTCTATGGTCTTAATAATCCACTTATCAAAAAACACACATGGTTGGTTGTTCTTCAAATCATATACAAAAATGCACTGGAATATAGACTCTGTGGTCTCAAAATTTCGTTTTAAAGTATGTGCACATGATCAATTGCAATTTCCAAATTTGAGCACTTAGTGGAAGAATTCTATGGTCTTAAAATCCACTATGCAAAAGTGCACATAAGTACTTTAAGTCGCAAGGCAAAAATCGGAAGTGCACTAGTCTTCAAACTATTACAAATGTGCACATAACCATTTATAAATGCCAAAATAATGCATTCATGGTTAGACCCTATGGTCTTAAAACCATTCTTAAAATGCATAATATTAAAAAAAATGAGCATTAAGTGGAAAACATAAATAGTTTTTAAAATCCACAATTAATAATGCAAATGCCCAACTGTAAATGCCATGAAAATGCATCAAAAAACAAACCTTATGGTCCTTAAGCTATTCTCAAATGTGCATTTAGCATAATCTGAAATAATAGTTTTTCAATAGTTATGTACAATACTCTCTCTCTCTCTCTAACCATTTTCATTGTAAATTTGAGTTTTTAATAATTCACTAAAAACTAAAAAAAAACCTCATAATAATATTATTTGGGACTTTAATAATTTGCACGTAATAATTATTATAATTTTACACGTAAACATTTATAAATGCGAAATAATGCATTAATGGTTGGACTCTCTAGTGTATGAAACCATTCTAAAAATGCATCATATAATCATGCTCAACAAAAGCATTACTTGGAAAAGAAACTAAATAGTTTTTAAAATTCATAAGCTTTTAGCATCATTATAATTAATGGGTTTCCTTGAATAGTTTGAATAAATCAAAACTATAATACCCATTTTAATAAAGTATATATATTTGTGCATTTAACATTAAAGTTTTAAATTTTATAAAACCATATAAATTTCAGAAATATGGTATCTAATAAAAATGAAGGGATTATACCATTGTTGTAAAAAGACTCGGTCTTTGACTTTGTGCAATCCACTCCTATATGGATGGGTTCTTCACATACATTCAACTTGCATAAAAATCATGTGCAAATCTTCTTCCACTTACTTGAAGTCTTCAAGATTCCTTCTTCCAAAATGCAAATAAAATGACTCTCAAAAGACTGTAAAATTCTATAATTCTATTTACATGAAGAAATCAACTTCCCAAGAGATTATAGTATTCAAGACTATATTTCTACATAATGTCTATGTACTTGGAAATTCCCCCCTTTCCAAGAATTACATATCATCATTTATAGGAATAAGAATTTTCGGTTAATGGGTGAATACCCATATTTTACCATTCTGGAAAAATGGTTAACAAGACTATATGTTATAACGGTTAGTATAGTTTTGAAACTAAATGTGCAGTTATACTTTTTTATATAACATATATATAAAAAAAAAAAAATTCAGAGGAAAAAAAAGCATACTATTGTTATTCACAGAATCAAATAGTACAATGATATATCAAGTCTCGTATTCTCAAGACTTTCCATCATAACCAAAGCACGCAGGCTCGTACAAAATAACAAAAATTCCAGAAACAGTTTTGTAATTTAACTTCCATCCATCAAAATAAGGCTATTCATCCTCAATAAGCCCCAAAAAAGTAATGGGCCCCTTTTTCCAGAACATTTAGTTCATACCATTCTTCCCATATAAGATATCCTTCGATTCCATCGAAGACTTGCTTTGATAACTTATCTGTCAAATCATTATGTTCTCTGTAAATATGTTCAAATGTGATCTTCTCACATTTGTCAATCTCGGCCCTAGTGTGCAAGCACCAATGTCGAATTGCCAGCACATGTAAGCTGTAATCCCCGGTGGCCCACTTAATTGTAACCATGGAGTCACCATATACCTTTAAGTCAACAAGTCCAAAGATATTTGCAGTCTTCAAAACACACCACAAAGCCAGCAATTCCGCCTTCATGTTTGTCCCTGATCCACAATTAAGGCGTAGTGTAAAATAGTGGTCTTTGTTTATAAAAATCACACCTCCTGCTGCACACAAACCATGCTGAGATGCCCCGTCAAAAAAAAGAACCGGCTGGTTGACAGTGAAGGAGAATAGACTGATCCGATTAGTGCCAATCTTTATCTTATTATTATAGATCTGTGCCATCTTTAGAACAGTTATCCCACAAGACGTAACCTCAAGAACTCTTCCTTGGAAAGTAGCACAATTTCTAGCATACCATATTACCCATGACACAAAGATTGGTAATAGAAAATGAGAATTTGCATTCCTGTACCAATTAAGAAGACAAAAACCAAAATCACCAACATCCCAGATATCATTTATATGCAAATCTGCACAAACAATTTCCCAAATATCCTTCCCAAAACGGCAACCAACAAAAAGATGACTAACTGATTCCGAATTTTGTTTGCAGAGTATGCACCAGTTGGGGCCACACCAGCCACATCTTAACAGATTGTCCCAAGTTTTAAGAGTTCCCTGTAGTGTTTTCCAAAGAAAACACTTGATTTTCAAAGGAAATTCCCATTTCCAAAATTTTTTATACCACCAATTCTGCGGGAATATATATCTGTTTTGAAGAATTCTAATATAAGTTGCTTTAGCAGTCACTGTGCCAGTTTTCTCATCCCTTGTCCAGACAATTTTATCAGCTTCAAAATTTAATTGAACATCCGCGGCACATAAATTCCGTACATAACCATCCCATTCAAATGCATCATAACCTTGAAGCCCCAGATCTCTAGAGATGAGCCAGTATTTTCCTTCACCACTAAAACATATTCCATTTCTCACCTTGTTCAGATTAGATAACCCGTAGAATTTTAAATATTCCAGCAGTCGCTCAGAAATTTTATAAGAGTCCTCCATACCCAGAATTGGGTCCTTCCCAAAATGAATCTGTTCTTCAGTTCCCACCTGCCATTTAATGTCATCAGCAATCCAGCCAAATACTTTTAGCATACCTCTCCACATAGGAGAAATGCACCCATCCAGGTTCTTTGGTTTCCATAACCAAGAATACACCTCAGACTTTATATATTTATTTTGAAGGACTCGTGACCAAAGAGTGCATTCGAAAATCCCACGCCACAAGATTTTTAATCTCAGTGTTGTACTAAAAACTTTGAGATCCTTGATACCCCAACCACCATACCTTTCAGATCTAGAGAGAGCCTCCCAACCTGTCGTGGTCAACTTTGATCGCTCAGCACTTCCAGTCCACAGGAAATTGAATAACAGTTTCCTAAAAGCATTTAATATTGACACCGGAACTTCCAGAAGAGACATCCAATAAACAGGAATACTTGTTAATACTGCTTTAATAAGTATAAGTTTTCCCCCTATTGAGAGGAACCTGTAAGCCCAATGAGAGACACGGGCCTCCACCTTGTGAATAAGCCACCTCCAGTCATTTAATTGATAATTGTTTGGCTTTAAATAAAAACCAAGATACTTAAATCCATCCTCTAAATCACAGCATTTATAATGCAAAAATATCTCAATTTCCAACCTTCTTGATGGACTCACATTATATTGGAAAAAGTTGGATTTAGTGGAACTATCCTTCATGCCTGTAACATTGCAAAATTCTTTGATAATATTTCTAAAAACCATCCATTCCTCAACAGAAGCAATGACCGCCAATAACACATCATCAACAAAAATCAAATGTGAGAGAACACATCCATGGCCCACATCAATTCCTTTGATAAATCCCTCCTCTCTTGCAACATTCAGGATCCTGCTGAAAGCATCAATCACTTAAATGAACAATAGGGGTGATAATGGGCATCCCTAACGCAACCCCCTTATACACTGAAAAAAATCAGAAGGTGAACCATTTATCAACACAGCTATACTGGTCGTGGTGACACAGCCCATCATCCAATTTATAACCAAAGGAGGAATCCCAATCTATATCATCACAAGTCTTAAAAACACCCAGTTCACCCGATCATATGCCTTCTCCAAATCCATTTTTAATAGCAATGCTTTTAGCTTCCTAGTCTTTATAGAGTGCAAGAGTTCTTGTGAGACACCAATGGCATCATGTATCTGACGGTTGTGCAAAAAACCAAATTGTTTAGCAGCAATATGCTCAGACAAAGCAACCTTGATCCTCTGCGCAATGATCTTAGTAATTAGCTTGTATGCTAAATTACAAAGTGCAATTGGCCAGAAATCACCAAACGATGACGATTTATCACATTTGGGGATCAATGTTACAAAAGTAGAATTCAAGGCTCCAGAAGGAAATCCAAACACTCTAGTGTGTTCAACCATATTAAGTAAATCCTTACCCAATAAGTCAAAAAAATGGATATAAACTTCAACCGGCCAACCATCGGGACATGGGATTTTTTCCTTTTTAAAAATTTTCAAAGTATGTTCAATCTCCTCCAAAGTAACCATTTTCCCCAACTCAGCTGCTTCATGATCATCAAAAAATCTAGGGAAGAGTCTAGCAACTCTAATTTGGTCCAAAAGCACACCATTCCCTTCATCCTTATAGATATTGCTAAAAAACTTAACAACTTCAGTCTTTAATCAGTCCTCACCAAAGATTTTTTTGCCCAATTCATCCTTCAGTTCCCAAATAGTATTCATGTTTCGCCTGGCAGATGCAAATGAATGGAAAAACTTTGAGTTTTTATCTGCATGTTGAACCTATAAGGATCTACTTTTTAATCTCCACTCCTTTTCCTCTTGGAGCAGGATCTCCTCTTTCTTTTTCTCAAATTTTTTAGCCGCTTCAAAAACCTCCATATCTAGAACACCAGTAACATTATCTGCAAAATACCTCTAAATATCCAATTCTAATTTCCTCCTTATCTGCCGCTTTTTTCTCCTTTATCCATTTACTGACAGCATATTTGAGTTTTCATTTTTTTACAAAAGAAATCAACAGGATCAGATCCTTCTACAATCTCAGAAGTCCAAAAGTTTTTCATCGTAGTACAGAACTCCTCCTGACCAAGCCAAGAACTATCAAATTTGAAAGGTCGATGTAGTTTTGCACCAAGATCCTCAAATTGAAATATAACTGGCCAATGATCTGAAAATTTTGTTTCATGAACCCAGGAACGATACCTCTGAAACTGACAGAGCAGTGTTTTCTTAACTAGAAAACGGTCAAGCCGCTTATGAATACCATCACTACCACCTCTTCCATTTGTCCAGGATGGACACAACTTAACAGGGACCACATCAATTAGAGCATTATTTTCAAGAAAAGAAGTGAAATAATCCGCCATGGGATCCATTCTGGCCTTCTGGCCCCAAATTTCTGAAGATGACTTTGTAACATTTAAGTCACCTGCAAAAATGAGATTATCAACATTCAGAATACCTGAACTGTCCAGCGAATCCCAAAATATCTGCCTGTCATTATAAGGTGCATAACAGTTAAAAACAGTCAAATCTAAGTTCAAGCCCAAGTATAAACCCCTCATCAGAATTCCCCAAGGCGTTTTGTAGACTTTGAAGGAAAAGAGATTAGGGTTCCACACAACAGCTAAACCTCCTTAAATGCCATTCAAGCAAACAGTCGAAACCTCCCAGAATGTCAAAACCCCACCAATCTTTGAAACCGCATCAAAACTCGAACACATAGTTTCTTGAAATAATACGATACCCGAGCAAATAACATGGAAAAGGTTGGTTAAGGCCATGGCCCGAGTAGCCTTACCCAACCCACGAACATTCAGGGAGAGTAAAGACATCACAAACCATTACACAAGGGTTTCTCTGCTCTAAGACCCAAATCTGATAAAAAATCTTTCCTCTCATTTTTTAATCTATCTTCCACAGTAAGATAACCCTCAACAGTGCTTTCCTTAACAAACCCCATCTTCCCCTTTCTTTTTTTGCGAATAGTCACATTCTGAAACTTAATAGAGCTAAGAGGCAGTGCATCTGAGTTCAAAGGAGGGTTCTTGGAATACACAAGTAATGGTGAGTAGTCCTTCGTAACCCCAAGCCCCACAGTTCCACTAGAAGGAGAAATATCCTTATCCTCCCCATCCAAAACAATAGTAGCCAACCCTGATACCTGGTGACAGTCCAAAATAGGGTTACAACCAGGGTTAGGAACCCTAAAGGAGTCAAAACCCTCCCTATCAGAGGTAGAGACTTCGGGAAAATGGTTCGACTCCAGGTCAACAAATATTGTCGATGCAGACCCTATCTCAGCCACAGCAAGATCATTTTCCAAATTCCGAGCCACCGAAGAAAGTTCCCCAGCCCTCACAATCCCCTCCCCCCCAGCAGAAGTACAATTATTACTGTGTCTCAAAAATACTTCACCTAAAGAAATACGCCTATCTAAATCTCTTTCCCAATTTGCAATTAAAGCTAATTCATTATTTGAAACAACAGTATAGGACGATTCTGGTAGAGATTTGGACTTACCATTTCAAGTGAAAGTCAGAGCCGAATCCCCATGAATTGGAGTCGTGGAATTTAGCACAGTTTCAAGCGAAACCCTATCTCTTTGACCCATCAAATTTCGACAACGAGCCTGCACATGCCCTACTGAATGGAAATGGAAGCCTCTGAAAGGAATTCGGAAATAATCCAAGCGTTGTTTCCACATTCGGTTCCCCCATACAATTTCAACATCAACCGGAAACCCCAGACTCAAGTCAAATTCCACCATAACTTTTGCATATCTTCGGTCCATACCGAACAGGGTTTTCTTATCAATCCTAATAAACCTCCCCACTGTATTGGAAAGTCCAATAATAATGTCTTCCGTCCAAAGTTCAATGGGCAAACCCAGTATCATCATCCACAAATGTGTAATACCCTGTCTTTCTCGAAGAGGTTCAAAGACTATATGCCATCTCTTGAGTACCAAAGAACCTTCTTTAAATAGCCAAGTACCAGCCAGTATCTGCTCCGAGATCTCCCGCTTCGAGAAGGTGAATAAAATCCAGCGGTTCATTAAAAGATTGATACGGGGAGCAATACCAGTAATAGGAACCCAAAATTTCTTTACCCAGTCAACAATCTCCTCCTTCGACCTCGAGGTAAATTCAAAGCACCCTACCAGAGCCCTTTCCGCTAACATTTCCACCCTCTCCAAATTAGAATCAGATGCAATAACGAACCTATCCACCCGTTCTCTGGCTTTTAGCATTTTTACCCTGCGACGATGTTTTGCCCGAGCTCCAAACAAGTTAGGGTTTGGTGGTAGAGCTCCATCAACAGAAACCGGAGCAATATTCGCAGCGAGGCCATAGCCCCCGGTAACAATGGAAAAAGGAATATCACCCAAAGAAAGTGATATGACAGGACTTCTGCAAACCGTAATAGCCGGTGATCAAACCCACACTTGTCTCAGCCCCAACACAAAGTGAAACCGCACACCACGACAGGACCCACACTAGAACCGCTTCATAAAATACCAAGCAGAATCAAAACCGCTGCAAAAAAACAAACAACCACACCAACCGGAACAGGGATTTGTGGTCACTAGCAATAAACCTATTCCCACTTTTTTTAATTGGCTGGTACTAGGCCAATCCAAACTGAACCGGCTTGACTCCAAGCTACTGTAGTGATCAACAAAAAAAACCCCGGTCGCCATTCCAAACCTGCAATCTAGATAGAGCTCCATATAATATATAATATATAAAACATATATTATGTAATATATATATATATATAACGTTTAACCATGTGTAATAAAGGGTCGGGCTAGTCCATGGCCCTTTTTAAAACACCAAATGAAATATTGGAAAGATTAAATAAAAACCTTCCATAACATACATTAAGTCACATCAATGGTTCAATAGTAGGGTGCTTTGGTTGTTGTTTGGGTGGTTATGGGTTCAAATCTTGACCTTAATTTATTTTGTGAACATGAATTTTTTGAGTCCAATCGGACTACCACGTGGCAGCTTCAGATCAGTCCACATGTTTGCCACTTGTACAAACACATGCCACATGTCACTTCCGAGTGATGCCACCTATGCAACCATATTGCCACATGGAAAAACACCATTGGTTTGTCCTGCCACATCATCACATAGTGCCATGTGTCACCCTTTAGTGGTGCCATGTGGCACCGCCTTTTGGCCTATAGAAGCAAAATTTCAAAGTGCCATATCTCGCTTATATAGAGTCCATTTGACGCGATTCAAGTTGTGTTTGAATTTTCTCATCGAGATATTGGAGATGGTGCCATTTTATTTATCATTTGACACTGTCAAATTTTTGATGAAAATTATCCACCTAAATCAAACCTCCCAATGAAGAGAACTTTTGGACCCCAAAAGTTACATACATAAAATAATACTCAAATTCCTGCATCACAACTCTATTAGCCACATGGAAAGGCTTAAAAATCACAATGTTGTGTATATAAGTAATGTTATCATATTTATTACTTTTACACATTTGTCCAGCTATGGAATCAAAATGCAACATGAGTTTACAAGTCAAAGCAATCAACCTTCTAAATAAGCAATCCATTTCTTGCACATCCAGGTAAGTAGGCCTTCTTCCTTTGGCTTATTTTCTTCTTTGGGATTTTCTTCATCGTATCCAAAACCTACATACCTCAATCTTCCTACAACTTCAGTTATATTAACAATACCTTGGCCATTAATGCCAATTACTTCTTCTTGGATTGTGACTCTTGGTCATCTTCCTGAAGTTTGGCTAGGTTCTCTTTCCTTTCTTCCTCGGAGGATGTGGTGGATGAAATCCCTAGGAGGCCACCTTTTCCTGGTACATAAGATGTATCTTTCGAGGAAGCTTCTTCTTTTCTGGAAGGATTCTTTTCTCCTCCTATATTAGAGCACTCTCAAGTCTACTCCTCTATGGCATTTTGCAATAGGAGGCATAGCTTTTGCTTCTCTTCCTCAACTTCTACAATTAGTCTTCTTAGCTTAGCATTTTCTGCCTGAATACATTGGTTAATCTCCTCCAAATCTTGGAGTCTCTCTCATTTAAGACCTTTTCTCATAATGTCACAACTGCAAAACTGCCAATCCTGCTCTAATACCAAACTTGATCCATAAACTGGGGTTAAAGTACAGTGTACATAAAGATATTTTAATTGACTTATTATTTGCATATAAAAATGAGCATTTATGATTATGATTAAATTTAATCAATAAGTCACATGAGATCATCAACCAACATAAATCATTCAATTGTACGCACACACTTGTTAACAAAGTTCACTAGAATTTATGGCTACGTCTCATAGCCCGATCAAAACTCGCGTGACCAATCCATTAAGATGAATACTAAGCTTACATCAATAATGGATTACTCCTGCATTAAATTTTGATCATCTATTCAAGTGTCTCTATAAGACCACACTTCCCTCAAGACTCTTCACCTCTATTCTTCAGATCGGAAATGTTGAAGGCCAACACCTAAATCTGTTTCTGCTGCACCACAATTGTTTTGCAATGACCCACTTCCCTTCAAGCCCTTCACTACGTACGGAAAGTGTTCAAGGTATGGAAATTGTTTCAAGATTCATAGTTGTATTCATCTGATCAGGAACTGCAATATATAAGCAAAAATACATGTCTTGATGTTCACAAAGAGTTGTTAGTAAAATCGGAACACGATTACATAAATTGCTTCAAAAATGGCTAAGGCAAGAACAATGCCTTTTGCATAAAAAAACCATAGCAATAGTAATTTCATGAATTACAATATGCCAACAAAATGTGAAGTGGAAGACTCTATGGTCTTAATAATCCATTTATAAAAAAAACACATGGTTGGTTGTTCTTCAAATCATATACAAAAATGCACTAGAATATAGACTCTATGGTCTCAAAATTCTGCTTCAAAGCATGTGCACATGATCAATTGCAATTGCCAAATGTGAGCACTAACTTCTATGGTCTTAAAATCCACTATGAAAAAGTGCACATAAGTACTTTAAGTCACAAGGAAAAACTCAGAAGTGCACTAGTATTCAAACTATTATAAATGTGCACGTAACCATTTATAAATGCCAAAATAATGCATTAATGGTTAGACCCTATGGTCTCAAAACCATTCTTAAAATGTATAATATTAAAAAAAAGAAGCATTAAGTGGAAAACATAAATAGTTTTTAAAAACTACAATTAATAATGCAAATGCCCAACTGTAAATGCCATGAAAATGCATCAGAAAACAAACCTTACAGTCCTTAAGCTATTCCAAATGTGCATTTAGCATAATCCCAAATAATGATTTTTCAATAGTTATGTACAATTATATATATATATATAACCATTTTCATTATAAATTTGAGTTCTTTATAGTTCACGTAAAAACTATAAAAAAAAATCATAATAATATTAATTGGGACTTTAATAATGTGCACATAATAATTATTATAATTTACACATAAACATTTATAAATGCCAAAATAATAATGGCTCTGTGAAACCATTCTAAAAATGCATCATATAAACATGCTCAACAAAAGCATTACTTAGAAAAGAAACTAAATAGTTTTAAAATTCACAAGCTTTTAATGCTTATAGCATCATTATAATTAATGGGTTTCCTTCAATAGTTTAATAAAGCACAACTATAATACCCATTTTAGTAAAGTATATATATTCATGCATTTAACAAAACTTTATATTAAAGTTTTAAATTTTCTGAAACTATAAATTCCATAAATATGGTATTTAATCAAATAAATGCACTTAAACACTTTATTACCATAATTCTTTAATTCTTTATGCATAAAAATAAAAGAATTATACCAAAGTTGTAAAAAGGCTTTGTCTCTAACTTTGTGCAAATCTTCTTCCATTTCAGTGAAGTCTTCAAGATTCCTTCTTCTTCCACTTCGGTGAAGTCTTCAAGATTCCTTCTTCCAAAATATCTGCGTGCTTGGAAATTGCCCCATTTCCAAGAATTACATGTCCTCATTTATAGGAATAAGAATTTTTTTACTGTTCTGAAAAAATGATTACCAAAACTATATGTTCTAACCATTACTAAGTTTTGAAACTAAATGTGTGGTTATACTTTTATATATAACATATAAAATATATATATATAATATAGAAAACATATATTATGTAATATATATATATATATATATATATAACATCCTTATCTTCCAAAATGAAACCAAAAAGATTTGTTTCAAATACGCCACAGGAGGTGCAACAAACAACAAAGCAGAGTTAGCTGCACTTTGGGCAGTCTTAAAAATTGCAAAAAATGCTCAGATAAGGAAAATTCAAATCTTTGGTGACTCGAAGATAGTAATAGACTGGGTAAACGACTTACTTGAAATCAAAGTTCCAAATTTACAACATCTACTGAGCGAAATAAAGGAGTTGAAGTCTAGCTTCGAAGCAATCACCTTCAGACACATATACAGAAAATTAAACACTGAAGCAAATTCATTATCCAAACTTGCTCTTGCTATTCAACCTGGGTTCATGGAAGTAGAGTGCCATGGAGACAGCCAAATCTCCAAGTCTTATGTTAAGCTGTACTGAATAGGCCAGCTTTTATGTGGCTCTTGATAATGGCACTTATGAGCAGTAATGAAATTTTTGTAAGCTCTTTTGATCAGACTTATGATACTAGGTTGGCAGCCTTTTTGATGTAAGCTTGTAAGAGCAGTACAATGTTTTATTCGAATGAATAAAAAGTTTTTTTCCTTGGAAAAAAAAAAATATATATATATATATATATATATATATATATATATATCATATATTATGTAATATATATATATATCATATATTATGTAATATATATATAACATATTGCCACATCGAAAAACACCATTGGTTTGTACTGCCACATCATTACATTGTGCCATGTCATCATGACACATGTCACCACTTAGTGGTTCCATGTGGCACCCCCTTTTGGCCTATAGAAGCAAAAGTTCAAAGTGCCATATCTCCCTCATACGGAGCTTGTTCAACACGATTCAAGTTGCGTTTGAATTATCTCGTCGAGCTCTTTGAGATGGTGCCATTTTATTTATCATTTGACATTGTAAAAGTTTTGGTGAGAATTATCCACCTGGATTAGTTGGTGAGAAGATCGGAGCAGCGTCAGCTTAAGGATCTACATCAACCGATTGGATTCCGAGTGAGTTATAATTATGAACCTTCTTTATGTTTTCTAAGAAATGTTGCTTGCAAAGGGTTTGAATCTATTTTGTTTGAATATTTCAAGTTGTCTTTTGGCTATCGCTCTATGGTGGTTTATCCCAAAGACCACTAGGGTAGTTTAACTTGTCAAATCAACCAGGCCATTAACATTTGGTTTGGAATACTCTTGTTATTTTGTTTTGCTTAACACTTATCCATTTGATTTCAGTTTAGTTTCTTTTTATTTCTTGTTTAGAGATTGTTTTTCCATTTGGAGTTTAGGAACTAAATTACAATTTACAATATTGTGTCATTGTTCCAACTTCAAGGATCCCCCCCAAAGAGGGAAGACTACTCACACATGTGGCTATTTTTCCCACAAAATGGACAATCCTAATATGCTAGCAATAAATGGGATATCATAAAATATTGATTTCCTTTTCATCCCAATAGGAATTTTCTCAACATAGGTGTCGAATAATTCAGGATCATCGAACTTAGGTTCCCCATTTGAATCGAACATTTTTGCAATTTCCTTCTCCTTCTCTATGTCCCCTAAGCCAGTGAACCGGTTTCATTATTTCAGGCATTTGGGTTCTCTCTAGTTTACCATTGAAAGCATATGTTTCTCTTCTATAAGGGTGGTATTCTGGGAGGAATACCTTGAAGAATCCATACACCGACTTTCATAGGTGGTTGGACCACCTAGCCTTCATATAAGGTCCACAACATTTACATCCATGATACCCTTTTGTTACAAGACCTGCAGTGTCATTATATGAAAAGCACGTTAGTGTTTAATATCAATACATTTGCACTGAATTAACTATGCCAAAAAATATTGTTACAAATATAAACAAATTAATCGACATGTTTATCAAAGCAAACTCCTAATCCTGGATAATCATGTGTGGTGTATGCACATCTACCATGCAACATAAAACTCCTCTATGTTGGGATGGGAATTGATACATCATATACTTGTATCCCTTCGTATAATTCCTTCAATTCATCGATCAATGGTTATAGGTAAACATTCATATTCTTCACTTGTCTTCTACCAAGGACTATAATATCCAACATAAGATGTTCATTCTTCATGATCAACCATGGGGGAATATTATCATTGATCACTACTACAATCCAAACAATATAGATGATGTTTTGAATGGAATATAGGATAACGCCATCCATGATATGCTCAATTGAATGCTATGTACTTCATCCTTGAATTTATCAGGCCATGTATCATCTATATGCTTCATGGATATGGAATCTGTTGGGATTCACATAACTCCTTACTCACTTTTATGCAAGGCATACCATCCCTGCAACACAGTTATTTCTTTGTAATGTAATAGCCTTTGAATCCTTGGGATTATAGGGATATGCCTCTATATCTGAGGAGGACCATGTGCTTTACCCTAGTTTCTTGATTTATGGTACCTATCATACCCACAGTTTGGACATGTCTCTTTGTTTTCATATTCACCTTTATATAGAATACAATCATTTGGACACGCATGATATGATATGTACTCAACACCCAACATTTTCAATATTTGATTTTCTTGTTTGCAATTTTCGAGCAATACATTATCACTCGAAAATACCTTATCTTTCAATAAACTGTAGTTAGTGGGAAATAGAAATGTACAATGTAATTTAACGTTCATAAAATCAACCATTTTCAATGTTGATTGTGTAACAAGATTCCTCAAAATATAAGGGACTTGATGTTCAGTTACCTAAAAAGTGCTAAGAAACACGCATTTGGAATGCCATACATTCATTTCAAGTTGTATAGTAACATTGGTGTCCTTAGCTGGGTAGGTTTTTACCAGCCAGGTCCAAAGAGAGGGGTGGTGCAAGCAGGTTTCGAGCTTTCAAAGTAGATAGCAGTGATATGAGAATCATCCCCTAGATCATTTTCTTGGAATGCATCTAACAACATAGAATCCATGGCACCTATATCTTGTAAGAAATCATCCATACCAACCTCTATCATTGCCTTCATTTCAAAGATGTGAAGAACTATTGTTATTGTAGACATTCCTATTTTGTGAATCTGGACATAGTGCGAATTGAATAGGTGGTTGATTCAACCATGCTTGGTATGCTTCCTCTCAGTTGAGCTCTTTTTCCATCCTTCTCTCAATTTGACATTGTAGTGGGGCGTAGCGGAAGAACGGTAGACAAGATCGAAATCTTGAATTCAAAAATATTGAACATTGCATCAACGATATTAGTAGGAACAATGTGGTTGGTTTGTTCAAACATTATACCAAACAATTATTATAGAAGCAAGGGAATTTTTTCCGTTAATAAATGTACAACTGAAAGCATTTTATAAAACAAAAATTCAAATGGAGCAATACAATTACATTAATCCCATTGAAAATTTTAAAAAATTACAATTAATCAATGACTTTTGACTTACACCCCAAGGGGACGTCCAAAGGTAGTCCCAATGCAAGTCGTCTTTGATAAGCAGTTGGTGGTCTATGAAAGTTAAATTTTATTAACAACTCATCACTAGGAGACAAACTATGTATTGCATGCACAACAATAAATATGGACACTTTCATTTTCATAAAGAACTCATGGTCATTGGAATGTTCCTCAAATGAGAAATTTGCAGAAAATAAATAGCATATAGAACTATTTATGAACCCTACAATGTTCTCATGAGTACGTGGATGACCATCGATATATAACATGTTCTTCCCGTTAAAGTGTCCAAAAGTATAACCATATGTGCACATAGTATACATGGAAATGTTATGTTTGTATCTAACAATATTCAAGGAATCAAACCAGAAATAAGCAAAGTACTACTGACTCTTTGGGAGGAATGAGTACATGTGAAAGGATAAAAAAACCCAAGATTTGCAGCATCTATCTTAGACTTGGAAATCGTAAAATTATTACTACAAAAGGAGAATTTGGTTCCAACATCGGGAATAGGTAGAGAAAATGGCCAAGCGCCATACAAAGTACGGTTGTAAGAAATAAGGTATTTAGTTTGCAAATGCACAGGAAGAGAGAAGTTTTTCTGCCCTCTAACAATTGGACCGACCTTGGTGTGTATTTGGACATTTTTGCTCTCAACTTATACAACTTTTTGGATCTCCTAGTAGAGATGTTTTGGGTGGTATTGATATCATACTTTGGATCACTAGAAATTTCGGTTGACTGAACAGAAGTAGAGGGGTTGGTCAATTTAGGATGAAACATAGTTGTTTTGGCTTCCAACTCTTCAAAAAATGAGTATAAGGAAGTGTTACTACATGTCTTTTCTATATCACCTATTGGATTTTTTACTGTAGTAGGAGGTATAAGACCATCAAAATTGGGTAGTCGATCATTAATATAATAGGTGAGTGTGACATGGCGAGGGTTCTCCTTCAACCCTTGACATTTTGAACAACCACATAATATTGGGGTGTCATAAAATAGATCCAACTCATGATGAATTACCATCAAGGACGTAGGATTATGGCTGAAAGATGGCATATTACAATTGGCGAGGTAAAGAGGCTATCCATTTTCATCTACCAACTATTTGTGGTATATTTCTCCTAGTAAGAGCTTGTGGCATTTTTCAACTGGTGGAATATCTTGTACATCTAAAGTCAAACTTGAATTAGGATCCAGCAAAATTGGATGCATTGTTATTCATATTTGCATGGATCAATAACATAAATTCAATTAGATAATAAAAATATAAATAAAATATGAACTTACAGGAGATGGAAAGGGAGGACTTGATGAACTTTGAAGAATATGGAATGAGCTGGAATTTGAAGAATTGGCCATTTGATATTATAACTTTTCCCCTTCCATTTGAGCCAAATCAGCAATCAATGCATGATCTACATTCCTAAAATAAATTTTGACCATTTGAATATACCATTTTAAGTTCATTTGAAAGAAATATACCACTTTAAGTTGTAACACACAGTCATATGGTTTTTTAACACATCCGGTGCGATTTAATAAACATAGTGCATCGGTGCATTTTATACATATAACACATTGGTGAGTACAAAACACATATGCACCAATGCAAAACATCCGCAAAAGAAAATATATGATATATTTGATATCCAATATTTATATATTCATTTTTCAATATTATCACCATCGATGTGTTTTTATAGTATAGCGCCCTAGTGCACTAATATCTTTGAAATGCACCGGAGATTGGAAAACGCAAGCAATATGAAATTAGCGATTTAGAATATTTTGTGTCTACTCGGTGCTCTTTGCAAATAATATCGCATCGGTGATTCTGTATAAAATAGGTCACCAATGCTCATATATATTATGAGTGCATCGGTTGTTACATAACCCAACATGAAAATACCTTGTTTACATGTTTATTTTCCTATTTTAGACCCAGACGATATGCTTTAAAACATATAGAACATCAATACATTCATATCCTAAAGGTGCATCATTTATGCAAAAACAAATGCGAAAAAATATTATGAAAATATATCCTAATGATTTTCCTCTCATGGCGCACTAGTGCACTTATATAATAAAGCACACTGTTATACGAAAAAATGTGAAAAAAAATGCATGAGTTATTTTTTTCCATGAACTGAAAAAGGAGCGGGAATTTCTTTTTCAAAAAACTAGTTTGATAAAGTTCTTTCAAAAAGAAAACATAATCACTATTTCATTATTTTGTCGAAATTTTGAGGGGAGAGTTTTGCAAAAGAGATTTACCAGGCAGGACTTTGAAGCAATGGGATTTTTCTGAAGATCAAAATTTGTAAGGTATAGTGAATAACACAAAACTCTTTATATTAGAAATTTCGAGTATGTAAAATATTACTGGGTGAAACCATGAATATGGGTGTCTATTTTGGGGGGTCTTATGAGAAAATAAATCTGATTTTTTCATGTTTTTCAACTTTGGGCGAACAAAAGTGATATTTTTGTTTATAATTTCACTTTTCAGTAAAAAGAAAACTTTTAGAGACTTATGTTAGCTTTCTATTCATTATTATTTAAATTTTTTTATTGAGATTTGATATGTCAATTTGGAAAATATTTGACAGCATGTTCTTATAAAATGAAAGGACTAATAAATAGTCATGTTTTTTGACGGGCCTGAAATCATTGTTAAACTTGTGTTTTGTAAAAACAAAGTATGCTACGACAATCTACACAAAATGTTCTAAGGCATGACTATAATTTTGTAACCAATGGATCTATATACTAATTATTATATTTTTTTGAATTCGATCAATGGGGAAAGCATATCGAATTTCAACATTTTTTTTTACGGAACATTTCTCTCAATTTACTCTAAAACTAAAATATCTAAGAATAACTGTTTGAAGTAGAAACTCCAATTAACGACCCCATACGTTTACAATTTTTTTATTGTGTATTTTTAAAGTTAAGGATTTTTCATTCAACCGTATTTTGAAAGCAATGAAACCAAAATGGACACGTGTTAAGAAAAAAAAATTAAAATTATCAGATCTCACCTAAACACAACAAAATCTATACCAACGAAGAGTAGATTCAATGACTAAACTAATGATATCAAGTCCGACAGTCGATTTGTAGTGTAACAGATGGTTTTTCCCTTCCGAAAATAGATAATTCTGAAAACAGCGAAGTTTTCAAGTATCAAAAGGTATTCGGCCGAATAATTATTCGGCCAAATATTTGTTTTTCGTTAATAGACCGTTAAAATTAACAACGGTTGTTTGGCCGAAAAATAAAACGCAAAAATATTTCATCGGCCGGAAAAAATTAGAAATTAAATTATTTGAGATTGTATAAATAAAACTAAACGAATCATAATTTTGCATCTCTTTTTTTCGTAGAGGTCTTTACAAAATATTTTTTAAGGGGTTTTTTCAAAGGATAATTCTTTCCAAGGAGTTTTTATTTCTTTCCAAGGAGTTTTTCTTCAAAGGAGATTTATTTCCAAGGAGTTTTTCTTCAAAGGAGATTTATTTCCAAGGAGTTTTTATTTCTTTCCAATGAGTTTTTCTTCAAAGGATATTTCTTTCCAAGGAATTTTTCTTCATAGGACTCTTACGAGATTTTTATAAGGTGATTTTTTGCTAAAAGCATTTTTTTAAGTAAAAGTGTTAAAGGAAATTTCTCTTCATGTTTTTATAAATGGTTGAAAGACTCAAAAAAAAATAGTAGTTGTTTTTAAGTCTTAAATTTTATTTTATTTTACTATAAAGTGATGATTCTTTCATTTAACCTCTCCAGATTAAACAATCATGGGCAATAAAAAAACCGCCAAAGCAAAAGTGATCGTAAACATGATGATGATGCTCATAGGGAAAGAGAAAGACTTAGATATCATGCCAAAAAATAAAGGGTTTCACAAACAAAAGAGACAATTATTGAAGATGTAAATAGAGATTTACATCATAATGTTGATGAAATAGATATTGAAAATCGAGTACAAGAAAAACAAATTGAAGTTGAAGAGACCATTGTTGAAGATGTAAATAGGGATTTACATGCTAATGTTGATGAAGTCAATATTGAAGATAAAGTTCAAGAACAAGAAATTGGACCTGATATGTATATATCATGTATTTTTCAAATTCATTTTTTATAATGAATTGTAATTTTGGATATATGTTAAACTAAATTTAACTGAAATGTATAGGTGCTTTCACCATTGATGATGAAATGTTAGAAGACATTGATTGCGACAAATATGGGGGAAAAATAGCCACACATGTTGCATGATATCGTGCTGTGCAAATTTATGATAATATTCCTAAACAATATTCAATAGCAGGACAAACATAAATTTTGAGATGTTTATTAGTGTCCAAGAAGTTAAAAGATGCTACATCATTATTGGGTATTCACAAGGCGACAAAAGAGTCGAAATTTAAACATAAAGTGATAGAAAATATAAGAGATGCAATAAAAATATTTGGAAAATACGGGAAGAAAGATACCAAAGTTGCACGTAGAGCAATTCAGACAGCAATTATTTCAGCTAGTACTAGACAAAAATGTTTGACAACACAACTGGAAAAAACAATAGGAACCTCAAGAAAGACATTATACAAACATAACAAATTCAGAATGCAAATAGATGAAAATGATGAACTTGCTTGTTCGGAAATTATTTGTAGACATCCTTACAGAGATAGAATGAGAGAAGGTGTTAAAGATATTGTATATAAATATTGGTTGGCACATGCTCAAGTTTCACCAAATTCAAGGGATGTGATACGACAAAGAGTATCACGAAATTAATATGAAATCCATGCAAAAGATATAATGGAAATGACACAAGTACAATTGTTCAATAAATTCAAGGAGGATCATCGTGGAATTAATATGTCAATCACTACATTTATGCAACAAAAACTACGGTATTTTAGACCTATTACTATCTATGACACATGTTGTCGTTATCATGTGGAATTTGAATTATATTACGACGCTTTTCTTGAATTTGGTAAAACAAATTGGACAAATTCATCACCTCTGCCCACAATACGTGAATTCATATCTCAAATTCTATGTGAGAGATATTACGATGAACTATTTTACAATAAAAAATGTGTCAATGGAAAACATTGTCATCATTGTGGAAATCTAGTTTTATTCCGCAACAAATGTCCAACTGATAATGATCAGTCGTTATCAAATGTAATCATTGATTGGAGAAGATATGAATACATCAATTATGCTACAAGTTCTAGTGATGCACTTTCCAAACGAATTGATTTGCGAGAAGGTAAAATATGTGTGATATATTTTATAAAAAATTCGAAAGTGAATTTTATAAATACACCAAGCATTCACATAGAGCACGATGGCAAAGACCTTCAATTCAAACAGTCTCGTGAAATTTTTCCACCCGGAACATTTTTGTCTATGGTTGATTTTGCAGAAAACCACACATTTGTTGCACAAAAGGAGATACAAAGTGAATACTATAATTCTGACCAAGTTTCGATATTTGTCCAAGTCCTATAAAGACATTCTCAGCACAATGTTGATGGAATTGAAAGCACGTGTGACAATCGAGATGTGATTAAATAACATCATTTTTATATCAGTGATGATCGTACACACGATACACATTTTGTATAACATTGTATTGAAAATATTTTCTATGAATCATTAAAAAGACGTGAAGTTAAATTCAATGAACATTGGATATGGTCGGATGGATGTGCGGGACAATTTAAATATTCACAGCCATTTTTTTGGTTATGTCGACTTCATAAAGCATCGAACATTAAACATCATTGGAATTTCTTTGAAACTGGACATGGAAAAGGTGAACATGATGGTGCAGGAGCATGTGTAAAAAGAGCACTTCGAAGATGGAAAATGAACCATTATTCCGCGCGATTTCATTCAGCTGCAGAAGTTGTCCAATGGTGTCAATTACATCTAAGTTATGATTATAATCAACATTCAAAAGATGTGTGCAGGTATGTACACAATTTTTTTTAATTATATTAATTGACAATTTAAAAAAAATGTTATTTGCAAGTCTATCATTAAAGTATATACACTAACATTAAAAGTTGTCCTTTGTGATTTTTCATATATTTTGCAAGTTCGTTTGGCTTATTTGAATCCAAGATATAGATAGATCAATCCCATATGAGGCTGGCACCATACATGGGACTAGAGATTTACACTCTATTCAAACAAAATCCTTCAAAAACGTGTTTGCATTTGATAGTAGAAAGCAATCATGCTTTTGTCATATTTGCACTGAAAAGGTTGAATCTACAGAAGTATGTGAAAACATAACAAACAACTATGTAAAACATTTATAACACATGGATATTAATCCAAAGGAAAAAATGCCACTTGCAATCTTAGAAGAATTAGAATCAGAAGAAATAGTAGTATCATCTGATGGCGATAGAATTTCTTGTTAGAGAAGGTAATGAAATAAACTAAAAACAATGATTGTTAATTTCATATCAATTATGTATATATAGAACTTACAAATTCTTTGTTGATTGTTCATTGTTGTCCATCCCCTTATGTGTATAGTCAATTTAATTTATTTAAAAACCTTGACGTCAATTGTAATGCACAGGAGATGTTTTCGATGTGATTGCACCTTTAGACAACAAAGAAAAGATGAAATATTATTTGATGCGATGCACTAAAAGAAAGATGAAGTTATTGGAGGATTACAATGACAAAGAATTTCCATATGAGAGAGGATCCAACATTTTAAAAGGTTATTTTTTTCAACAAACCCACATGACTGAAAATTATATTTACTTTCAAGATTATGAACCTGATGTTATATGTTGTCAATATAGTCATTTAGTATGTGCATATCGAATAAAATTAATACATATTTCATCGGAAGAAAAAAAAACAAAAACAAAAAACAAAAAAAAAAAACAAAAAAATGGAAAATGTCCAAATATGACCATGAACGAATAATTGAGGACGGCATTCCATTGTGATGTTTTTAACCAATTATCTTTCAAATTGGCTTGTAGACTCAAAAAAATTCTATCATAAAATAAGGGTTCAAATATATACATTCTTTAATTTTTTTCTCCTACTCCATCAATCTATAATTTGTGATGCACACTTTTCTTGGAATGATTTTTCTAGCAAGTGAAAAATGAATTCATCGAGATGATTGTAAAGTTTGATTTTGCACATACATTGATTGATGCTAAAAATAGTTAAAAGAACTCATGAAAAAATGTGACATTTAAAGTTGTCCTCGAGCTTACTCCTTGTGAAATATTGATATGGTACATGCTCTTCTAGCTAAGTTAAATGGTGATTTTATGATGGATTTTTTTTTAATTTGTTAAAATATTTTATCAACATTTAACTTTGGTACATGAAGAAAATGTATGTTTATTTGAAATTTGTATATGTTGATTGTCAATTGTGTACATGTATTTAATTATCTTATATTTACTCAATAATATATCATATAATAGTCCTACTTTCTAATATACTTTACAATGTGTCAATTAACATTGATTGCAAAAATGTCTAACATAAAGTCTTTTCCTTGCTTACTCCTTGTTAAATGTTGGTACATGGTGTGCTCCAAGATAAGTTAAATAGTGTTTTTACATAATTTCCAATTTTACAAGTATTTAATTAGATTTACTTGAATCATTCAAGTGTACAATTAATAGTTGTTTATATGATCAGATGGAATTGAACAAAATTATTTAAGTTCACATAATTGAAATCATGGCAAATGGAGACAACGATCATTTGATTTTTAATCACAAACAAGGACTCCAGGATTGTGAAGCTTATGCTAAATTAGAGTAATGGTTATTTACAACAAATCGATGAAAATTCATCAAATTGTTGTCTAAAATCATTGCTCTAATTTAGCATAAGATTCACAATCATGAATTCCTTGCTTATGATTAAAAAACAAAAAATCGTTAAATCCCCATTTTCCATGATTTCAGCAGCATCTATAGTTCACCAACTACGAAAGTGTTACCTGGACATTGAACATGCACCGTACATTAGTTAAAAATCGAAAGTTTGAATCATTTATATAAGATTCAATTTTATTGTACATACAATCTACAACACACTTGCAAACAAACTTGAATTGAATTTACAAACTTGGTCTTTTCCATTTAAGCATAGTTATGATGAGATCATATTTTACAAAACATATGTATGTAACATACATGTACTTTAAACATTAAAACATGTGTACTAAATACATGGATTAATTTGAATATTACATGTACTCTAGATATTTAAACCAATATCCTAAAACCATTTCAAGATTGAACATTAAACTAGATATAAGATTGACTATCATTATAAAAGAAAATCGTAACTTGTACATACAAATTTAATAATACATACAAGTAATTATTATCCAAAGCAAATACAGAATATGTAAGTTCAATTTACATATATAATCCAAAAATAAAGTTCTTGAATGTCCAAAACAACTACAATATATGTATCAATATGCAGATATATGCAATATAGTCTAAAGTTCAAATGGCCAAATCAAAATGGTAGTATGGGAAAACAAAAAAAGATCAATAAAAATATTTATCTAAATCAAAGTCCACCAATATCCTCCGTTGTGGTCTTCTCTTTGTATCGACAAGTACCAACCTGCAACACGTATAAAAGAAAATTGTGAATCTCATAAATTATTTAAACAATTTTAAACTAAATTCAAAAGCTAAAATATTAAACTTATGAAAATAAAATTGAAAACAATAGTTCAATTATAAACAAAATTACCTCACTCCCAATATCCATTTCCATCAAAGGACCAATATCCTTCGTTGTGGTCTTCTGCTTAACTGGACAAGTACCAACATGTAACATGTATAAAAGCAACTATGAAGATCTCATATTAATTAAACAATTTTAAACTATTAAATTCAAAAACTTAAATAAACTTGTGTATTAAAATTTTAAAAATTAATCATTTATAAACAATTACCTCACCACCAATGTCCATATTTCCCCGTGTTTCCTGAAATTTAAATCTTGTTAATAAATAAAACATTGTGCAAGTAAAATAAACTAAAATTAAGCAATTCACTTAAAACCAAAACAAAAAAAATTGAAAACATGCTCACAAGAGACAGAAAATCATCAAAAAAGCTGGAACCTAAATGAACCTGCATGGATAAAACCATTTTCAATTTCAAAAGGTGTTCACATTAACAATAGGATACATAGATTACTTAAAATTATAAAAAAGCATACAATATCTTCAAACATAAATATAAATCTATAAATAATAGATATACCTCTCTAAAATGTTCTTCTACATTTTCACTAGTGGAGAGTCGAAAATCATGTTCATTCAACAATCTAGAAAACTTCAATCAATAAACATTTACGTAATGTATTTATTACTATATATCAAAATATACTTAAATTCATAGATATAATGTAACAAAAAGTTCAATTCAAAATGAATAAAACAATTAAATAGATTGTATGTACATAAACAACAGACCTCTCCTATACTCGATGTGTCATGGGATAGGACATCTGAAATTGTATCGCAACAAACCTTAGCATAAGCCCTAAGACCTTCAATGCTCGTTGCATCTACCTCATCATTGGTTTTGTAAACAAAGTTTTGACAAATAGTGGCTCGAGACCTCTCTCGAACCAATCCCACATCAACTCCTACAAATGTCGACGTTAAACCTTCGGCAACATAATCCCTTGCAGTTGTCCCAAGTTGGGATGTGGTCTCCATATCTGATTTTAAAGTCACAATCCTAGTTGGGCGAGATATCTGGGATGGAGGTCGAACAGTTGTGGGATCTCTAAGTGCATATTTTCGATCATATATTCGCCCCTTTTCAACTCCATAAAAGCTAGAATGAATATCGGTATCGTCTAGATTCATATTTTTTAAAAAAACTCTGTATAAAAAAATCTGGCGAAATAATTAGGAACCTTGTCATTCCATGGCAACCTACCATAGGCTACAAGGAACCGATCATATAATAGATGTGAAAGTTCAGGGTGCTTGAAATATTGCACTCTCAACATTTTTCGCTTTAGGCCTTCTTTGAAGTTAAACATTGAATTGGCATGTTCTTTGGTCACTCTCTCCTTCACAACATCCCACTTGTCCAGACCCATCACTTGTGCCCTTCTCCTTCGCATAAAGTCAATAAAACCGTCTGTAGTTGGTCTGAGACCCTCATATACCTCAATGAATTTTTGCAATGACCGCAAAATAATCTCTAGACTTTGTTTGGTCTCTGGAGGGAGATCCAAACTAGAAAGATCATGTTGCAACTTGTCATAGTGAGATCTACAACTTTCAAGGGTCATTTGTTGAACACCACTTTCCCATGGAAGCTCCTCAGGTATATCAGATGGATATGTTTTTATGAGTGTACAACCCACATCTAGTTCAACATATTCCCTCCTTGCTCGACTTTCGTCCCTCTTTGTAGAATTACGACATCTTTTGAACCTTGCTCTGCTTCAAAGAAAAACACAGTTGTGTGTAAACATACAAACTTTTTGAACACGCACAAAATTACAATTGATACATGTATTAAAACATAAATTTTCATACCAACAGAAGGTCGAGATCAACGTTCTCCCATAGAAGATACGGGAGAATCATATATGCCCCTTTGGCCTAAGAGGTGATCAGATGAATGTGAACTATACAACAAGCTTGAATGTCGAAGTGAAGCCAACAACCTTCGATTATCAGTCGAGATACCAATTCCTGATGACTGTGATGACCTCCCCTTAGCATATGTCGTTGTACCAATAGACCTTATGCGCTTCTGCCTCAAAGACCCCTCTCTCTCCATTTGATAAAATGTCTACATTTACACAGCTATCAACTCGTAACATATTCAAATTTTACATGTTTTGATATTTAAACATTCAAAACATTTGACATCCATACAAAATTTCACATTTTGATTTTACATTCCAAACATTTATATATGTATATAAAGAGTAATTTTAGTATTCAAACCAAATATGTTTGAGGATGTATAGATAAAGGTTTGTAGAGTGATTATTGATAAAAGACAATGCCAAAAAATGATCAAATGGAATTCAAGTAATTTGGCACTGTTGATGTCCATAATTATCTTAGGGATATTATGGTGCAATCATCCTAGGTTTCAAGGTACGAGGAATAGTATGGAAGTGAAGGTGCAAAGGTCAAGAGAAATTAGGTTTTGGTAGCTACCATTGTTAATTATAAAATTCATCAATTCATCATTAATCTAATAGTTGCGAGAGAAACATACATCAATGTTTTCAAGGATGATAATGATTTGGTTATTAAGAAATAGGATTAAGCCCTCAAATGAGGCATTATATAGAATTAAAGTTTGAATAATGATTAGGAGTTCTTGGTTTTCCGATTAGGGTTATGATTGTGACAAAAAAAAGGACATCTAGGCTGAAGGTGAACTACATGCATAGAGAAAAGAGAAATTCTTGGTGTAAGTCAGCGTAATGAATAAATTTAAAAGGATGACTTCGATGCTAAACACCTTTACTAAACCTCATAAATATGCTCACATAGAAGCATTTCGTAGATGAAGCCACTAAAGCAAGCACCCAAACATTATATATATAATCAAAGAGGGTGTGCGTAGTTGGACCTATGCCTTTTAGAAGCATCAACGGTTTAAAGATGCCATGGTGAGGTCTTTTCCCAACAACCAAACCCCTTTTGCATATATACTCTACATTCTCACAATCATTCTCAAATATAATATGCATTCTCACACCATTACTTTTTTTTATATTCCTTCTAGACTCATAAATGTTTCTGCCATTCTCAGGGATGTGATGACTCCAATCCTTGTCTTGTAAAATCATATAAGTCCCATTCTTATTCCATACTACAACTATAGAATCACTCAAATAAAAAACACCCTTATATTTTTTTAAATAACATGTCTATATGCATGCCTAACATTACCCAACAACATATGATAACAATGAATAATAGTTATTACTCTACTAGTATGAGAACATGTAACATGATAGTTCTTTCTAGTAACTTCTAAGAACCACATACACCCTTTTACTTCATTTATTATACAATCAACTACAGGTGAGTTTATAGGTCCATGTAATAACCTTGTAACGTGACAGTTCTTTCTAGTAACTTCTAAGAACCACTTTCACCATTTTACATAATTTATTATACAATCAACTACGAGTGAGATATAGGTCCATGTAATAACAATTTATTAGACCATAATCATTTTCCTATTCTAACTATTTTTAAAATTCCACAAGCATCTTAAAACTTAGGTTTAAATTCATAACCTTGAATTATTTATGAAAAGAATAAAGGATGCATCATAGGTTTTCTAATCTCAACCATTTCTATTTATTTAACTAGTTTCTACAATGGCAAGACTTTAATTACGACTATACAATCCTTTAAAGTACAAGAGAAGCATTTGAAGTCAGAGGGGACTGGAACCGGAGGTCCCAGGCACAAAGTGTTCATAGAAGCCACCAAATACCACGAGTGATCAGAGGTTTCCAGAGGTTGACATTGATCAATGACTTTCCATTTGAGTGTTGGAAATCAAATTTGAAATCAAGGAAATGAGGTTTGATTTGCATGCAAATTAGATTTGAGTATGCAACACTAGATATTTGATGACAACTATTACAGGTTACACGAAAGATAGCATTAGAGGAAATTTGAAGTCTAAAATGGGACTCCCAAGGAAAATAATAAAATAATAGTTAAAATAATAAAATAATATTTATTAATTTTGGAGGAAGAAATAAAAAACTATATTTTTGTTCGTATTTTCAACATATCTCCCTGTGTTATGTCATCATCATGTTTTTTTCAGGTATTTCTTATTTTTGAGGCAGCGGGATGTATGAAAAGTATGCAATGTGGGTACTCATTGGATGCAGAATTTAATTCCGCATCTAACGAATGCTCCCGCTCGAAATTTGAGTAAAAACACAGGGAGATATGTTGAAAATATGAACAAAATAGGTATTTCTTATTTTTGGGGTAGCGGAGTCCGTCAAAAGTATGCAGTGTGGGTACTTGCTGGATGCGGAATTTAATTTTTCATCCAACAAGTGCTCCCACTCAAAATTTGAGTAAAAACACAGAGAGATATGTTGAAAATACGAAGAAGAAAAAAAAGTAGTTTTTTTATGACAAATATCTCAAGTCAACCATTATGGTGACTCATTTTATTGAAATTCTATTGGTTCTTGAATTCCAACTCATCCAGAAATTATGGTTGGCTCGTTTTCTTATAAGGCCCATTTTAGACCCCAAAGTTCCTCTAATGATGGGTTCAATTTAATGGAAAATCATAATCTTGCGGACCTCCAATCCCTTAATCGGTCTCTTATTTAATAGCACCACGGCTTATGTCATCAAGCTTCGATTCTTTTGTCAGAACCATATTCAATAGTGTGTCGTTGCTTATCTGTCCGAGCTCCGATGGACTCCTATTTGATAGTGCACATTGTCTCTCGTTAAAACCCTTGATAAACCTAACAAGTATGATACAAAAATTAATCAATTTATTATTATCCAGGTCACGGGTGATTAGGATTTTAGCTGCCATATAACGGTTTATATTTCTAGATTTTTGTCACATCATTAACCCCTTCTTCAACATAATACTTTTTCATAATTCAATCCATTTTTGTGCATGAATTGCATCAACATAACCAAGCAGGCCCTACATTGCTCCATACATGGGCAGATCAATGTTAGTGGCCCAATTTCCAATTTACACAGCTAACACTCTACATTTTGTAATGGGTGTCTCTTGTCAAGTTTCTACTACAATGTCATTTAATCATATCGATTAGTGCATTTGTCTTGTAAAGTCAAAATTTAGTATATACTAGAGGATACCAGCTTAGCAAGCAAAATCATGGAACTAAAATAAATATTTGATCTGATTAAGAATTAAACAATAATCAAGGAAAACGAAAAATGTTGAGCGCTAGGGTTCCATCTGCCACGTGAGCCTGCTAGAGCTCTGGTGCTCTCTTGTGGCGGCCAGGCCGCAGGATCTTGGGCTCTCCTCGACCCCCCATGGGCGAAGATGGATCCCCCCTTGGAGCCAAACCTGGAGGAACGCCGGCGCCGCCTTGATGACACCTTCCAAGCTCTGGCAGCATCAACTTAGCCGCCGCCGTCTTCCTCCTCTTCATCCAGAGAAGCCTTTGTCAAAAGAGCGATCGCTCCCTGAATCCAGATCACGTCTACATCTTCAAGGTTGAAAGCACTATTCCTAAGTGATAGAGGTCTTATAGGGAAATTTACAGGGATTTGGCCATCTCCCAAAACAATGGATGCCTGGATCAACAAAAATTGGATGCCTTTGATTGCAGCATTGTTTTTGTGGTAAGGGATTCTTTACATTCTTGTTTGAACATAAAGAAAATAGAGACCTAATCTTCAGAAGCGGTCCGTATTTCTTGGGCACTCATGGCCTCTACTTAAACCGATGGAGCTTATCATTCGACCCGAAAAGATATGTACCCTCGACCGTCCCAGTATGGGTTTGCCTCCCCCATATTCCACTTCATTGTTGGAATGATGAAACACTCCAGGAAATCGATAACGCCCTTGGCACTTACATTAACAAAGCAGAACCCAAAAGACCATTGTTTTCCTGTGCTCGAATTTGCGTGGAAGTTGATTTAGAAAAAGGTTTTCCATAAGTGGTGAACTTGCAAATGGACGGATGGGAGCACATGCAGAAAGTTGATTATGAGCAACTACCTTTTAAATGCAAGAAATGTCACGAGTATGTTCACTTTGTTAAAAATTGCCCAAAAACAGTCCAAGAAACATAAGAGCAAAACCCTGAGGAAGGATGGAAGCAAGCAAAGAGGGGGAGGAAAGCTCCGCAGATAGTGCCCTCAGCAAATGGAACACAATCAGAAAAAAAAACAAAGAAAAGGTGCAAGAGAGGACAGAAGAAACAACCAGTAATCAATTTCGATCCTTTCCTATGGAGGAAGGGGAAATTCCATCCCAGGACAAAACAGAGACAGAACCTGCAGCGGATGTATCTCACATTTCCATCGATACTCCTACTCCCTCTCCCCGAAAGGAAATGATAGATGCGATCATGGAGGAAACTGCAACCCCTGGAGGCACCTAGGAGGACAAGGTAAAGCAAAGTAAAGTTGTGACGCAGCTCTTCTCCCCTGAACACTCATCGTCGCAGGAGTCTTTGGATCCACAAGATGTAGTTTTGATCCCAAACACAAGAGGGAGGAAATCTCAAAGATGTCATCATGAGCAGGAAGCAGAAAGGGATTTAGAATTGGGAAGACAAAAAAGTATAGAAGAAACAAAACTTCTTCAAAACACCAAAAATAACGGAGGAGAAAAGCTGGAAGGAAGACCTCGAGCAGGTTCTCAAGCTACTAAGAAATGATGAAAGTTGTCTCCTGGAATTGCAGGGGTTTGGGGGGATCTAGCAAAGTAGAAGCCCTGAGAGATATGATAAGATCATAAAAACTAGACTTGCTACTAATTCAAGAGACAAAAATGCAATATGTGGAGGCTCTAGCGCTCTCACGTCTATTCTGGAGGGACTGTCACGAAAAATCCAAAAGCTCTAAAGGAGCCTCTTGAGGTATTGCTACGTTTCTCTCTAGCAAAATTTTGATAAAATATTCTAAAGAAAGCACCACTGGCTTATGCTCAAAATCCAGGAAAAAAACAGTCAGCACTCAACCTATATATGCAATGTGTAGGGCCCAACACATTATAGGGATAAATACACCTTTTGGGAGGATCTATCAAATTTAAAAGTTGATCTTCAAGGAAAAGATGTAATCATCACGGGGGATTTCAATGCCACTAAAAATCAACAGGAAAAACGTGGCAGTTCGTGTTCAGATATCCACAACATCTTTTTCAGGATCTTGCATGCAATTAGGGTTTTCATGCAAATTCTAGGGTTTGCATGCATCCCAGTCACCAGGTTGATGCCTCCAGCACCTTAGCCACCTTATTCTAGAACCCGGGAGCTTCTGACATCAGTTCTTTATCCCTCCTAGTCATGAAGGCGCCCACTTCTCACCTACTGCCAGATAAGGGCGCACTCCTTCACCTACCACTTCAGTTAGCTCCGATTCTCCCTGATTTGAGGCTAGTTTCACTCCCGACTGACTGTTTCACTCCGTTGGACCTCCAGATTGACTAGATGACTTGTTCTGGCTTCAGTTAGCCTCCCATGCACCCTCCACTGATCCCACTTCCCTATATCAGTGCTACACACTTCAGTTACACATGTTACACTCAGTTAGACTCAGATTGACACCTGGATGACTGGTTCTTGTGCATTGATGACCACCACTGATTGATGATGAGGACTCCTAGTTGGAGTCAAGCTACTCCATTCAATTATTCGAATGACCTCCTTAGGAAATTCGAATTGCTCAGTCATTGTTACTGTATTGTATTGTAATTATTCACCCTCATTGGGATATTGAGCACTAATGCATTTTTTGCACAGTTTTACACCATATTTTCTATGTTCATCTGTTGTGATTGATTTACTTGTTCATTAGATCTGCTGTGACTAATTTTACATGGTATCAGAGCCATTGCAGGGACAAGATCTCTTTTCTACAGGTGTTTCTACAAGGAGATTTGAGTGAATTTTCTCAAAAATTACAAAAAGTTTTGGCATGAAAGATATCAAGGGCATGCGCTCCTGTGCATGCAAAGCTTCAAAATACTTCCAATACCACTCCAGAAGCTTGAGTTTCCACATAAATCCTGGATCTGATACATTGGACCCATTCAACATTGCTTGATCTCCAATCCCAGGTGTGATGCAACTCTAAAAGGGTGGATTGTTCGACCTCATTGTTCTTGGTTTTATTGTGATTTGCAGGTTATTGTCTCCATCAATTGCATTCACTACCTTGCCCTTGCAAGCCCTTCTACATCAGTGTGCACTCGCTCCTAGCAATGGAAAACTCTTCTTCAAAGCCTATCCTCACCCCATTCAATTATTTTTATTGGAAAGATGATATCGAGATCATATTACATTCAAAAGCTTACTACCGAGTCACTCTTGGTCTTGAATTGGAGCCAAACACCTTGTCAGATAGAACCAAACACTACAACAAGCTTGATGAAGCTTATGGTCTTCTTTGTCTCTCCATCTCCAAAGATCTTCACTTCCATCTCAGCGGATTGAAGACTCCAAAAGCTATATGGGAGCAACTTGAAACACTATTTGGCAAGCAGGACGAGCTTAGGGCTTTTCAATTAGAGAATGAATTGATTGCCCTTAGTCCTGAGAATTTCGAGACCATTAATGAATTCTTCACAAAATTCAAGAACTTGAACATGCAGTTGAAGAACAGTGGAGTTATCAAAGAGGATAAGCAATTGATCCTCTCCATTCTCAGCAAGCTTGGTAAAGATTATTCGGTATTTGTCTCTACTTTCAATTCCGGTTGGCTAACTACCCCGAATTGGAAGATGCCTACCTTGAATGCTTTCATTGAGTCCGTCACAAAAGAGCATCATAAGTTGATTCAAATGGGGTCCATAAGCTCCAAATATTCATTCCTATATGTTCAAGGACCCAAGATCTCGAATGGTAAAGGAAAGCAAAAGAAGGAGAAGCCCAAATTCGAGCCTCACAAGCAAAGAGAGAAAGGCAAACAGACGGATGCACCATCCAGTTCGAAGTTCAAGCAAAAGGGAAAATCTAAATGTACTTATTGCAACCGTGGATTTCATCTCGAAAGCTCATGTATGAAGAAGACTATAGATCAAATGGCCCTCCTTTTGGAAAAGAACAACATAACTCTTCATGATGGTGCAAGGAAGAAGGATAGGAATGATGATCATGAAAGAGGACAAGCACTCATGGCAATTGTTTCGAAGCCCACTACTCTCTTGATAGATTCGGGTGCATCGAATCATATGGCTGCAAATATTGATTCTTTTTCTTCATTCGATCCAAACAGCTCCATCCCCATCCATTTGGGAGATGACTCAAAAATTTCTTCAAAGGGCAAAGGTACGATTCATGTAGATCATGGAAGCTTTCAGAATGTTCTCTATGTGCCTTCCTTGGTTTCAAATCTTCTTTCTGTGTATCAAATGACACACACTGGTGAACCGAAGCAAGTTACATTCATCCCTAATACAGTTGAAATTTCTGATATCAAAAGTGGAAGACTTGTTGCAGTCGGAAAGGTGAACCACACTACAAAATGCTATGAGTTTTCACACTTTATTCCGCTTGAAAAGCCCACTGCTCTTCGTACACATGGTGATGAGGTTAGTAGGATTTGGCATGAAATATTTGGACATCTTAATTATAAGTATTTGTTGCTGTTATCAAACAATTCCATAGTAGATGGTCTTCCACAACTCCGTTCCTCGAAAGGGAATATGCACTGGTTGCATTATTAGGAAGCACCCCGAGCCCAGATTCGACCGCGGCAAAGCTAGCAGAGCTTCTACAGTTTTGGGGTTGATACATTCTGATATCAGTGGTCCATTGCCCCATACATCATTAAATGGTTCAAGATATGTTTTGACATTTATTGATGATTTTTCCCGCTTTACATGGGTATTCTTTCTCAAAAACAAGTCAGAAGTGCTTGGAAAATTCAAGGATTTTAAGGCTTTTGTTGAGACTGCCACTGAGAGAAAGATCAAAGCTCTTAGATCTGATAATGGTGGAGAATATATCAAGGCTGAGTTTCTGCAACTTTGTGCCCAAAGTGGAATTCATATCCAACATACAGTTCCCTACACTCCCCAGCAGAACGGTGTAGCGGAAAGGAAAAATCGGTCACTGAAAGAGATGGCTACATGCATGATTGAATCAAAAGGTTTGGCTGCAAATATTTGGGCTGAAGCAATCAATGTTGCTGCATACATACAGAACCATGTTCCACATTCATCCGTGAAAGGTATGACTCCTTTCGAAGCATTCTTTGGTCACAAACCGGATGTGTCAAATTTGAGAGTTTTTGGCTCTACTGCATGGGCTAGAATTCCTTCCAAGACGAGACAAGCTTTGGATCTACAAAGTATTGAGTGCATACTAATAGGATATGGGGAAGAATCAAAAGCATATAAACTCATGGATATCATATATAAAAAGATATTCATAGAGCGCAGTGTGCAATTTGAAGAACCACTTCAAGAATTGCAACTAGTCGAGGAAGAAACTGCCATTTCACCGTCTTCACCAGAAGAAGATCCGTGCAGCGATAATGAAGGTATGAGTTCTAATATTTCTAATATTTTAGCAGCACATGATGATCATGACATATCAGGTTTGGATTCCGACCATTATGATCCTCCTCAATTACCAAAGTGGGCCCAAAACACTCTTCAATCTACTGGTTCGAACCTTGGAAATCCTGCTGATCCGAGACGAACAAGAGAAGACTTTCAAAGAGCAGGTATGGATCTTTCTATTTCTGATCCATTACTTCTTGAGATTTGTTATTTGAAGACTGGTTCAAATCCCACATCATACTATTCTTCCCACCAAGATCCGAGATGGAAAAGTGCCATGGATGAAGAGTACAATTCTCTTCAAAAGAACAATACATGGGAGCTAGTTTCTCTTCCACCTGGAAGAAAATTAGTGAAGTGTAAATGGGTCTACCGCACGAAAGTTGCTGCTGATGGCTCTATTAGAAAATACAAATCAAGTTTGGTGGCAAAAGTTTTCTCCCAAGTCCAAGGAGTGGACTACACTGAGACCTTTGCACCGATTGCAAAGATGGATTCCATCCGCCTTGTTTTGGCTATTTCCGCATCCAAGCACTGGGAAGTGCACCACATGGATGTGAAGAGTGAATTTCTACATGGAGACCTTGCTGAAGAGGTATATATGTAGTAGCTAGAGGGCTACACATCAGATCCATCATTAGTTTGCAGATTGAAGAAATCTTTGTACGGGTTAAAACAGGCCCCAAGAGCTTGGTACACAAAGATGGACTCCTTCCTTCTTTCTCAGAATTTCCAAAGAAGCAAATCTGATCCAAATGTGTATATTCAATGATTTAAAGGTAATTTGTTGGTTATTGTACTTTATGTTGATGATCTTCTCATTACTGGTAGCACTCTTACTTCAATAAACAAGCTAAAAACTGCCTTAAATCTAGCTTTTGACATGAGCGATTTGGGTTTGCTAAGTCATTTTTTGGGCTTGGAGATAGCTCAAAATTTTGATGGGATCACTATATCTCAGAAAAAAATATGCTTCTAACCTGTTATTGAAGTTTAATATGGCTGAATGTAAGGCAGCCCCATTCCCATTCCTCTCAGGAATCAGTCTTCAGGAGGGAGATTCTACACCGCTTGCAAATTGCAGTATGTATCGACAGTTGATTGGTTCACTACTTTATTTGACACACTCAAGGCCTGATATTTCATATGCCGTGAGTTCCGTGTCAAGGTATATGCAGCATCCCCATGAGCTTCATTGGCGAGCAGCCAAGCGGATCTTACAGTATGTGCAAGGTATGAAACATTTTGGCATACATTATGCTGCAGATTCTGAGCTTGATTTCATTGGTTTTACTGATTCAGATTGGGCAGGTGATAGCATTGATCGGAAGTCCACTTCCGGTTATGTTTTCATGATTGATCATGGTGCTATTTGCTGGTCCATCAAAAAGCAGGCAGCCATTGCACTTTCTTTAGCAGAGGCAGAGTATCGAGGGGTAGTCAATGCCTGCATTCAGGCAGTTTGGTTGCAGGGTATTCTTTCCGAGTTTGGTTTTGGTGGCACTACTTCGACTGTCCTATTTTGTGACAATCAAATTGCTATCAATATCTCCATAGATACAGTTCAGCGGCAGAGGACCAAACACATTGAGATTCATATGCATTACATTCGACAGTTGGTGCATGATCGCACCATCATTCTGCAATATTGCCCTACTGATGAGCAAATTGCAGACATCTCCACCAAGAGCTTCACTGAGAAGAAGTTCTCTTACCTCCGTTCACTGTTGGGGGTGAGTTCCATCATGGTGGAGACATATTGATCCATTATTATGCTTTAGCTTGAGGGGGGGATTTCTTCCCATTGGGTTTTCCCTCTTTCCTCACTTAGTTTATTTTCAGCATTTTTTGGATTATTGTATTGGGGTGACCTTTGGTCTTAGTTACCAGGGCCCCACATTATTTTTTGCACATCATAGTCTAGCTTGAGGGGGGGTGTTCGGATATCCACATCATCTTTTTCAGGATCTTGCATGCAATTAGGGTTTGCATGCAAATTCTAGAGTTTGCATGCATCCCAGTCACCAAGTTGATGCCTCCAGCACCTTAGCCACCTTATTCTAGCACCCGGGAACTTCTTACATCAGTTCTTTAGCCCTCCTAGTCATGAAGGCGCCCACTTCTCACCTACTGCCAGAGAAGGGCACACTCCTTCACCTACCACTTCAGTTACACTCAGTTAGCTCCGATTCTCCCTAATTTGAGGCTAGTTTCACTCCCGACTGACTGTTTCACTCCGTTGGACCTCCAGATTGACTAGATGACTTGTTCTAGCTTCAGTTAGCCTCCCATGCGCCTTCCACTGATCCCACTTCCCTATATCAGTGCTACACACTTCAGTTACACATGTTACACTCAGTTAGACTCAGATTGACACCTGGATGACTGGTTCTTGTGCATTGATGATCACCACTGATTGATGATGAGGACTCCTAGTTGGAGTCAAGCTACTCCATTCAGTTATTCGAATGACCTCCTTAGGCAATTCAAATTGCTCAGTCATTGTTACTGTATTGTATTGTAATTATTCACCCTCATTGAGATATTGAGCACTGATGCATGTTTTGCACATTTTTACACCATATTTTCTATGTTCATCTGTTGTGATTGATTTACTTGTTCATTAGATCTGCTGTGACTAATTTTACAGTTCGAGGGTTAGGGATCCTTACGGAGAAAGGCTGGAGGACTGAATACTTGATTTGGATTTGCTAGACATAGATATGAAAAAAGGAAATTTCACCTAGAGTAACAGAAGAGTTGGTATTGGACATATAGCAGCAAGACTGGATAGATTCCTGGTAAGTTCGTCCTTCCTCCTGAAAGACCTTCTTCCTGCTACTTATACCCTTCCCTCTGCAACCTCTAATCACAAACCAATTTGTCTGGCCTTCGCTGCCCCGGACAAACTTGGCCCTATTTCATTTCGCTTCAACCCTCTATGGCTTCACGACGAGAATCTTCTGGGATTAATCCAAAACGCGTGGAGCTCCAGCTTCGTCGATGGATCGCCAAGCTATATCTGGGAATGTAAGCTTCGATCAGTACGTGTTGCTTTAAACATTTGGGCTAAAGAAAAGTATAAAAATATAGGATTCCTCAAGTGTAAGCTTAAATCTAAGCTAGCCTTCCTTCACCACAGCATGGAGAATGATGAGATCTCTATTTCCACTCTAAACGCTAAAAAGGACCTGAACTTAAGGATTCTTAGTGTTGCTAGGCTTGAGGAAGAGGAATGGAGAATAAAGTCCAGACAGACATGGCTAAAAGGAGGGGACAGTAATACGGTTTACTTTCACAAGAAAACAAAAGCTCGGCTAAGTCGCAACACCATCAAAGAAATGAAAGGAATCAATGGGAACCTGGTCATTGGGCAAGAGGATCTGAAGACACATGCTTTGGAGAATTTTTGAGAGCTCTACACAGATAATGAGGAGGCGGATCCGGTAGCTCAAGCTAATCTTCTCACAGGTATTCCCCTTCTCATCTCTGATATAGATAACTGTGAGCTTGATAAACTGATCCTAGAATATGAAATTAGAAATGCAATCTGGTCCCTCCACCTAGACAAATCCCCCAGGCCAGATGGTTTCACCATAAAAATTTTCAGAGCAGCATGGGATATCTTAAATGTTGAAATATTGTAACTTCAAAGAATATTCTATTTGTACTTTATTATTATTCATTCGGAGATGTTTTATTCCTCTGTCGGGATGTTATTATGTAAAGTCATTGAGGTAAAACCTCCCATGTAATTCGGGGAAATAGATCCCCTTGAGTCAATTTTAATGGGGTGTTTAAGTCCCCTAGAGGAGTCGGCCCAATCAGCATTAAGTTGAGTGGTTAAGTTGTTGGGGCCGACCTAGTTAGGGTTAAAAGTCAAGTGAAGTAAAGTATAAATAGAGGAGGTGTGTTCCTCATTTAACACACACACTCACTTGTGAAACTCGCATGGGAGAGGGAGAGACCTGCAAAGGAGGAGAAGGAGCTCATGTTTGGGGATTACATATTTGTATTTGTTGGTCATCTATATTGAGGAAGCTTTGTTGGGTTTTCTACCCCATGAGGGTTTCCCATGAGAAATTGTGTCTCTTGTGTTTATGTTGTGCTTGTTGTTCTTTCAGTGATCTTATATATGCTATTGTTGTGAAATCCAAATGGAATACTGATGTTATCTATCTTAGCATGTTGAATTTTAACATGGTATCAAAGCTAACCTGAAGGGAGGCAATGTATGGCACTTACGACACTTGTTTCACTTGCGACAATTTGAAAGTTAGGGTTTTGTTTAGCAAAACCTAGTCATCGTGGAACTTTCGCTATAAATCAATTTTCGAGAAGGTTCAGGATCTGAAAATTGGACAGGCTGAAGATGAAATTTTCCTGTACCTTGTGTCCGAGTTTCATCCTCAGATTTTTTCTGATATATGATCTGTTTCATCCTCAGGTTTCTACCTCTTCCAGAATGAATCCCTAAATAGATGACTTAGGTAAAAACGTCATATCTCAGGCTAGGAAGCTCCAAATGAAATTTAGTAAAAAGTGACTGTTAGGGCACGGACTGTAGTTTCACAGGTCTGATTTTCAGAGTCCTAAGATGAAACAGTGACACGTGGCACTCCGTACAAGTTCGCTATGTTATTTCATCCCTTAAACAGGTCATGTTGGGAAACTGGGAATATCTCTCTGATGGAGAATCCAATGAAGCTAAAACCTGTGGGGTTGGAAAGATGACAAGTCAAGATACCACAGGTCGAAGTTTCAGACCCTGCAGATCTGAAATTGCAGATATACACTAGAATCAATATGGCACATCTGAAATGGCTCAACGAAGGAAATCAAAGAAGAGGAGGAAGAAGCTCTCACTTAGGGTTTTGAGTTTTTAGGTATGCCATGACCTGATACAATGTTGGAGACACTTGATGCAACATTGTAAACTTTGAAAATGGATTTGGAATCCATTCATCATAGATATTAATCCTTCATCAAAATTTTGTGGGAGGAAGGAGATTGAAAATTAGGGTTTCCAAGTAAGAAGAAACCCTAACAAAGTTGGGAGACTCATAGGGAAGCAATGAAGGAGGTTTAAATGGAACTAATATTTTATCATCCTAGCACCATGAACCTATATAAGATGTTTACAAGAGATCTACCTTGGGTGGTTAGGGTTTTACCCTTATAGAGAAGACTACAAGCAATATCGACAGGTATGACTTGAGGAGATACAGATACATCAAGAAAGACAAATCCATATGACCATGATGACACGAAGACAAAGACTCATCCATAGTATTTGATCACATAGAGGCTCTACTTACAAGGATAGATAGAAGTTCAAATACATATAATCGTGATGCTATCAAGAGGGGGCAACCACACAAACATAAAAGATAAGTATTTGAGTTGTTATTTGAATTAACTATTGAATCTCTGAATAGTAAATGATATTGCTCTTAATAGTTGTATGCATATTTGTATTCCTAGAATATATCATGCATAGTGTAAGCATTCATATAACATTGAACAATATACTACTAATATGCATATGATGGGTAAGTTGGACAAACATTCCATTGTTGCTTATCTAGAATGAAACCTCTTTGTTGACATGTTGAGAGTTGTGCACGCTCTTGATAGTATGTTCTAGTAGAGATGGAAGGCATCTAGATAACCACTATATGCATACAGGATATGGAAAAGTGTTGTGCCAAAGTATTGGTCAAGATATTTGCATAACTATGTGAATCATATATGTATGCATAATAGGTTATCATGTCAACATGATTTGATGATTATGAAGTATTACTAATCATGTAATTAAATTTGATTTGTAGGAAAGATCATGTGCTATGATCTACAAAAGGATGATGAACACCAAACAAGTGATGGATGTTCAACAAGAAGACTTACAAATCAAACATACTATAGAAGGCTCATGGCTAGAGGATTCTCTTAGAAAGAGGGAGAGAATCATGACGAGATGTTTGCTCCAAGTGGCTAGACAATACCATTCTCTCAATGGTGTAATTGAAGAAGAAGTGCAAATCGAGCAAACTCCCAGGATTCAATAGAGAATCACACGATTGAAGAAATCTCTGTACGGGTACCTAGGATCTATAGTCATTTGATGATCTAAATGATCACCACGGGTGATGTGGATTTCAACATTTGCTACAAGGTTGAAGATGGTTTATATATACAGATGACATTCTTCTCTTAGATGGATGCAAGAAGGAACTCACCATAGAGTTCGAATGATCTTGAGGCTCATATCAGTAGACCCATCTGACGGGAGATGGCACGGATAGATATGCATAATATCACTCAATGCAGAATGTGAAAGATGTTCAGTCACAGAGGGAGAATTGATAGCTTCTTAACAAACTTGGGCTTTACCAAAAGTAAAGTTGATCCTAACCTTTACCTTGAGGTTATGGATGATGAACCTGTCATACTATTATTGTATGTGGATGATCTCTTTTTGGCAGGGAATGAGAAACAGATCATAGAAAGCAAGAAGAAGCTAGCTACAGAATTTGAGATGAAAGATCTCGGATTGATGCATTACTTCCTAGGTCTGGAAGTATGGCGAGGCCCAGAAGGAATCTTTCTCAACCAGAGAAAGTATGCTGTGGAAATCTTGAAAAGATTTGATATGTTGGAATGTAAAGACATGACCACTCCCATGGATTCCAACTTGAAGTTGTTGGCTGATGAATCGTCAGAATTGGTTGATGTAACTCAGTACAGACATATTATTGGGTCATTGATGTATCTCGAGAATACCAGGACAGATATATGCTTTGTTGTGAACACCTTGAATCAGTATCTAGTGGAACCTAGACGTGTTCACCTGATAGTTGTAAAGCATGTGATGAGGTACCTAAAAGGTATGATAGACTTTGGTCTATATTATCTTGGAGATAATGATTTCAGATTATATGGATATACAGATGCAGATTGGGCTGGAAGTGTCTCAGACAGAAAGAGCACATCGGGTGGATGTTATTTTCTGGGATCTGCTATGATCTCATGGTTTAGCAGGAAGCAGTCCAGTGTGGCTCTCAGCATAGCTAAAGCAGAATACATAGAAGTTTGCTTTGCTAGTTGTGAAGCGATATGGATTCAGAAGTTGTTATCAGGACTATTTGACTTAGAGATGGACCCCACTGTGATCTTGTGTGACAACCAGAGTTGTATCAAGATGACTGAGAATCCAGTGTTCCATGATAAGTCAAAGCACATAGAGATACGATATTTCTATATACGGGATATGGTGCAGAAAGGAGCTACAAAGCTCGAGTATGTGAGCACTGATGAACAAGTTACTGACGTATTGACCAAACCTCTGTCTCGAGTAAAGTTTGAGTATTTCCGAGACAAGCTTGGTGTAGTTTAGAAGGACCCTCCTCGAAAGGGGGAGTGATATGGTCGATGATGATATTTGGATACTGGTATCAATGTGGATACCAGTATCGATGATGAGATTGCTTATATCAACGGTAAGGTCGATGATGTGGATACTTGTATCGATGATGTAGATACTTGTATCGATGATGTGGATACTTGTATCGATGATGAGGTTACCTGTTCCGACGATGAGGTCGACTATAAGGATACCTGTACCGACGATGAGGTCGATGTGTGGTCCTTAGACTTTGTCTAAGTGGACGAGTGGATTGTATCATCCCTGGAATTTATGTCCTAAAGAGATCAGGATTAACCATCCTGTAAGTGGTTGAGGATTAACCATCCTTAGACAATATATCCCGTAATTCTGAAAGGAAGGATAGTCTTAAATGTTGATTGTGATAGGACTAATCATCCTTAGACAGTAAATCCAGTAATTTCAAAAGGAAAGATAGTCTTAAATATTGATTGTGATGGGATTGATCATCCCTAGACAGTAAATCCTGTAATTCTAAAAGGAAGGATAGTCTTAAATGTTGATTGTGATGGGATTGATCATCCCTAGACAGTAAATCCAGTAATTCTGAAAGGAATGATAGTCTTAAATGTTGATTGTGATAGAATTAATCCTCCTTAGACAGTAAATCCAGTAATTTTGAAAGGAAGGATAGTCTTAAATGTTGATTGTGATAGGATTAATCATCCTTAGACAGTAAATCCAGTCATTTTGAAAGGAAGGATAGTCTTAAATATTGATTGTGATGGGATTGATCATCCCTAGACAGTAAATCCAGTCATTCTGGAAGGAAGGATAGTCTTAAATGTTGATTGTGATGGGATTGATCATCCCTAGACAGTAAATCCCATAATTCCGAAAGGAAGGATCATGTGTGTTGCAGATGATGATTTTGTTGATCGAGAGATCCAGATGATTTTGTTGATCAGGAGATCCAGACGATGAGGCTGTTGATCGAGAGATCCAGATGATGTTGTTGATCAGGAGATACAGACGATGAGGTTGTTTATCAAGATATCCAGATGATGTTGTTGATCGGAAGATCTAGATGATCATGTTGTTGATCGAGAGATCCAAATGATGAGGCTGTTGATCGAGAGATCCAAATGATGATGTTGTCGATCGAGAGATCCAGATGATGTTGTTGATCAAAAGATCCATATGATGATGTTGTTGATTGATAGATCCAGATGATGTTGTTGATAGGGAGATCCAGATGATGATGTTGTTGTAGTTGATCAAGTGTTGCAGAAGATGAAGACTCAGTACTAAAGATGTTGATGTTCCAGTATTGAAGATCTTGATCAAGATGTTCTAATAGTTGTTTGAGTTACTGACGATGATTGAAGAAAGCTTCCAATGATTTATAGATGTATCATGTATCACTGTGATGTAGTTGAAGACTCCTTGATCCTGCAGATGTTGTTAGAATATCATTCTCATTAAGGGAGAGTGTTGAAATATTGTAACTTCAAATAATATTCTATTTGTACTTTATTATTATTCATGCAGAGATGTTTTATTCCTCCATCGGGATGTTATTATTATGTAAATTCATTGAGGTAAAACCTCCCATGTAAGTCGGGGAAATAGATCCCCCTGAATCAATTGTAATAGGGTGTTTAAGTCCCCTAGAGGATTCGGCCCAGTCAGCATTAAGTTGAGTGATTAAGTTGTTGGGGCCGACCTAGTTAGGGTTAAAAGTCAAGTGAAGTAAAGTATAAATAGAGGAGGTGTGTTCCTCATTTAACACACACACACACTTGTGAAACTCACATAGGAGAGGGAGAGATATGAAAAGGAGGAGGAGGAGCTCCTGTTTGGGGATTACATATTTGTATTTGTTGGTCATCTATATTGAGGAAGCTTTGCTGGGTTTTCTACCCCATGAGGGTTTCTCGAGATAAATTGTGACTCTTGTGTTTATGTTGTGCTTGTTGTTCTTTCAGTGATCTTGTATATGCTATTGTTGTGAAATCTAATGGAATACTAATGTTATCTATCTTAGCATATTGAATTTTAACAATAAAAGAATACTTGAAGAGAATGTTGAATTGGACCAGAAAGAAATATAAAATCAGTGGAGCCACGAACTCCTCCTTTCTGGCGCTTATCCCAAAAGAGAGCAATCCAACCTCGATTGACAGATTCTGACCCATCTCACTTTGCAACACTTCCTATAAGATTTTATCGAAAATAATTGCCACCAATATGAAAAATCTAATGGGCAAGCTCATATCATATTCTCAGGGTGGATTCATTGCAGGAAGGCAAATTTTAGACATATCATCATAGTTCAGGAGGCTATTCACTCTAGCATGGAAAGAAAATAGTAGGGGATGGCAGTTAAATTGGATATGCAAATGCATTCGACAGAGTTAATCACTTTTTCTTGTTTGAAGTTATGAACAAATTTGGATTTTCCAAAAGATTCATAAGATGGGTGAAAGCTTGCATAAGCAGGCCTTGGATAGCCCCCCTTATAAATGGTATTCCCACTAAATTCTTCTAAGCCACCAGAGGTTTATGCCAAGGATTCCCCATGTCTCTTTTTCTCTATCTTTTGGTGGCAGAAACTCTGAGCCGGAAGCTACAACTCTTGCAAGGGTCGGGAGAGCTTAAAGGTCTAAGGATAGCAAGAGGTGTCAAAGCAGCCAACCACGCCCAATTCGCAGATGACACCATTTTTCTAGGGGGAGCCTCACCAATCATTGCTTAGAGATTCAAAGGAGCCCTGTCCATATTTCTCAAAGCCTTAGATGGAAAAATCAATTCGTAAAAATCCAAAATCTATAGGTGGAATAGCTCTGTAGGAACATTAGCCAGAATAGCCTGGATTCTTGGCTTTGATGTCTTCCACTCTTGGAACTCTTTCACCTACCTGGGAATTCCAATCTTTAAAGGGAAGAAAAAAGTTGCGGATTGGCAGAATCTGATAGACAAGACTAAACTTAAATTTTCATCTTGGGGTACCAGGTGGCTTAATTTGGTCGGAAAATTGGTATTGATAAAATCGGTTCTCTCTACATATCCAATCTATATCAACTCGATCTCATTAGCTCCCAAGAGCGTAATCCAAAAGATCATGAAGGAAATCAGAAGATTTATGTGGCAAGGGGGAAATCAAAGGGTAAAAAAAAGTTCCACTTGATGAATTGGGAGAAAGTGTGTAAGCCTAAAATCACGGAGGCGCTGGGATAAAAGACCCATCGATTATGAATCTTGCCATAGGTGCTAAAATTATTTGGAGAGTCATCTCAGGGAAAAGAGCTTGGTGGAAAGAGATTCTAAGAAAGAAAGATATGAATAGGGAAAGAAAAAGGTGTGTGGAGAATATTGAGAAAAATAAAAAAGGCAATCCCATCTGGAACCTCTGTAAGAAGGCGGCGTCTATCATTCAAAAGAATCTTTATTGGATACCGGGCAGTGGAAAGAAGATCAATCTATGGACTGATAGTTTAGGGACGGACACGTGCTCCCCTGCTAATTTTCTCCTGAATTTTGCTGATTTAAAAGCCTGGATGGATCAAGCCAATATCTCCTCGTTGTTTGACCTATCTGAGTGGTCCGAAACAGGAAGCTAGTCAGGTTGGGTTAAGCTGGAGATTCTGGATCACCTTCAAGCAGATTATAGGGCCTTCGTTGAGCTTCTTCACGGCGCTTCTCCAGTCCATCAGAAAATGAATGATAGAAGAGGATGGAGCAAGTCGGGTGAGTATACAATCAAGGAAGGGTATCGGTTGTTGGATATTTCAAGCAGAAATAAGGATAAAAAATGGACTAAAGTATGGGGCAAACACTGTCTTCCCAAAATTAATTATTTCACCCGGACTCTCGCCCATCAAAAAATTCTCACTGCGGAGAATCTCAAAAAAAGAGGGATAGAAGGGCATGCAAGGTGCGTTCTATGCAAAGCCTCAGTCGAAACAATAGACCACTTATTTCTTGAATGCAAATTTGCTCAGGAAGTTTGGCATAGAGCGTATATTGACCTAAATTTCGAGGTGACACTGCCAACAAACTGGAATGACTTATTTGCCTGCTTGAATGACTACTACATAGGTTCCCTATATAACAAACCTGATTTCAAAAGAGCATGGGAAGCTTACACAAATTTTATCTGCTGGAAGATCAAGGCAGCCAGGAACAAGGAAATTTTTTAAGACATCTGTTTCACCCCAGGTAGAGTTCTCGCTTCAACTAAGGCACCTTGGGTAGAAGCTCTACTAGTGAAAGGCATGAAGAATATCAACAAGGAGCCCCTGACCGTAGAAGAAAAAATATGGGCCTCCGATTTCTTAGTCCCAAATCCCTCCTTTACCTTGGCTTCACCTCCAGGGAGACCGATAACCCAGAATTGGCACATCGGGAAGAACGCTGAAGATTTCCAGAATTGGAAGAGCAATATTGGGTGTAATACTCTATTCTTTGACAGTGCCTCGAAAGGAAACCCAGGGTTGGCATGTGCGGGTGGAGTCTTGTATGACTCAGAAGGAAATAAAATGAAAGACTATGCTTGGGGACTCGAAAAAAGGACAAATAATAGCGTAGAATGGTTATCTTTAATAAAAGGATTGGAAATTGCAAGGGTTGAGGGCGTCACAGACCTAATAGTATTCGAGGACTCAATTTTGGTTATTAGAGATGCTCGGAACTTGATCACAAATCGCAAGAACCCTGCCTCTAAAACCCATCATACCCTAAAGTGTTTAGTCAACGAGTTCAAAACCATAAAGTTTCTTCACATTTTGAGAGCCAACAATCGGGAGGCAGACATAATGGCAAATATTGGTGTAATGCAGGATCGCGGAGTCCTAGTTATCAATCAGTCGAAGACACACAAGGTCTAGATCCCCTAAAATTCTCCTTGTTTTACCATCCGGGTAGAAAACTTATGTCTTCAAATCGTGAGAGTATTCAAAATTGGGTTGGAGTCTTGAAATTACTCCATCCACATTCAAGTTTTTAATATTGCTCAATGAAGGAGCTAACTCTAAAGTTGTAGACCCAAATTTGCGCCTTGGGAGGAGGGAAGACCGCACGCCGGAGGGACATGGACTCCACATGGTCGGAATGCACGTCTTAATTGCAGCTGGGACGCGAGGAGATCATAGTTTAAATGTGAGGTGGTGGGAAGGCTGGCAGCATTGTATGCCTTCAGCATTTGAGAAGATGGCCGAGTCCGGAGCAAATGCTAGTTGTCTTCTCTGCAGGAAAACCATCCCCCGCGCAGGAGGCTCTGCGATTCCTGATTTTAGGAAGAAACATCCCTCTTTTCCCAGGAATCGGGGTGGCTCAGTTCCTTTTCAATACAGTTTTCAGGATAATAGCCGTCAACAAGCACAGGATTCTGACCCCTTCCCTGTCAAGGTTGATGGTGGCGGTTCTGGTTTAGCGCAGGAAGCTGATAGCATGCCAAAGAAGGTCAAAGAATATTTGCAAGAGCTGGAATCCCAAGTTTGTTTATTGAGAGGCGAAAATTATGAAATCAAGAAGGCAATGCAGCATATGTTTACCCTGTCTCAAGCAACAAACAATGAGGTTCGAGAGAACAATAGCAAGCTCAATACGAAGGTGGCTAGTATCGCTGAAGTGTTGGACAACGGATGCCCTTGCTCAATCAAGTTGGATGCCCAAATCAGGGCGGTACACTGCTGTGCCAGAATCATAGAGGGAAAGATTGATGGAGTGCGAGCTGAACTTAGAGACATGAAGCAGGAGCTGCAAAAAGAACTCGGCAATGTGGGGGGAGCAGATCCAGAGCTCCGTCATCAATTTTAGCCTGCTGCTCGGGCATCTCCTCAGGTTTTTGGGCCTTTTTTGGCGTGGTTTAGGATGACTTGGGACACTTTCACTGTGGTTATGAGAAAAATCTATGTAGCAATTTTGGGTTTTTTTATTAAGCAGAAGAAGACAGCATGAAAATTTTTCCTCAATGTACTGTTTTTATTTAAAGCTCCTAGGGTAGTTTGTTCAAATTTATAGCTGTAATAGGCCAGAACTTTGTTATGTTAGTTACAGTCTGGTAAAAGATGAATGACGAGCCTGGTTATTTCCTCCATGTCGGGGAGCAGACCTGCTCCATCCATCACTATGTAACTCTGTTATTTCTCTCTTCTTATATATAAAATCTCTCAACCATTCTTGTGAAAAAAAAATTAAACAATAATCATGTTTGTAACAACATTCCACTTATTTTAAAAAACCAAAACTAACCATAAATATATATAAAGCCACGAGAAGAATAAATGATTTGCATATTATGTAAAAACCATACAATATTATATATAGCCACCAGAAGGTTTGTTACAAGGGAAGAGCTCACGAGCAATTCACATCACATAGAAGATGATGATTTGTTACACAGGAAAATTGCATGGCAGAGACGATTTTAAATGGTTATTGTGGCCAAAGGTAAGCAAACATAATGAAATATCAAATGGTTACAGAGCCAAATATAACAACTTCATTATTTCGCCAGATTGGAGAGCCCATCCCAAGCTTGGATTATTATAAAATATAATGTCCAGCTAGGACGGTCAACAAAACACAAATTTTTGCAACAGATTCCCATGCCCATGGATTTATTATGCGATGACATGAGAACATAGAGGTTGCATTACTGCTCAAAAGCCAGAATTTGATACGCTATAATTAGATGGAAATACCTCTGAGAGTCCATTTAAAATCATTAAGATATCTATGACGATAGGGGACTTACCTGGTGAAATGAAGGTTGAATTTGAGCTCCACGTCCAATGTCACGAACAACCTCCTGCCTCCACAGCTGCTACATGAACGTACAAAAGGTGGAAAAAAATTCCATTGCGGGGTGCCATGGTGGCGAAAATGAAATGGCGAGGGAAATGGCATGGTGGCACGTTGAGAAGCATGGCAGGAGGGCAGAGTGGCAGCAAGGCGGGGTCACAGCAGGGTGGAGTGGTAGCAGGGTGGGGTCGCAGCAGCAAGGCGGCGTCGCAGCAGGGCGGACTGGCAGCAGGGCGATGTCGCAACAACGCGGGGTCGTAGCAACAGGGTGGGGTCACAGCTATTCGACGGAAGAATGAACGACAACGACCTTTAGTCGACCTTATATGTAATAACCTTGTTCGGCCGAATAACCTTCCAAAAACAAATCACCGACAACTTTTCTCGGCCGGCAATGCCTCGCACATATTTCTAGGTCGTCGTTAGTTTTAACGGTCAACCATGAATGGTTATTTGACCAAATAAATATGACTTTAGTTGACCGAATAACATAATTTATTCGGCCAAATAACTTCCGCTATGCTTCTCCACCCCCCAATTCTCACAAATAGACACCCATTTTCGTAATTTCACCCTACTATTGATCTCAATTCATGATTTATTTATATTCCTATTAAGATTTAGAGTAAATTCTGAAAATATATATATATATATATATATATATATATATATATATATATATAAAAAAACATTACCTTCAATGATGGAACCCTTGCTTTCTTGTTGCTTCCTTTTGTTTTATGTGGCTGCAAAATTTAACATTAGGATTTAACTCCCTCTATTATTTCCCAGTTAAGGTTTTTCTTTTTGGACACTTTAAATTTAATGGGTTAAGATTGTTTTTTTTGGACAACTTAGATTTAATGGGTTTGTACTTCTATATATAAGGTATTGGAAATTTGATGCAATGGCACCACTTATTGCCTCTAATCTCAAACATTGTCCCTATTAATGTTTTTTCCAGAGAAGAAAAAAAAAAAAAAACTTTCGCGGTTTTCGGTGCAGACACCTCCGTAGAAAGAATGGGTGTGCTTGTATTAAAAGCGCACTGTTTGACTGTATTTTTAGAAACGTTTTAGGAAATTCTGGTGCATTGTGGGTAATAAGGTGCACCGAAGATGTTGAATAAATATATAGCACCAATATAGTGGTAGCTTGATTTTTTTAAATTTATTTTTCGTTATCAATTCTTTTAAATATCTCCAATGCACCCGTGCGTATATATTGTCGATGCACATGGGCATTTTTATTTATAAATCACATCGATATGCTAGACTACGTTTTTTTAGCTGCAACTTGTGTAAATGATTAGTATAATATATTTAATAGCTTCTCTATTATTTGGTCAAAGTTGTTTAATGATAGGAAATGTGTGATAAGAGTTTAAGGAAGAATAAATCTAGTGGGCACGATGGTATCACTTTAACGCAACCTCTTTGTAATTTCAATATAAAATTAATATGTTTTTAACTAATGTATATTGGTTAATATGTATCATGCATAGCTAAAATGAAGAAACTCGATAAAATTCTTTGTAATCACAAGGTATTTTGGCAAGAAGCTTTTGAATTGTACTGTATATTGAAATTGAATCAAAAGAGATGAATTCTTCACAGCAACGTGGACTGACGAGAATTGCAGGGTCCACCGCCCTGAGCCGCTCAAGATATCCAGGGACTCTCACAACATCCGGAAGCCGCAACTGCCGTTGCCAGCCCTGCAAAACAAAAAACCAGTGATTATATACACATACTCTCCTGAGGTCATACACACCGAAGCCGGGAATTCATGACGTTGGTACAACGCCTCACTGGTCGCATTAATGCCGAGGACGATTCAAGTATGCACTCCTCCTCCTCCTTTTCGATTCAATCCCAAACTTGTAGTCATACACTTCCCCATTCTCAAACTCGGTACCTAGAAACCCTAATTCCTGCGCGCAGGTTGATGCTTCTCCTTATAGCCCTCTAGGTGGAGGGCTTGATTTCCTAGTCAAAGAAGATAATTCTAATGTCAGTAGTTCAAATCCTTCTGAGTTTCCGGGAAGATTCTATCTCAGTATTCCGATGTTCAATCCTTGTTATCTCCGTCTATTCAATATGGTTCGATTTCTCCTTTATCGCCCAACTTCTTCTTACCATCTCCGCGTCTGTTATCTCCGAATATATTTCACAAGTTTCCGCTGTGTACACCCCAGCCAGACTTTCTCTCAGAGAGGGCGCAACCCAGCTCAGAGGGAGCGCAACCCCGCTCAGAAAGGGCGCAACCCAGCTCAGAGGGAGCGCAACCCCGCTCAGAGAGGGCGCTGCCCTCCTGGCAGGTTCGCGGCCTGCATGACCCCTTTTTAATCTCGTTTATTTAAAAAAAACACGTAGTGCATGCCTTTGGCTCGTAGGCTCTCCACGGACTCTTCCTCTACTGGTGCATAAGTGGTACTTGAAAACGGTAAGTTTTTTAAGATTATTAAATTGACACAGATCTGATTCTTGAAGATCCCTGAATTGATATAAATTTGATCTTCATTTCATAAACAAATTATTACTTTGGACTCACTCATTTGATTTTTATTTTGAGAACAGACATGGATGTATCTTTAGGTTCCAGTTTTACTATATGCAAGAGAGAGAACACTGAGGGATTTCAGGTCTGGCTTTTACTCGTCGTGGATATTGAAGATACCCAACAAAATTCGGTCTTCTATTATTCCTCGCTGTCATGATTATAAATGGAGATGGCATATAATTGACATAATCTGAGGACTTTTTTTTGCAGGTTTCCATCTATCCAGAAAATGTTTTGACGCTTCATGTGTCCAAGCCACGGATTTTCGATATAAAAGTGGCCAATACATATTCGTTCAATGTCCTGCTGTCTCACCATTTGAATGGTAGGTGATGGTGTGTTCAGATAGTAGGTCACTATATTGTAGCTATCTCGTGGCACTATATTGTAGCTATCTCGTGGCGATCACTAGCTTGGTCACTACACTCAATAAATAGACTCTCAAATCCATGTGCAGAGAGGAGGCAGTCCAGAAGCACAAGCAAAGGTGGATATGAAATGAGGGGTGAAGGACAATGGAACAGTCTGAGAACTGGACCCAAGCATACGCTGAAGTTTATCGACCCGTGAGTAGAGATGCAGCAGCTCAGTGGGTTGAGGTCTGAGGATAGGTTTGAGTTGTGGTTCTTTTGTGGGTTTGAACCTTAGCTATTTGATATTCTTTATTTTTATTTTTAACGAGGTCTGAGGATAGGTTTGAGTTGTGGTTCTTTTATGGGTTTGAACCTTAGCCATTTGATATTCTTTATTTTTATTTTTAACGGCTTAAAATGTTTTAGTACAAAGAAGTAAGATGTGTTTTTGCAATAAGTATAATAATCCATGTGCTTTATTGAATAATTGTAGAACAATTACACTCTGTTTGGTTGGTCTCCAGACAATACTGACATCTAAAACACTTATTATCTCATTGTTGTGAAAGGCGGAGCATTGCGAATGAGTGTTAGCAAGCTCTAGTTGCCCGTTTCTTTTTTATGCAGGCCCAAAATTGAGTGACAAACATGTGGACGAGTTACCAGATAGCCATTGCATTAGCTCTCTTGGCTTCCAGGAAGACCGCTACAAAATGAATGAATAGATGGTAGGACTTTGGGATGACGCAATGTTTCGGGCAAGCCATTGTTTCTTTCATTTTAATTTTAGGATGATAAATTTCAGGCTATTATCATAAGATAGCATTAATCTTGTATACTTAGCTTTACATGTAAATCATTCGCAAAAGAAATGTCTTATATAATAATTATTTGGTTCAAAAATCTGTGCACAATTTATGTAATTTAACCTGTGTTTCTCTAGTATTTTAGTAATATCCATAAACCGGGGTCTCGACCCTGCATTTCTATGTAGCAAACTTGTGTAATTCTGGCACTTAAATAACTCCTTTCAGGCCTGTGAATGCTTCTGTTGAATGCGGGTCCTGAAAGGAATGCTCTTGCTCTTTCACTGTTGAAGGCCTGTGCATCCATATGTGAAATTGAGTGTGAAACTGAGTAACGTAGTAAGTGGACAAACCAACCTCTTTTCCGGCGCAAATTCCACAGATCTGAGATAAATTTTGGAACTCCCGATAGCTCGTTATCCAGATGGTGTTCAACATTAACTTGTATCTTTAACCTGTTCCAGAAATGAGGTCTTTTGTTTTTTTATAATTTGGAAATAGTGGAATTTAAAAATTGTGTGCCTCTAACTCATTTCAGACTTACTACGTAAAAATTATTTATATTACTCTTATTATTTGAGGGCATTCTGGATATAAGGATGACCGGGTATTTATAATTAAATAAATTTTGAAAACTCCGCTAAGTAATTTGAGCCTTGTTCATTACGTGATTGCTTAGTATTTCCAAATGAAAATGTTTGTTATTATTAATATATTCTTTATTTTAAAAGAATGTAATTTTTTATTATTATATTAAATATAAAATCTAAAAATAACTTATAAAATTAAATTTGATATTTTCTTTGGATAAGAAATCACCAAATTTTGTTCTATTAAATTTTGTTTAGTTATTTGAATTTTCAACAAAATTGAAAAGTTTTTTATAATTAATATGAAATTTTGGTAAAGTTTTCTCTAACTAATATAAAAATTTTGTGTCTCTGGAAAATCTAAATTTTTAGTTCAACACATATCAAAACGGTGTTTGCTGATTCACAATGAACACTATCCAATAACTGGACCGAAGCATAGACGCTAAAGTTCATTCACTTGTAAGTAGAGATGGAGCCACCGTTGGCTGGCAGGTGGTTGAGGTATGAGCAGTGGTTCTCCTTAGCTTAAAAATGTTTTTAAGCAACAAAGCAAGAAAATTAGAACAATTTATGACTTTTTTTTATAGACATCGTTTAAATTTTTAAATTTTATGTTTTTGCATGAGCTATATCTGTAAGTATAATAATTATGAAGTTCAAGAATTAGTGTGATGGAATTTAGAAAAGTGTTACATATTTTTTTTATTTGAAATACAATTTAGAAAATGTTTTTTAGTTGTTAATTTGGAAAATGTGTTGAGTATTTAGGGAAGTAAAATTGTTTGTTATTTTATTTCAAAAAAAAAATATTATTATTATATTAAATATGAACTGGAAAAAAACCTATAAATTGGAAATTTTTATAACTTTTAAAAATTACCAAAAATTTCCTTATTTGATTCATGAAACTTTGTTTAATTTCGTATTATTATTTTTTTAATTAAGATATTAAAAAATGTTAGATTTTCAAAGGATTTGAACACTTTTATACAATTCATATGAAATCTTGAATTTATCTCCTCACAGGATTTCAAGGCCTCGTGGTAAAATGATTTTTAAAGAATCTTTTTTAGTTTAATTTAGTTTTTTTTTAATATTAATATTTGAAAAGATATTGGTTTTTTTTAAGGGTTTCAACATTTAATATGAAATTTTTAATATTATTTTTTATTAAAGGATTAATATTATTTTTGCAAAATGTTTTTTTATGAAAGGATTAAGATTGTTTTTGGAAAATATAAAAAAAAAAAAAAAAAAAAAAAATCAAAAATGTGTTATATTTTCTATATCTTATTATTTTTATTTTTTAATATAATATAAGGAAATGTGAAATTCAAAAAACTTCGAGAAACTTACATAGTTTTTGTACACATTGTTTTTATATTAGTTTTTTCTTATAAGGATTTGAAAAAAGTTGGATAAATTAGATTTTTGTTTAATTAAATTTTTTAATTTCATAAAAAATTGAACTAAAATTTATTTTTACTTAAATATTTAAGTTCCAATTTTTGAAAGGGAAGTTCTTTTTTAATAAAAAGAAAACACCCAATTTTTGGCCGAAGTGGGATCGAAAATCTTTGGAGGGTGTTGTCTTGGATTATTGAATAATAGAAAAAATGTCTTAGGTTTTTAAGGGATTTAAATAATTAAATACTTACCATAATTTACATAAAAAAAGTTGGATAAGTTGGATTTTTTTTATGGATTAAATTTTTTAATTTCATAAGAAAATTAAACTTTTTTTTAAATTTAAATAATTTATTCTTAGTTCCAATCTTTCAAAGGTAATATCTTTTCCAATAAACCTTATTGTATGCCTTGCTCAAAATATTGTGCATTAATTATTAATGTTATCTATAATTAATAAAGAGACCATTTACAATTACATATTAGTACTTTATAGATTCTCCAAAAATTTCATCTTCACCTTTTAAAATGTATATACTTTTAAATATTAAAATTCAATATGTATTGGTAGAGATATAATACATTTTGTACAAATTTAATGATTTTTTTCATTTTTTCATTTTTTTATTATTTAAGAATACTTTAATTTTCTTCTCTTATATTTTTTAAATCAAAAGACAGGGACTATGCTTATCAACTAATGCTGCAACAAGTGGAATCGCAAACTGATCAACTAATGCTTCCCTATATACACCTCTGCAATATCAGAAAGGTTATTTTCGAAACTTCATGTTCTTGTAAATGTCTTCTTATGAAGAAGCTCCCATACAAAATCAATCTTTGGTTTTAATTCATTGTGTTTACTAATCGTTATTGTAATCCAGGTACAAACTAAGATCAAGATTATTGTAGATAATGACATATCAATGGCCATTGTAGATTATATTTTAAATTTTAACCTCAGGAAGATCGTTATGGGATCGTCTTCTCGAAACATAACTACTCCTTTGAAAAGCCTTTGTTTTGTGATGGGAAAAATGTCATTGTTCTCGAGCCAATTATCCATGGCTGCACACTTGTAGGTAATACTGTGTGCTGCAACGTGAGGATTTTTCATGGTTTCTTGCACCAAACTAGTGGTGGAAATTAGGAATATTTTATGAACTAAATTCTTGGTGCTAAAATCAACTTAGTTCGACAACCCCATTTCGCTATCATACATGGAAAAACTTCCAAAATATATAAGAATATAAATTAAACAATCCCATTTTTTCAAATGATATTACAACAATTCACACAACATGTTACATATAAACTAATTAATCTTCATTGCATTTTTTGCAAATATGTTATGCGCTCATATATATGAACAAATACACATTAACTGTAATACCAATCATCAATAAATCTGAGAACATTGTTAAAATGTTTCCTTCAATATTCTTATGAAAATCTATAGGCACCTAAGCTAACTGCCCATCCATTCGTTCTCTCTACTGCTACATTCTAATACCTATTAACGTAGCTATTCTTTCTTCATTATTAACATTAAAGATTATTACTCAATGGAATTAAAACTGTGGACTTGCTGCTAGAATTTCAGGAGTCGGCTTGTTGGCCACGGAGTATTTAACTGCTGGTCAAACTTCAGTTGACATCCTTGATAAGAAACAGTAACAACGTGTAGTCTAAAATGGCCAGACTGATATGCATTTTTTCTTAATTAACAAGCAACATGCCAAATAGCCTGTACATGAACAAAGTTGACATGAATTGTTTTTTAATAAAACAAATAATGGTTCCAGATAAAACTTCACCTGATATTTGGCCAGGATCAATTATCCTAACTCAATTAAGATATGGCCCTCGCTTTTCCTGGAACTGTATGGTTTTATGATGTATTTTATTTTGCACATTAAAGATATTATATAAGATGCATTTGTTTTTGGCAGATTTCAAAAAATACACATTGCTTTATTCAAAAGTATACAAACAAACATATAAGACAAGGAAAAAATGACTGCATCCTTTCCTCTGTCACAGAACCCATGGTGTCACACTTAACTAGTGTCAAAACAATCCTTGTGCTGCACAAATATAACAGTAAAAAACACAACAAAGAAGACAACAAAAAACCTTCCAGATCATATTCTCGCATGTCAAAAATTTGACAGAGGAACAAAACTGAATAGTTTTATGTTACATCAATGCTTTTGTAAATATCACAGTAGCTGAGGATTATTTTTCGTAATGTAGCTAAGCATATCTACAAACTTCCAGAACACCCTTTGAAAGCCTAGAAGAATGAAAATAACTTCATTGTGGACTAGATACAAAACTCAGGCTATTAAAGGCCTTTTATCAGCTGGTTAATTTGTCCATGCAAGAGTTCCCTTAGTAGTCTTCTTTTGTCAGAAAAGTCATTACTCGAGTAAGAATATACCATGTTTATGTGCAATCTGTAGTAAAGTTCCAGTGGTAGCATTTTTTACACCCACGTAGATCATCTATATCATTGCACACTTACAGGGGAAACAGGCTGCGCTTGATCACCACTGCTGGTAGAATAAACAAATAAGTTTCTAAGCTTTTGTGGAGAAAGGTTAGTTTGTCCCCCACTTTCTGATTCAGATCTGTCTACTGGTGAAAGGGTATCCATCTCACTTCTCTCGTTGAAGGAACCCTTTTCGTTGGTGTCCTTTGGCCCGTTCTCAGGAAACAGAGATTTGCCAAGTATTTCCTGAGCATCAGCAATCGCTGAATCATTATCATCTACAGCATACAAAATTTTCTGGATGGCTGCTACCACCTGTGAAGAAATGGGCATCAAATTTCAAAACAGTCAAGACCCTGAAAAAGAAAATACTGTTGCAATGAAAATTTAGCAATATGCGCCATTGAGCTGTTTATAGCACTCACAGTTTAACTAGTTACATAAACACTGGAAAATTATGTATGCTGAATTTCATTATATCTAATTCGGTTCTATTCTGTTTTATGTGTTTACATTCTTTCACCAATTTCAGTTGCAAGAGATAGTTAGAAAATGGCTTAATTGGGCTTGATTTCCAAGGTGGAGTTAGATAAGCCTTCAAATATTTAGCAATATTGCATAATGTCACTACCACTATATTTTTTGATGTTAATATTAATCCAAGTGATAAAGAAACTGGCCATCGACATGGCTTCATCCTGCTTTGTAGTATGGTGCCATGACCTAATCATGACTTCGTAAAAGTTGAACCAGAACCCTCCTGTTGAATTATGGGATTTGATCCTGGCTCTATGCTAATTAATTAATGAGGGTAAGGCTCCTTGGGTTCGAACTATAAACCTTAATATAGGATTTGAAGTAACTTTTAAGAGTCGGATCTGAGAAGAATGCATCGTTGGAGTGGAGACTCAAACCAGTGTTTCGCCCCCACGTTACATACTGTGCTTTGCTTCCATATGCGTCCCAGTTGTTGACCAAACTCAGTATCAGTGGAATTTTATTCCGCTTGGCTTCGCTTAAGACGAAGTCCAGATCCTGCGAACGAGAAGAATACGATCTCAAAAATGCAAACAAACCACCCCATATGTCTCAGTTCTTAAGAATCTAGTTCTTCCTCATACCTAGAATACTTGTTCATTACAAACGGCAGGAGATATTTGGAGAGCCCTCCAACCTCCATCATTGAAACCATAAAAAGAAAACAATTTTCCAACCATTTCAATAATTTCGAATTGAAACAATTAAAAATGGCAATTTTCCGACCATAACAAAAAAAAAACCTCTCTCCATCATGTCAACATACCGCAGTGCCAAAATAAAGTTTTTGCTTGCGGCCATTCAGCTTAATCGATCCCGACTGAAACGCGTTAGTAGCTAATCTACCTGATATCATTAAGATAAAATTAGCTTCACATACAAGATTTACACACTCGGAAGGCTGCCTTCACTCACTCGTTTCTTCCAACAAAGGAGTAAAAATTTAGTATTTCTGTTGTCGCCAAGAACAGGTGAACTTCAAAGTCCAAAATTTTAAAGACAACTACAACCCAACTGGGTATCATTAATTATGAAAATTTTCCTCGAATCCAGTCTCCTATTGGACGGAATTCTATGAAAAAGAAAAAATCCGAGTTAATACAATATACCTGCAAGTGCATCTAGGAGTGTAGATTTCCCATATCCCGAAGGACCCATCAGAGCCATTAGCGTTTCAGGCTCTGCATATCCTGTCAAGCCCTGAAGTACAGTCTGAGTTTCACCACTGCTAATAGAAACAGTGACACAGAGCTCTAGCCATGTGAGCCAGGCCGACACATTTCCAATGTTATTTGTGTCTGTCGTTTCCCATCGGTAAACTGCGGAGGCGGAGCCCCATACATCTCGACTGCAAGGATAATCTCCTGGACAGATTCAAGCTTCGCTAAATTTGTCGACTAAGTTCCAGATTTCGACAAAAAGACCAGGAAAACAGCTTCTTATCACTGGAATAGAAGGACATAAACGGGCGAAGAGACCCCAGATTTGGTCTCGGCCTTTAAACGAAATCTTGCAGAACCCGAATACGAAACCGTCCTTGCAAACTTCTGCATTACGCTGGCAAGAAATATGGATAAGAGCACAATTCTTTAGATGCTTCATTAACACATGAAAATTAAGTGCAGAGATGAACACAGAAAAATTACCCTTGAGTTCATTTAATTAACCCACCTCTAAGCTCCTACAGCCCCATGAAGCACAACACAGAAAGCAATTTATACCTGTAATTGGTGTTGCAATTTCATTTTGTTGAAACAGTTAACTGCCTGGGACATATTTTTGGCTAGCAGACCTGGGACATATTTTTGGCGAGCAGACCTGGTGTGATTTGGCTTGGTTTGAGAAATGGAATAGCCTCAGCCTCCTGGACACGATCTCAGCCTCCTGGACACGATTTGGATGACAAATTTGACAAAAAAATACTACATGATGTGCATGTTGTACAATTGTCAGGCTATTCACAATAAACAAAATATTTAGATGTTAACATTTGAGAGTTCAAAGTCGTTCTATTTTCATTTTATTTTAATTTTTAATTAATCCTTGCCAATAATGAAAATTGTCTTTTCAAGCACTTTCCACCAATCAGAGTTACACACTTATTAAAATATTTTATTAAATAGATACTTAAATTATTTCAACATTGGATAAACTATAGAAAAGTTTTAGAAATAGTTTTTTACAAAGTAAATTAATACTAAAAAGCATAACATATAGTCTTTGCCTACGGTAGGGATTAAAAATGAGGAAACTCGATAAAATTCTTTGTATTCTAAGTACATAAGAGTGCAAAATCTTGATGGAAAAGTTGCAAATGCATGAATCGGGTACATAAAAAAGTAATCAATATGAGTTTGTTCTTTCTATTTTTAATAATAATGCACTTAAGAATATTCACTAACATGTTTCAAATAATTTGTTTCATATATGTTGAATGTTCTGTAGAGACTAACAACAAGTGAAGTGAATGTCGTCCTAAGAAAATAAAAATTATGGAAGATAAAAATGATGCTGAATTGGTCTGTAGCTCATCTAGAGTGGTGTTAGAAGTTAATGAAAGGGGGCAGGGAAATTTTATAAAACTATGAAGGATATAGTGGAAAGAAGGTATATACCTATTTTTCATTTGTTATACAAAAATCAATCCAATGACTCCAATAATTAGTTTAGTTTTAATTTGCAGGAAATATTCCCAGAGCAATGGTTAATGAGATCTATCAGACTTGCAACAGCAAAAACATACAATAACAAAAAAATCATTAAAAAAATAATATTTCTAGACAGTTTTTCTAGAATAGATATATATATACACAACTACTACTACAAAGCATTCATTTACTAATATTAATTATGCTATATTTACTTTTCATATCAATATAAAAATAGTTTATTGTCATTTTAATCTTTCATGAAAATTATGAAAACCCCAAAAGACGAACAAAGTGTTATTCAAAAAATGCCAGTAGGGATGTCCAGAAAAGTTTACAAGGAGATGGTCAAATAAATGGACATAATTGCATCGCCAAAAAATTCATACCGACAACGTGTTCAAATGTATGTAATCATTGATTTTCTCTTTTATGTACATGTAATTAATTAATTTAGCATTAAATATTAATTTTCAATTGTTTTCATTGCATAAAAGAAAACAAAATGGAACACCTTCAACACATAAGATAGGTCGACAAGGAAGAAAATGGTTGATAGCGAAGTCAGTAATTGTCAATTTTTCTTACAACTTAAGATTTCATATTGGTTGTGATCTTTATATTTTAATTTTTTTACGCTCATCATTGGATGTCTTTAAATAAGTTCTTACGTACCAAGAAAGGCCATCAAAAGAATTGATTGACATTGGGTTAAGTATGGTTTGTGAGTATATGTTGGTGTATCAAAAATTAATTGTGGAATTTGTAAGTATCTATGTTTTTTTACTTCTTTCAATTTATAATTAATGAAACAACAAAAAACATTTATATTAAATCTATGTTTTGTGATGAGAAATAAAATTTGTAGGAAACAAAGTATGGAGTGGAGCCAACATAAGAGTTGGTTAAAGATGGCATGAGATTTGGTTTTGAAATAATGTATATCGTTCATGACACATTGTTGCTATGGTACTCTTTTCAATTTACATAATCATGTATATTATCATTTTTTGCATTATGCCCACCAATGTATATAGAGGAGAGAAAAGGGGAAACGAGAAAAAAACAACAACTTTATTGATAATTGCAAATTCCTTTTGTTGGAAGAGCCCATCGTAGATCTCGGTCTTTTATAGATTCATTTTAATCTTTTGTAAACAGAACACTCATTACAGTTTATTTTTATGCTTGTAGATGGAAGTTGAAAAGGAGGAACAAATTGGAGGCAATCAATAAAACATTCAACCAAATAACATAAGTCATACAAGTTGCTAGAGCACTAACAATAGTTCTAGCGAAGAATGTGTCAATATAATTGGGATGCTAATGTAAACTATTGTATGTTTTGAAATAATTTTATGCAAAAATTAGACATTTTGTATAATGTACTGGACATAGTTTCTCAATTGGAAGACAAAAGGGTTACCAATAAGTGTAACATTTACATATTGACATTTTGATTATCATGGACCTTTATGTTGTCTCATTATGTATGATAAAGGACATCTCATCCATATATAATAAAATGATCTTCGTATGCTATTGCATTGTCCAATGTCATTGTGAAATGTTACATCGTTGATTAAATATATGGATGATTAAATATTACGATGAACAGATGTGAAATCTGATGATATAACAAATTAATTTAAACATCATATCCAAACGCAATAATTAAATTTCAAATTATATGAATACTATTAACATTATTTCATTTTCTTATGAATAATGGAATTCAAAAAATAAAAAAATAAAATATAGATATATCAGTGCATTGTAATTTTTATAATAGTCATTGATCAATGGTCACCATTGAGAAAAATGATCGATGCTTTTAATCATTTTAATCACACCAATGCATTTAAGTAAACGTCGCATCGATGCAATTAATGATGGAATGTGAGCACCGGTGCTTTTGAAATACAATCACATTGGTGCAACAAAGTGGTAGTTATATTCCTAATACAGCTTTATCATTTGTGCGCATTGATGTTGTCCATATAATAGCGCACCAAGCTACAAAATATTCTAATCTCACCATAATGTAAAAATGCAACAAACGTCAACTTCCCAATCAACTTCACTAGTGTGTTTTCCTTCCATGTCAACACCGATCCATTATCTAAGGACATGAACATTGGTACGATGTTTCTGATAGAGCATCATTGCAAATGAATTTATAGAGCATCAGTTCCATTAAGATAGTTGTATCCATTGGTGCTTGCTTGTATTAAAATGCACCGGTGCTTTTTAGTGAATGCACACTAGTTCCTTTTATTATTGCACCAATGCATTCAGTTAAGTAATACACACCAAAAAAATTCCTTCGCTAAAACCTTTGGACGCTGAATTTTTTTAAGTTATAACAATTTTTCGTAAAAACGTCCTCCAAACCATCTGGTACCATTGGCGAAGGTCGTTGCAGAGGTTTTTTTGACAATTTTGGTCAATCTTGTAACACTAAAAACCTCCGCTACATGGCATTTTCCTTGTAGTGGTGATAACCTTGTCCTAAGAGGTTTTCAATGAGCTTTAAAGCACCCCAATCCAAGTTCACGTGCAAAAATTGGGTCTTGACAAGTTGACTCTCAGCTTTCATCTCAATCTTTCGTACTCTTAAAATTTCACATTCTCATTTCTTCCCCTTGTACTTTCACTTCTATAAATGCATTTAATAAAGAGAAAAGGAATTTACCTCGTCATATGCATTCAACACAAGTACCAAAACATGTCTTCTCAAAGATTATCATCACCATGTATACAGCCATTTCTTAATAAAACCTGCATTTCTTTTTATCTTTTTCTTTTTCCAAGAACAACCTTGTGAAGAAACCCCCAATCACTTCCTCGTTTTTCACAAGTGGTACTGATTGTAAACCCATTGGTGATTATTACAATGTCTAACTCAGTAGGGACGTCAAGTGAAGCACGCAACAAAGGAAACTAACCAAAGGGATTGAACCTGTCACCACACAAAAGAGCACCCTAAAGTGCAAGGTCCTCACAAGGGTGTAGCTGAGGGAAACTACTGATAGTGATGTCACTATCACCTAGACAATAGCTTCTCTTCAATTCCGTGCATATCAGGAAAAAGGGGGACCTAGCACTGGGGGGTATTCCGTAAGGCAACTAAGTTTCAATAAATGATTTAAGAAATTGATTAATTATGGAACCTAGTTGAATAGCTCTTAAATATGGATTAAGGTTATGATTGAGTTGAGTTAGGGTTTCAATGTTAAGCTTTTATTTATCAATTGCCATCCAAACTTTCCAAATTTATTAATAAAATGTATCATTATTGCAAATGCAGAAACAAACCAGCAAAGAGATCTATTTAAAATCAATAGATTTCAGCCATGAAAAGAGTACAAATTAGCATGCAAACTACACTACAATAGACAAGCAACCATGAGCTAAAGACTAAATTCTTTTAGGGTCCATTAGTTACTTGTTAAACCATCAACATGACACTATTAAGCAAGCCATGAATTTAACCCAACAAATGAAATGAAAAGTAAATGCAATTAGGACTAAATTCAAGAAGCAATCCTAGGAATTAATTCACCTTATTTTTCTATGTAAAACCAACGAGAAAAATAATCATAAAAACTATTCAAAAATCAAATTTAAACATGCATGAACTACCCTATAGGGTACGACCTAGATAGAAGACTAAATGTAAGCCTAAGGGGGATCTAAAATGACAATTTTCTTAGGATTTTGCATGGATAGTTTATATGCCTAAGATGAATCAATTCTAGAATGCTAAACAAAAGGGAAAAAAAGATTAAAAAAATTATTTTGGGTGGATAGAAACAAATGGACTAGTGCATAGGGTTTGAAGTTGGGATATGGGGTTAATCAAGGCTAGTAATGGGAAGCAATCTAGCATCAATAATAGCTAGCATTTGAGTGTCAAACCCTATTAAATTCAAGAAAGCTAGAATTCACCTAAGGTTCTACAAGAGAATCACCTAAGTGGTTTCTTCGATTCTACTTTGAGCATAATATTCTTCAATAATGAAATCCCAGGGCATATAATCAAGTGTTGAGAGCATACCACTTATTCATCCACAACCAAACAACTAATCTTACTAAGCAAAAATATTACTTGCAAATGTTCCCAAAGAAGAAGCAATTGTTGATCCAAGAGTAAACCCAAGCATTTGCAAAGCATCCACACCATAATGTTAGCATCAACTATCCATAAACTTGCACCAAATAAACTAAGAAAAATCCAAATGAGAGAGTTGTCCACAAGTTTCTAACAAGATTTACAATGGAGGAGGCTTTGTTTATATAAGAAAAGAGAATAGCAACCTCCTCAATAAAGAATAATAAAATCCCTCTCTTGACATGGTCAAAATACCAAAACCCTAAGTTAAGATGCCAAAACCCTAACCAAATTCCAACAGAGAGGGGAGGGGTGTTGGAATCTAGTTAATACTTAGAAGGGGGGGTGAATCAGCGTTAAGCATAGTTTAACAGTTTTTCACTTTTCCCAATTTCAAACATATATTATATCATGTATGCATTAATCATAAACAATGTTATTCATCATCACATAAACCATACACATTGCACAAGAGATTTAACGTGGAAACCCAAATGGGAGAAAACCACAAAATGCTTTCTTATATAGTAAAAGATTACATGCATAGGAAGTACCAACTTCCAAGATTCTCCAACACCGACTGGAAGGAGGCTTCAACCCCCTGATTTGCAGGCTCCAACCTAAAATAAGCACCAACTTCCTTATTTATCAGCACCAAGTGGAAGGAGGCATCAACCCCCTGATTTACAAGCTCCAACCTGAAGGAAGCTCCAACTCCCTGTCCTTGCCCCTTCCTTCCACTCCAATATAAAAGTAGAAGTTCTTTTGTCTACTAGTTCTCACACACAACTTCAAACTTGTTATGCTTGTTGCTTTACTTTTCTGTGCGCGCTCTTGTTATGTACTTCATTAATCTTGCTCAGCTTTACTCACTTTATATTCTACTTCAATATTGCATACTAGTTCCCATGCTTCATACTCATTAATAACTATGTGCATTGTTCAGCATACTGCTATGTTTCTGTGCACATGCATGTTAATTGATTATGTGTATCATCTGTTGTACTACTCTTATGTCCTTGCGCACTTGGTTTTAAGGTGTATCATACTGCGCATCATCTATTGTACTCAATTCTTATGTTCTTGCGCACTTGGCTCTCTGTTGTATCATCTTCTTTCAAATCAACGATCCATTGATACCCCAGTAATTCAAAGTTTGCCAATTCATAATACTATCTCGTGTTCATCTTCAAGCTTACTTTTCATTCATCAACATCACTCTTATTTATACTCAACTTGATCAAACAATGTCTCCACAAGTTGGGGCTTCTCTAAACGATAACACCCCTTCTTCCTTTCTTTTCGGACAAGCCTACCCAAGCATCTGTCACGTGTCTTAACCCACGCAAATGGGGTACCATACCTTGGTGGATCTTGCACACACTGGATCATTGGCTTAGTGGGACTTGCGCACTGGAGTACCATGACTAGGTGGGATTAAGGACTTGAGAACATAGTTCTATTTACTTCTTCAAATTGACACATGGACACTGGGTTCTCTTTGACATCAATGACAACCAAAGTTCAACAAGGGGGTGCACAACTACAATGAGTAAAATAATACATGAGTGCTACAAAATGACTCCTAAATAGACGAGCGTTCCAAAAGATCCAATCAAATCAATGAAGGAGTCCAAACCCCAAGGTTTGACCCTCAAACACCTCCAAAGTGCAATGACCTCAAGCAATATTATGTGGAAGTGTGCCAAATCATCATCCATGCTCCATCCATTCTCGATAAAGGCCAAATGAAGTGAATGTTCCACTAGAAAAGGCCACACATGTAAGTAATAGCTCCTAGGTGGGACATCACCTCCATAATGGTCCAATAGATGCTAACGACTCCTTCCAAGGGGGAGTATTCGACACAATATAATAATGCCAAGTTCCTCCCTAGGCCTAATGGTGCCAAAACCAAGCCAATTTACAATACAAGTGGCACGTGTGAAAGAATAAGTGGGATGGCCCATAGATAAGTGCCATGTGGATCATCAAAATGCCTCCAAATATGTAGAATATAATGAGGGTGTTAAATTTTTATTAGGGTTAGGGTTTGATGCAGAAAAATCAAATCTTATATACTTTAATGCAAAAATTCAATATAACAAATTTATACTAGAGAAGAATAGTGCAGCAATAACGTAAACAAGATAATTCAAAACATAATTTTCATCTCTTTCAACTTTTTGACTTTAAGACTACCACGGGATCCTTGTGTTAAAGTAATCTTCAATAACATGTAACCAGCAATATAAGATTAACAGTAATGAGTCCAATTAATAATAAGTTAGGGTACTTACCTGGAGTGTGGGACCCTTCCTGTTTTATACTCAGAAATATTTACTTTCAGAATGAGATGAGCCTCTCATAGGCCAATCAAATACTAGGAACCAACTAACCCTCACAGAGGTTAAGTACAAACCAAAGAGAGAGATGAGAGGGTTGTAACACAGTCAACCAAGGACAGTTAAAGACAATCAAAAATTGTAGTTACAGTCTTAATCATAGCAGAAGTCAACAAGGTCACAATTATGATCTCAACAAGATCTTAGTACAAGAGAAGTGACCACAAGTTACTCTCAGCACACCAGATTTGATCACAGATGATCAAGGTCAATTACAAACAAATAGATATGTCAACAATCAAAACTTAGCATAAACAATTTGAACCATTGGTAAGTCTTAACAATTAAATCTAGGAAATAAGACTCAGCATCAACACATAATTTGAGAATTCCAATCTGTGCATACAAGCTGAAACCCACTCAAATAGATAGTCAACAGACAGATTAAGGCCAAAGAGGCACACGACCTCTACAGGTAAGCATGCAGTAGGGTAATTCAAACCCTAAGGCCTCATGACCTACTCAATTGTGCCACCAACACACCCTAAAATCTCACAACCTCCATTAAAGGACAATCAATATGCAAATCTAGGGTCATGGCCTCCCTAAACAATAGATCGGACCTCAAATCAGGCATGCAATAGCAGATCAGACTCCCAGTAGGGATCAAACAGCAGAACAAGTCTCAAACAAGCAGATTAGATCTTGAGCAAGTAGATCGGACTCTAGGCAAGTTGCAACAAGTAAATCAGACCTCAATAAAAAACAAATCGGACCTCAACCAGCTTCTAATAGGGCACGAATTAGATAAACAATTCAGTAGCAGGTTGCGGCGTTCCTTAGTAGAGCTCACGGCTGGCTGGATGGCTTAGTTTAGGAGCATAAAACCCTCAACATTTACTTCAAACCGGATCTACAATATTCAACAAGTGGGTGGCCTTCAAACACAAGCAAGCAACAATGGAACCCTTGACGTCGAGCATAGAAAGAGCAGAGTTGAGATACAAGATATTGGATTGTCAACTTGCTAAATAAGAAACAAAGGACCTCAATATATAGGATATTGGGATCTTCTAGAGAGGTCATAAAATAATTATTTACACAAGTTAGGGTTCCATTAAATTAGGGTAGTACCAATAAGTTCAAAAACAATAAAATATAAAATATAAATAAAGTGTCTTGGGTGGGTACCAACATTTATGGTCAAAACAATAAAGTCATTTTTAATGACATAAAATATAAATGGTGGGTACTAGGGTCATTTAATTAGTTAGGTGAGGGTACAAGGACCAACACATGACCCAACATAAGATAAGTGTGGGTACATAACCCATAACCCCTAGGACCAAGGGTATACCACAAAGTGGACAAATAACCATAGGACCCATAGGACCAAAAACATCAAGGGGTATAAATCAAAACAAGTCAAGGTGGGTAGAAGACCCCACTAACCACAATTCAAAGACAAGGTACAAGACCAATAAACAACAAGGTGTAAAGACCAAGGATGAGCAACCAAGGTGGGTACAACCAATCATCTCTCTCTCAAATGTACAAATGTTCCATACAACCTGAAAGTTCATCATCACTGTATAAGGAAGGGTCCACACTAGACGATGTGATCATGTGGTCCTCCAGACTGCTCCTTAGGTCAATTGCTAGTGGCTCCATCAAGGGGTGGCCAGTCCCTTAAGAAGATCATATAGCTCAACCATCTCGAAGACCTAGGAGAAGAGGACATCACACATCATCATCTTGGTCCACTGACCAAGATCCACCCTGGTTAACTGACCAGGTATGTCGCTGCAGGAACTACTTGGTCCTCGTGACCAAGAATCTGCCTGGTCCCAGACTAGGAGGTCTCTGTCTCAAATTGCAGGACCTGCTTGGTCCTCGTGACCAAGAAACTGTCTGGTCCCAGACCAGAAAACCCTAGAGACAAATAGGGGCCCCAGCCACATGCTAGGGACTTTTCAATGGCATCAACTTGCTTGGTCCCCAACCAAGAACCCCAAGAGACAATTGGGGGCCCTAGGGTACCTTCTAGGGTCTTACTCTTTATTTTGCCTAGTTAACTTGACCAGAAACCCTAGTCAATTGACTAGGGCACCATCCCCTCTGAGAATGGGTCTCACCACTGCACTAACTTTAACAGAGGGCACTCTCCAAAGTTAGCCACATCATCATCAAATCAAGTGTTAGACCATGCTCATGTGTCTAGGGGGTAACCCTTGATGATGCAGACCTCAAAGAAAACCATCAAATACATAAGTAATCACATGGAAAAGTTAGCAAGTGCACTTTACTAGCAATTCAATGTTCCTTTAATGAATATTCCATTAACTTTAGATTTAGTATGGTGTGCCCATTATTAAACCCTTATTATGTGATAGACCCCTAACACAAGATGTAAGTCCTAAGTCTCCAAATGAGGTGAGAGTACATGAATGAATGGTGATGTTGGGAAGAAAGCAATCATGAATTGACCATCACATAAATCTGTATAAGAATCAATTCTACCCCTTAGCTTTACTAAAGAGCTAGGGGTTTAAGATTTGTCTTCCACGTCTGTGCCTTAGAAGAGAGTTCTTTCACGAGTCATCCATCCTTGCATAATTTTTTGTGATCTCTTCTATTTTCTTTTATTTTTATATACAAGCCCTTTTATTTGCTAGTCCCTTTATTTAGATTTAGCTTTGATAACCCAATACATAAGGAACCTGGATCTTTTGCAAGGGGGAATATCTCTCATATATAGCATTTATAGCTTCAACTACATCAACCTTTGAGTACTTTGACTATTTTGATTTGATTTAGGCATCCATACATGTGAATAGTATAATCAATTGCAAAAGGGGAATGATGAAAATGAGCGAAATAGTTCATGAAATGACATGGCATGAAATATGACTAGGTAAAAGTGTAAGATGACATGAAATGAATGTTACACCTACTCAAATTCCTAGGGTTACATTTGAGTCATGAAGCTTTATACTTATTTAAGTAAATTAAGACCACACCATGGTACACCCAAAAGCTATGAAACAATAATTAAAAGTACATGAACTACTATAGAGTAACACCATTAGACCCCTTGTGGTCACATCCCATATACAAAACAACAATCTCATGTTTCACAATATGTCTTGGCATATGTCATAACAATGGCACCAACTGCAACAAGGCCCTTAGCATCTCCAACACAAGAATGGTGCTCTGGCACAATGGAGGTGTCTAGCAAATAACCATGGGCGAACCATAAATCTCATCTGTGGTACTACTAAGATGTTATGGGAGATCACATAGGCAATGAATATCAAGTCACCCCTATATGTCAAGGGGTAACAGAGCCCAAGACCCCTACACAGTGAAACTCAAAGCTGTCAACCACTCAAGCTAGCCCACCAAGTTAATAAAGCATGCATTTCACTACAATGTGTGTATTTCCCTCTATTTATTTATTTTTGTAATGTTCTATATTTAGTTCTCTCTTTTATACACAAAGTTCTCCAACTTTGCACATCCACCTAATTTCATCCATGATCAAGGTCAATACCCTTTCGTTGTGTTGCATGTCCATCTTACATGTCAAAATACAAGAACGTTTGTCTCCAAATATATGATCCATCCAACTCCCTTCCATGTCACCAACCCAAACAAATTCCAATCACAAAATGGAACAAAGGGGGGGGCAAGAGATCCTATCAAACTATTACTCTAAGAGGCCCTTGCAAAACGGAGGAACAATGGACTAGTTCATCCAAATTTTGCAATGAGTCCCCACCACTACAAATGCATCTTCTTTGATGAGTCTCTAGCAATAACCATGGGTGAACCATAGATCTCATCTATGGTACTGCTAAGATGTTATGGGAGATCACATAGTCAATGAACATCAAGTCACCCTTATATGTCGAGGGATAACAGAACCCAAGACCCCTACATGAAACTCAAAGCACTCAACCACTCAAGCTAGCCAACCAAGTTAATAAAGCATGCATTTCACTATAATGTGCGTGTATTTCCCTCTATTTATTTATTTCTGTAATGTTCTATATTTAGTTCCTCTTTTATACACAAAGTTCTCCAACTTTGCACATCCACCCGATTTCATACATGATCAAGGTCAATACCCTTTCGTTGTGTTGCATATCCCATCTTACATGTCAAAATACTCATACATTTGTCTCCAAATGTATGATCCATCCAACTCCCTTCCATGTCATCAACCCAAACAACCTCCAATCACAAAATGGAACAAACGAGGGGCAAGAGATCCTATCAAACTATTACTCCAAGAGGCCCTTGCAAAACAAAGGAACAATGGACTAGTTCATCCAAATTTTGCAATGAGTCATGCATCTTCTTTGACGAGTCAATGCTTTAGCAAAGTTACATCTTTCAGAGTACAAATTAAATTGGAAATACCTTGATTTGAAAAAAAATATAGATAAAACAATGGCTAGACCAACTAGAAGGTTAATTCTCTATTAACAATATCACCATTAAGGAAAAGAATACTTTGGCACTTCTAAAAGCACTTTCCCATCTCAAGCATTGTTGGGATGGACATTGTCATTGAGCTGCCCCAGAAAACAAAGAGGGTAATCCCTTGTTTGAAGACAAGGGTCCAACCTGGGGAGTAGACACACCCATGGTAGAGTACGAGGACCATAACTAGTGACAATGCAACAAGGACCAAGATCAATTTGTACAATATTACCCCAATGCCTTCCATATCCTATCTTCAAAACTAGGTAATATGGACATCAAGAGGCAAAGAGTCCTCAAATATCACAGTAGTGTACACAAGCATATCCACATTGAGATGGAACTCTAGAATGTCTCATCATTGAGAATGGGGTATGAATGTAATATGGTGAAGATCAAAGCCAACCAATGTAGAGGATAACGGCAAGGTACGCAATGTCCCAATCATCAACGAAAGCCAAAGGGCATAGGCAAATTGTGTGGCATCCACAAGAGTAAGCGGCACTGAAAGGAGGAGTATTGCATCCAACAAGCCTTGATAGCAAAAATGCAAACCTCTACCAAAGCTTACACCAAAATTTGCACCAACATCAACACCATAGACCAAGGAGATTATAGATGCAAATCCAAAGATTGTCATTGCCACTACACAAGTACAACCTAAGTATCCAAAGGAAGAGCGTCCCTTCTGCTCAAAAATATGGGTCAAGGGGGAAACTCTAAAAATCATTATCGATAGTGGCGACCAAAAGAACTTGACATCAACAAAGGTTTTTCAAAGGTTGAACCTCCCAACATCATGTCGCCCTCAACTTAAATCAATGGGTTGAATCAAGGTCTAAAGATAGACACTAACCAGTAGTGTCTCCTATCATATGCTATAGAGCCCTTCAATGATGAAGTAATTTGTGATGTGCAACCACACGTTCGGTCTCCTCAACCCCTAAAGGTTTATGATGTTTTTAACTTTTTAGCCATCCCTACATGTGGAAATGGCATGTTTCTCAATTGAGACCATGGAATGGTATTATCACCTTGGGAGATCAAGCCTACAAGATACCAAATGCTAACCCTAGCACCACGATCTCTCTAACTAAGCATCACACAATAGAAAACATTGATTGCCTAACTAGGAAGTTAGTCGTTCAAATGATCCAGGCACAAGAAAAACTAGGTCCAAACTGCACAAAGAGTTGATGCAATAGGGACTGTCAATTTCAATACAAATGATCCGAACATCCATGATTCATTTGGATTGTCCGAAACAATTAGGGACCATTTGGACGAGTTTAGAAGATGTAGAGTGATTTTGTGTAATTTTGGATCTTGAACTTCCAAAGCCCAATTCAAGCCCATCTTGTTGTTTTTTAAGCCCCCAAAGCTTTCCGATAAGCTTTGGAGCACCCAATTTTGAGTTCATATGCAGAAGTTATTTTCTTGGCAAATTGATGGTCAGTTTTACACCTCAATGCACCACCCGATGTGGCAATATACAATTTATGTGACCATAAAATGTATATTAAAAGCAGCTACCATGATACACTGCAGCCTGCAGGAAAACCAGTGTCCCTACACCAAAAATATCAAAAAATCCCCAAATGCTAAATGCAATCCAATAAAAGCATTAAGAAACACTACATAAACCACAGTAAATATGGACATGGACCACAAAAATACAGTTTAACGTGAATTCCACCAGTGGCCACAACATGTGCTTGGAGGAATAACAAATCAGTTACCATCTATCCTGCCATAGTATAACCGCGGGCTCCTTCCAGTGGTTAAAAATCCTAACCAGTATGGTTTAATATGGTTTAACTGACAGCAATATCCATCAGGGATCAACGTAATGACAAGATTTATTAGATCTTGGTACAGATTATTCTTCTTTTAGGCACAGGTTGAGAATTAAGTATATATGAGGGCCAGGATATGTGGGAAATGATCAAGCCGCAACATCGTAAAAGACTCCGTGTCATGGGGGGCATAATAATATGTAGTAGGGAATGATCATGCACTAACTATCATATAAGACCCCATGTCAGTTGACACACATTGAGAAGTAATTAAAAGTCATTCTTGGGAAATGTTGTGCCTGCAAGATCGTGAACATTTTTTTAAATGATCGAGAAGATCGACGATTAAACTATTACTATTCTCACAACTCATCTTGAAACATTGCCTTCCAGTCATAGATCCCTGTTACCATTCACCTGTTAGATATGCTTTGATATAACATTGCAGTAGCAATTTATGGATACGGTCTGCTCTCAGAAATAGCATCTCTCTTGAGCATTTATCTCACACCTTTTAAACTTTATTGCTACCTTCTTCTTTTTTCCAACTAAGCTGAGCCTAGGCCAGGGCCAGCCCTAATGTTGGGTGAGAGAACGATCTGCCCACAAGTAGGATGCTACAAGACTCGGTACCTTAGTCTGGCCTGTTAGGCTATTGAACCATGACAGAAAATCCTACAGGAAAGCCAAAATTGAGAATGGCACCTCTTGAGCATTCATCTCCATTTATTACTCAAACACATATAATCATTTCACTGAATCAATTTACACATTCGCTCTACCTTAAACTGGTGCGTTGGGAGTTTTAAGGAAGAAAGGACACTAACTACAACCAAGCATCCAACTTGTCAAAAACATGAATCGACGAGTGCCAAATCAATCCTTACACTCAGAATGTCAATGCAGTTTTACAAGGCGAACAGAATAACAGGTCTAAATTTTTTTTAACTAGATTATTGAAAACAACCATTTTTCTGAATGATTAAAAACAATTTTTGCAAACAGTATCAAAAAACTGCCACTTAAATTCTAATAAGAATGAAAATGAAAATGTTGAAGAAATCAAGCAAAATCCCAGCATGGCGATCATGGTGGAAAACATAATAATAATTATACATCAGGTCTAATACAAAATTCCATTGCCAGCACAAGCTCAAGTGACGTTGCTGGATCTTAAGTTGAAGCATTTAGGCCCAAAACTTGCCACAAAGAAGGCATGGATACCTCAAGTGCCAATAAAGACGGGCCCCTTTTACAACTGGAATCTCCAAGGAACCACCCACTACATATGTCGCCAAAATTTCAAGGTCTTACACTCTAGAAGCATTTCCTGTGCACAATCGATGGACCGGATTCTTCGTACTCTGATTTTGCAATCCACATCTGCAATGCACCCATAATTAAAGAAAAAATTGGATTGTTTGAGAGCACTCAGAAGGAAACACATGCAGACACACAAAAATGAAAACAAAATGTAGAATATACCTGCTGGAAGGTACTCAAAGATGCCAAGATAGAGCCTCCAATCCAGACACTGTACTTTCTCTCTGGAGGTGCCACCACCTTTATCTTCATACTACTTGGAGCAAGTGCAGTGATTTCTTTACTCATACGATCGGCAATTCCAGGGAACATGGTTGAACCACCACTTAATACAACATTCCCATATAAGTCTTTACGAATGTCCACATCACACTTCATGATGGAATTGTAGGTTGTTTCATGGATGCCAGAAGATTCCATCCCTATCAAAGATGGCTGGAATAACACCTCTGCACATCTGAACCGCTCAGCACCGATTGTTATCACCTGACCATCAGGAAGTTCATAGGTTTTCTCTATAGCCGAACTTGTTTTTGCAGTTTCCAGTTCCTGGTCATAGTCAAGGGCAACATATGCTAACTTCTCCTTCACATCTCGTACTATCTCACGCTCTGCGGTTGTAGTAAAAGAGTACCCACGCTCAGTAAGGATCTTCATCAATGAATCAGTCAGATCACGCCCGGCAAGGTCCAGTCTGAGGATGGCATGAGGCAAAGCATATCCCTCATAAATTGGGACAGTGTGTGTAACACCATCACCAGAGTCCATCACAATACCTGGAAAGAATATCAATAAACTATACACATTAGCCTCTCAAATTATAGTAATGAAACTGGTTAACAGAAGAATGCAGTATTTGCAATCAATGAATGCAGTAATAGTTCAGAATATCACACCAGTTGTACGCCCACTTGCATACAAAGAAAGCACTGCTTGAATGGCAACGTACATGGCAGGCACATTGAATGTCTCAAACATTATTTGTGTCATCTTCTCTCGGTTAGCCTTTGGATTAAGAGGTGCCTCTGTGAGCAAAACAGGATGGTCCTCTGGAGCTACACGGAGCTCATTGTAGAATGTGTGATGCCAAATCTTCTCCATATCATCCCAATTGGTCACGATACCATGATCAATTGGATATTTGAGTGATAGAATACCACGCTTTGACTGAGCTTCATCACCAACATATGCATCCTTCTGCCCCATACCAAGCATGACGCCCGTGTGCCTTGGTCTACCAATAATACTGGGAAAAACTGCACGAGGAGCATCATCCCCCGCAAATCCTGCCTGCCATTAACATTGCAGACATTATCTAACTACACAGGATTACATAATACAATATTGCATGAAGATATTGATATGCAAAACAAATATTCTTGATTGACATATACTGAACTTCCAACATAGATTACTCACCTTAACCATCCCAGATCCATTGTCACAGACAAGAGGCTGGATATCCTCATCGGCCATTTTTGCTCAAGATAAGAAAAAACCTGTAACAGAAAAGAACCATCACTTCAACCCAAAATCCACTGAAAAAGGAGAATAGACATATTATAGTCAAAAGAAAAAAAGATAAAACTCCAATGCTTGTAATCCCACGTCAAGGGATGATAATAATCTCCAAAACAACATGAATCCTGTGGCAGAATCCAAGGAGGGATCACTGCATCACCAATGAGGAAACTGAAATATACCCATAAAAGGTATTATAGTTTTACTCTCCAAATACAGACCACATCATACACAATGCTGCTATCAACCTTAGTTCCACAGAATCTTTCAACTCCATGCAATTTACTGGATACGTACTCATGTAGGTAATTAATCCCATTAGGAAGCACCCACAATTCTGAGATTGAGCCTAGATATAGATAAACTTCAACACCATCCACTCTGTAGCTTAAATGCAAGTGAGAAGATGTGCATTGAAAGTTGGTCCAAAGCTAGAAACTGAGAATGAACCTAGCTTAAATTCAAGTGACAAGATGTGCATTGAAAGTTGGTCCACAGATTAACAATGATTCTAATGGTTATACTCTTTCCAAGGCAAACCACAATTTGAAGAAGTTACAAACCAAAAACTTAGAACTCAATTTTTCTTTTTCTTTTCTGAAAAATATTAGGAAAACTAACAAGTGCTGACAGCAGCAACAACAGAAGCAAAAACAGCAGTAATAATCATACCAGCAACAGCAGATTCAGTACCAGCAGCAAAAAATTCCAACAATTTTCTAGCAAAAGATCTGATGGCAGATTCCATAGAACTGACAGCATGAGAAAAGAAACAGTTCCTACAATTAACAACACCTGATGCTCAAAACTCACAGCAGATATGGTCAAACTTTCCTGAGAAGTTGTGGATGTGAAGCCAGGCCAAATCAAAGGCAGTACTCGCGGCCCAAATAGTTTATTTCAGACTCATACCAGCGACAGCAGATTCAGTACCAGCAGCAAAAAAATTCCAGAAATTTTATAGGAAAAGATCTGAGAGCAGATCCCATAGCACTGACAGCAGGAGAAAAGAAACAGTTCCTACAATTAACAACACCTGATGCTCAAAACCCACAGCAGATATGGTCAAACTTTCCTGAGAAGTTATGGATGTGAAGCCGGGCCAAATTAAAGGCAGTACTCTTGGCCCAAATAGTTTATTTCAGACTACCTGCAATAGCACACTTCACAATGCCTCTACTTTAATGATTAAGAGGCTCTATTATGGTACTCCTCGATGGACTGAGTCGAGTTGATCACGTGAGTTGAGATGATCATACTCCTCGATGGACTGAGTTGAGTTGATCGTACTCCTCAAGAGTCCTATGTGAACTATGGTTCTTGTGTGGAACATTTGATCGTACTCCTTGATGGACTGAGTCGAGTTGATCACATGAGTTGAGTTGATCGTACTCCTCGATGGACTGAGTCGAGTTGATAGTACTCCTTGAGAGTCCTGTGTGGAACATTGTGATCATAGTCCTCGATGGACTGAGTCGAGTTGATCACGTGAGTTGAGTTGATCGTACTCCTCGATGGACTGAGTCGAGTTGATCGTACTTCTCGATGGACTGAGTTGAGTTGATCGTACTCCTCGAGTGTCCTATGTGGAACATTGTGATTGTACTCAATGGACTGAGACGAGTTGATCACATGAGTTGAGTTGATCGTACTCCTCGATGAACTGAGTCGAGTTGATCGTACTCCTCGAGAGTCCTGTGTGGACTATGTTTCTCGTGTGGAACATTGTGATCATACTCCTCGATGGACTGAGTCGAGTTGTTCACATGAGTTGAGTTGATTGTACTCCTCAATGGACTGAGTTGAGTTGATCGCACTCATCGAGAGTCCTGTGTGGACTATGGTTCCTGTGTGGAACATTGTGATTGTACTCCTCGGTGGACAGAGTCGAGCTGATCACATGAGTTGAGTTGATCATACTCCTCAATGGAGTAAGTTGAGTTGATCGTACTCCTCGATGGTTTGTGATCGTACTCCTCAATGGTTTGTAATCGTACTCCTCGATGGACTGAGGCGAGTTGATCACATGAGTTGAGTTGATCGTACTCCTCGATGGACTGAGTTGAATTGATTGTACTCCTCGATGGTTTGTGATTGTACCCCCTCGATGGACTGAGTCGAGTTGATCACATGAGTTGAGTTGATCGTACTCCTCGATGGACTGAGTCGAGTTGATCGTACTCCTCGAGAGTTTTGTGTGGACTCCTAGTCCTGTGTGGACTGTGGTCCTCTGTGGACCCAGATGAGTTCTATGTGGTCTCCTAGTCCTATGTGGATTGTGGTTCTGTGTGGACTGAGATGAGTTTTGTGTGGTCTTCTTGTCCTCTGTGGACTGTATTGATCACACTTCTCAACTGATTGAGTTTTGTGGATGGACCTTTCTTATGATGACGAGATGTACAAGACAAGTTGTGACGATCAGATGATATTCAAATGTCATGAAGCCAGTGTTGAAGAATACTTTCCTTGCTAAGAGAGAGTGTTAATGTTATTTGTAGCATCAAAAGATAATCTTATCTTGTATTTATTATGTACACTTGTGGAGGGCCAAAGGAAAGATTTAAAACCCTAAAAGAATGAAAAACAATGCCACAAAGAAATAGTAGGCCAACCTACAAAAGAAAATAAAATAAAATGTATTTTATTATGCAAAAAGTGAATTCGGCCCAATTTAAGAAGGCAAGTTGGCCTGGAGTGGAAAAAGGCCAGAGAACCAATATAAATACAAGTGACACCCTCCTCCTTTGGACAAGCAACCAATTCGCTCAAGACTGCTACTCAAGTGCACAAGAGGGAGAGAAGAAGACTACAGGGTTGTAGAAGACTGATTTTGGGGCTCTTTCTTTTGTATCTTCTTTATTTGTGATCTCTCTTGATATAGATCACTTTCATATCTGATGTACTTATATTATGTATTGAATTTCTGAGTAAGAAAGGTTTGTTGGGTTTTTCCCGAGTTTGGGTTTTCCCAGGGTAAACTATTGTGTCTCTTGTGTTCTTGTGCTTGATTATGTGAAAATTATACTGCTATATCATTGAAAATCTAAGAGTTACAATCCTCAATCAGTGACATTTATGAGTGGAAGTTACAAAACACTGAATATAGGTGGAGTTACAAAGGTTCTCATGAGTGAGGGACATTGATGTGAGCATGGATAACATCAGCCAATAATGTGAGATGCATAACAATCTATGTTATGAAAAGCAAAAACTGCTCACAAGTAATATAACGGTAACAGATCAGGTTATTTCAACATCGTAACAACCCCCCTCCTTGAATCACTTTGGCTTAAAACAATCTACAGTTGGATGTTGCAGTAATTCAATTCCTTCCCATGTAGCATTTACTGAGGATGAATCCTTTCTTTGAATGAGATAGTACATTAATCTACAGTCTTTATCCTGTATCGTCATCTCCTCAAATTTTCAAGGTAGCAAAAATTTCACAGCAACCATTGCACTTTCCTGCCAAAAGGGATCTTTCATATTTAGTGTTCACTAAAGATCTAAAAGAACCTCTTTTGTTGCATTAATGAAATAATGAACCATTAAGTCGGCAGCCAAGTCACCAAGGCAAGGCCTCCCACTATAAGGGTTGCAAAAGGGCCAAATGTGCTTTCTTGGAAAAACGTTAAGTGCAGCAGATGTCTGTTTGCAATATTCTTACTTTTGCATTGAACAACTCTGTTGGTAATAAGTCATATTCCATCAGATTTAGAACCCTCCTTATACCATGTTTTCCAGTATGTTATATATTTGACAACTAACAGCCTATCTACTGGCACCAATTCTTCATCCTCCACTAGGTTTATGTATATCAAGAGTACATTCTGCAACATTAAATGTAAACTCATGGAACCAATGCAACAGTCATCGTAGAAAAAGGCCATGCATGGGGAACAATGCCAATTACAACTATAAATCTAAGGCCATATGTAGACATGGTACATATTGTCGCAATTACGTCCAATTTCTTTACCATGGCTGGTCATTACTTCCAAAAAATTCTACTTCTTTTAAAACAGGCAAAGAGATGTAAGCAAAGGAAATTGCTTTCACTGACTTTAAGCTTGTCCCTTTCTACTACAAATGAATAATTTCAAGAGAATTCTCACTCACTAAAACCTTGTCCCTTTCTATCTCTAACGAGTAATTTCAACAGAATTCTCACTTACTTTTCAATGTAGAAAAAATGGGTGATCTACAGATAAAATCAGAAAATTTTGCGATTTTTCCCCACCCCAATAAATCACCATTAAAAAACTGCAGTGTTTTCACAAAATCCTGCTACTTTAAAAAAATAATATAATACTGAAATAAGGAATTAGAATAATATTAACAAAAAACCTACAATGTGCAATTTTGGGACTCATTCTGCATTTTCTCACTTGCTGACTGTGATTCTGGGAGAAGGAAGATGATTGTTACAGCATAGCTCGAGGAGAGATGTGGTCTTTAATTCGTGTAACAAATATTTCATGGATTAACATTTAATGTATGAAAAAAGTTAAACATTCTATGATTTAGACCTCTTCCTATTTTCCATCACCGGAATCAGACCAGGTAATCTTTGCGGAAATTGCAATTCTGCATTGTTGAAATTGTTGTTTTGGGGTGCAAAAATAGATTCAGCACCCTCCAATATGTTAAAGTTAATGCAGCTACGAGACTCATTCTCATGGAGGATGGCACCCTAGTCAGTTAACTAGGGTTCCTGGTCAATTAACTAGGCAAGGTAAGTCCCTAGAAGGTACCCTAGGGCCCCCTGCAGTCTACTGGGGTTCTTGGTCTGGGACCAGACAGTTTCTTGGTCACGAGGACCAAGCAGACCCTGCAGGCTGAGACAAAGACATCCTGGTCTAGGACCAAGCAGGTCCTGCAGGTGGTTGATCAACATTCAGTCTAGGAATGAAGTTCAGCTTGGGGTTGTGGAACATTCTCCGAGAGAATGGAGGACCTAGTCAGGAACCAAGAGGTTGATCAACATGATTCAGTCTGGGACTGAAACTCAGCCTAGGGCTGAGAGCCATTCTTTATGAATGGAGGATCTTGGTCAATTAACCAAGATGATGATGTGTGATGACCTCCTCTCCTAGGTCTTCGAGATGGTTGAGCTAGGTTGTTTCATCAAGGGACTGGCCACCCCTTAATGAAGTCACTAGCACTTGACCTCAAGAGCAATCAAGAGGACCACAGGATCACATCATCCAGTGTGGACCTTCTTTATACAATGATGATGAACTTTCAGTTAGTGTATGGAACACTTGTACATTTGAGAAAGAGATGGATTGGTTGTATCCCTACCTTTTTTGTATACCCTTGGTCTTCCCACCTTGTTGTTCTTGGTTTTGTGGTTAGAAGGTCTACCACCTTGTCTTGTGGTTAGAAGGGTTGTCTTCCCACCTTGTGGGTACACCTTTGGTCTTGTGGTTTGAAGGGGTGTTTACCCACCCTTGATCCATGGGGTTTAGCCATGTGACAACCTTGTTTTATGTTGACCTTTACTTATGGGTCTTATGTGCTAGCGTTCCCTTTTTAATGTGGTACCTAAACCCCTTCGTTATGATGTCTTAACTTTTATAAGTGGTGACCCTCCTTAATGTATGGTATCTTTACCTATTTGTTGGAAACCCAAACTCAATGAAGAATTATAAGGGATCCCTTTCTAGAAGCCTTTAAGGGGCTATAAATACTAGCCCAATTTCTTCATTTACACATCATCATGAAGACATATCTCAGCTCTGGTTTTTCTTGGTACTGCTCCAGGGTTTATGGCACTCCAATTCTAGTTGATGTTAGGGGTTTAAGGAAACTACTGCTACTGCTGCTAGGGTTTGATTCTTGTACTGTCCACCTATTGAAGCTTGATGCCCAAGACTGTGACTACTACTAAGGTTACGCTACCCTTTTATGGGCTGACTTGCTATCCGTAACCTTCATTGGGATAGGGCCGTTGCCTTTGTGAGTGTGTTTGCTGTCCTATAGACTGTTTTGGTGAGGCCGCATGCCTTGCGCTCTGATCTAGCAGCCCGTGGACTGTTTGTGGATAGGCCACATGCCCTAATGGACTGTTTTGTTGCTCTATGGACTGTTTCGATAGGCCACATGACTTTGAGGACTGATCCATGGTCTTTGTGGACTGTTTTGTTACCCTGTTTACCTAAGTGAGTTGATTTGCTGCCCTGTGGGTTTGTTTTGGGCAGGCCGCAGCCTCTAAGGCTGCCTGTGAGCTGTGTTAGAGAAGGCCGCAGCCCTGGGCTGCCTGCTACCCTCTGTTGTGGGCTGTCAGAGCAGGCCGCGGCCTGCTTGTAGGCTGCTAGTATGGGCTGCAGCCCTAGGGCTTTCTACCAACCCCTTTCATGGACTATTTTGAGGCTACTTGTGGAGGTCTCTGCTTTGTGTAAGCCATATCTACTATGTTAATGCTTGCTTGGGTCAGATGACTCAGATCTACTTGTTTAGGACTTCCTTTTGGTCACCTGTGGAAGTCTCTGCTTATTGGGAATTTGTTTGGGTCGGATCTACTAAGATTTGAGGTATGATATTTTTGTTGGGTGACTGTTTGGGCTGCTACTGTGATTTGATTGTAAGTGACCACCATTGCTTTGCTTAAGGGCTGCCACTTTGGAATGTGTTTGAGGCTACCCTTGTGTCCTCTATTTGACTGTCTTGGTTATCCTTCAGCCCCTTCCATCTCTCTCTCTCAGGTATGTACTAACTCTCAGGTAAGGGTCAGATTGTTCCAATTGATTGACTTGCCTCTGAGAGGCACAGTCTGTTCTGAAAGTTAGTTTTCTGAGTACAAAGGAAGGTCCTACCTCATCAAGTAAGTTGTTAGACTTGCTCTTTTGGATTTTGAATTAGATCTATTACTGCTGCTATAACTTTGTCTAACTAGCTACTGTTCTTCACATGTTATCGTTACTGTATGTTTCAACTTTAACACAGGGACCTCTTTGGGAGTGTTGAAGTTGAAAGAGATGAAAATTACGTTTTCATTTATCTTGCTTTGCTATAGCTGTACTATTCTACTTCCAGTACTAATTTAAAAATTCATTTTTAGCATTAAAGTATAAAAAAAAAAAAAAAAATTCTACTTCAAACCCTAACCTAACCCTAAATATAACACAATACCCCTCTACCACAACCAGATTGTGCAATGTTAGCATCTGATATCTACAATTCAACCAGTCTAAAATGATCCTTGCCAAATTTCAGGCGAAAATACTATTTCCCCTCATATTATTCTCAGTGGCTAGAATAAGGTCATTTTGTAGCACGTTAAAAATATTAGACTTGTGGTGATCGGTATCTGCTTGAGGTTGCATAACAAAAACCTTAATATTGCAATTCAAATCTTGTAGCTTTGTGCAAGGTGCTATTAAAATGTTTTCTTAAGGGCAAAGTCAACTAAGGACAAATATTATGGTGGATTATTTATGTAGATATGTTTATATGATATACTTGAATAGGATTCTTAAATTAGCTCAGGGTGTACCTAAAAAGCATGCATTGTTTCACCTCTGCCCTTTAACAGAAAGTCTACAAAATTCTATGCAAAACACCTCTTGTAAGTTGCAAGTACTTCTTCATTTAATCGGGGCATGTGTATGTGTGGAATGGCATGTAAATGGTGTCTTATTAAAGTGGGTGAAATCTGCTATATATATATTTGATAAAGTGGATGTACCTGAAAAGCATGCATTGTTTCACCGCTTCCCTTTAACAGAAACTTTACAAAATGTTATGCAAAACACCAGAAACTTTACAAAATGTTCCTCTTGTAAGTTGTCCATACTTCATTTAATAGGTACTATGTATGAAATGATTGTAAATGGTGTCTTGTTAAGATGGTGAAGACTGCGCATATATATAGTTATGCAGAGGCCAGTAAACGCTTAAGACATCCACATTAAAGAGGGAGTGTGTGTGTATATATGTATATATATATATGCAGTTTTCAACCCTGGTTGAGTTAACTAATTCCATAAGAGATTCTTCTGTGACTGTAAAGTAAAACTGCATGTATTTTAATTTGCATTGCGTGTGTCAAGTGACTCTAGTTCTGTTAAAGGCTGGACAATATATCATCACTAGTACATCAGACATTATAGGCATGTACAGAGCAGCAGTTACTCGCAATCATATGAAAATCAAAATCTCCGGGAATAAGATTGAAGCGAGTTCTGACATGTAAAATGAAGCGCACAACACTGCCAGCAAAGAAAATAAACTTCTAGAAAATATGTAAGAATGTAACAAGTTATGCATGGGAAAGTGGCCCTCGAATAACAAGCCTAGCCCTTGGAACCCACCAATGGAGTAGTGCAAATTCATACTCATTCAAACAACATAGATATATTCCTGTAAATTGCCATAGCTTTATATGAATTCTTGTAAATGCCTACGGGTTACCGTTTTGTTGCTTGACATGCAGAAACAAAACATTTGTGAGAAAGTAATATTTTTTTGAATTTTCATATGGTATAGGCTAGTCTTAATGAGGAAATGAAAAATACCTGCTTACAAACGGTTTCGACTTTGCACCAGTAAATCACAGAGGCCTTATTCACCTTTCTCCTTCGCTACTTCCACAAAAATACTATGGCAAACAAACTTATGGCAACAAAACCGTACAAAAACGTTCCATAAGGGTTTTCACCGAGGTTACTTACCGCTAAACTTAGAAAATCCTCTAACGTTGGCGTTGGCAAGAAGAGATTTAAATTTAAGGTATTTAAATTAAATCCAACGGCAGAGAACGTATCTGAAATTGAACACACCTACGTGGATGGAGGAAACGAAGTATTACCTACGACCCACTAAATTGGCAGAAAAAGTAATATTAAGAGGTTGAATCTGCTGGTGTTGGCATACTCTTGATTTTCTTGGACAAGCCGTCGATATTAGGCGGGAGGTTGCTCCTGTCCGTTGGATCAACGGATTTTTCTTTATCATTCCATTGACCGTCAGATCGTCTTGATGGACCACCATACTCTTATAAGTTTGAGAGTCTCTAAAGCAACCCAATATTTTCATAAATCTTGAAACGGCATGGAACTATGTCCTTCGTGACTTTTTTGCTTCGTCGTATTCCAAGGAAAATGAGATTTTCAATGTCGTTTTGGATAATCTTTGGATAATCTATCTTATAAACCCCATCTTATTTTGTTTGTACGTGTGGAACATCCTTGGTGAAAGCTTTGATAAGGAGCTGGAAGAAGCATTTGGACAAAAGATAACACTAAGGAGTGGTAGGATACAAAGCCTGGTGCAATTATATATGTTTTTTTGCAATGTTATCCTTGGATATCCTTCAAGGCATTTATTAACCACCTTGGTATGTCTATCTGTCTGAGGTGGTAGGAGGTACTCATAGTTAATGAGGTCCCAACTGGATACCTTAGGAATTCCGTGAATGATTGTTAGACATAATGGATAAATTGGCTACACCTTGCAGAATGGTGGTGCACTAGTACATATCATACTGCGACAAAAATGACCGCTTTTGAAGTCTTATATGGGTATCCACCTCCAATAGCTAAAGAATATTTTATCAACAATTTCAAAGTTCCGACGGTGAAAGATTATCTAGCAACTTCCGATGAAGCAAGGAATTGTATGAAGCAACAAGTGAACTTAAAGAGAATTGATCATGAATTTGAAGTAGGTGATTGGGTGTTTGTTCGTCTCCAACCATACAAACAAACCTCGCTCAAAAATTCCAAAAATCATAAACTTGCGCCCAAGTTATATGGTCCTTATCAAGTACGGAAGCGAGTAGGTCAAGTGGCTTATGCTCTAGATATACCAAACAAATTAGGGAAACTACATGATGTTTCCCATGTTTCATGCTTAAAGAAAAAAATTGTTTCAACAACTCACATACAAACAAAGTTACCCCTGTTAGATGATGAAGGGAAATTGGTGCTATAACTTAAATGCATTTTAGAAGTTAAAACCAGAATGCTTCATTCCATATCAGTCAATGAGTACTTTGTCAAGTGGAAGAATTTGCTGGAAGGTGAAGCTACTTGGGAGAATGAAGATTTTAGATTGAGACACTTATCCTCACCAATACTTCATGGATGAAGTATTTCAGGGAGGGATGACTTGTAATATACTTAAATGTATATTTCCATTATTAAATAATTTGTATTGATTATTATTGATTTATGATACGTCAGCATTGAAAGGACACAATGATTAAAGTGTCTGTCCATATTTTATATAAGTTGTACAATAGTTCATTGTACTCATGATATTAATTTATAATAAAATAATTATTATTTGGAATTATCCATTCCATCGTCTAACTCGACCTTTGTAGTAGTGACAGGAACACTGTGTTCCACAATGATGATCTATTTTCCCTTATCCAACTCAAAACAAAGTCTAAGCCAGAATCAGATAATGCGACTTTTAGCTTGGCCAATAGTAATTGTTTGGAATGGCATTCATTAGTGTTGTGCCAAGGGATTTTGTGGATCTCACACCACTTTCCAATGTCCTTCTTCGACTTCTTGTTACTCTTATTTGAATGTGATTTGGAATGGTTGTCCAAAAGGTTAATTATCCTCGTTATGTCATTTGTTCTAGTAGTTAGGGCTACCTTTACCATTCTCTTGCTATGGTTGACTCGAAGACCCGACTCCAAGTGAAGTGATGTCTTGTGAGACCCCAACTTGGGTCTCCTTTAACTTTTATATACAGTCAGATATTTCAGTTCTGTTCAAAATTTCTGTTTTGTTTCTGTTGTATTTTCTGTTCCTGTTTTTGTTAAGTTTCTATCCTCATTACTAGTTTTTTTTTTTGCTGTAAAAAAAAACAATAAATAAAGTGTTTACATTTACCAAAATTGAACAACTATAATTCTGTTATGTCTACCTCTAACCAGTTATTGTTGTGCAGGAGTAGCAGATATAACAACACAGCAGATAAACTTTTGTAATTTACATTTTTACATAATTTACAAGGTAGAATGATAAAATATACCTGCTAGAAAATACCTGTAGGTAGCTTGCAGATCCCCTTTGTTGCTGTTTCTCCTTGCTGTTGTTGTTTCTCCTTGCTTTTATCTGCAGTCAAGAGCCTTCCCCACAGTTCTGAAACTCAACCAGCCAAACCAGTTTTGCCACCCTGCCAACTGGCGAGGTCTCGCCGACCACCCAGCTCCAAAGGTACCCCTTTGGACCCCCGAGCCCAAACCGAGTACAAACCCAAGCTGTTGTATCCCTTTAGAAAACAATCACCAATAAAACCCCTTCTTTGCAGCTCTGCTCTCCAAAACTTCCCCCAAAAATCATAAGGTCAAGAGCCCCCTACTCCTTCCTCCCTTCTCCCTTTTATCCCCTTCACTTGCCGACTCTCCCCCTCATTACTACCCATATCCCTAAATTAAATTTCATCCAACCCATTCATCTACCATGTAAGTCCTCGAGCCCTCAACTTGGACTTGGACTTTTTAAATATTAAATTAATATTAAATTAATATTAAAAGTGTTGGTTGGGGTCACTTCTCAACCGTAACTTCAATTCCATTAAATTTAATTCTTTTACTTAATATAATAATTTAAACATATCCTAACTCATATTTCCATTTTTGACCATTTAATTAATAAATAATAAATGTTACATAAATATTATATAGTTTAAATTTACGGTTGGTTCACCAATTTAATTTAATTAATAGTAATAGTCAATTGATTAACTACTATTAACCTAATCATTTACTTAATGGTTTCTAATGTTTATAATATGTTAATTCCCTCCAATTATAAATTTAACTAATTCAATTTATCAATTATGAAACATAATCCCATCAATGTAATTCATAACATTATCAACGTGTAATTATACTAATTAAATAAAATTAACTAAGATTTAATCGACTTTACCTGGTTCCATTTTAATTACATCTTAGTTGTAATTAAACTACTTAACAATTAATCAAGCATCCTAATTAATTGCATTAGTCACTATCTCGGTTAACCTTAGCTTTGCTTATTAATCAACAACAATTAATTATTAATGGACAATAGTTAATCATTAATCGACATTATTAACTCTAATCGACTTTATTAATCTTAATCCACAAAATTTAATAGTTAATCTACATTATTAACATTAATCATCATTATTAACTTTAATCGACACTGTTAACATTGATCAACAATAGTTAATTACTAAACGACAGTAATTAATCATTAAGCGACATTAATTAACATTATTACTCAACAATATTTCATGTAATTTATACTATGTAGGCGAGTTACGTAAGCGTAGCTACTGCTTACATTCCTCACGTAAGTACACTAAAAGTAATAATTCACATACATCAATCATAATCAAGGAACTTATCTTTTACCGACACATGTTTTAACGTAGTTTGCAAGGTACATTCCATTAGCTTACTGAAACTCAAGTTACGACAATTCATACATCGTTGATTTTGACACATACTAATCAAGGGTTTTACACACCTACAGTTAGATCTTGGTTTCACCCCTACCTCACGCTACACCTATCTACCTACATCATCACTAACTTCCACATCCTATCCTGTCCTCTGTTGGACTACCCTGGAATGTCAAGTCATGACCAGTTCCAGCTAGAACCCGTAAGCGGAAGTGTCGACTACATCGACCAACTTCCCCAGCAGGCAACCACCAGTCATCATCACACACCTTGGGGAGCGCGCCGTAGCACAGCCCTCCCATGACTCTGGGTTTCGGAGATAAACGGTGGGTAAAGCCTCCACCCCCCTAATGGAACAAGGGACTATGTCCACCCGACATAACAACAGCGTTGCACTTGTACTCGGTCTGTCATCGTATAACCGATCTGGGCGGTTGAGTTTCCTGAAACCCTACCCCACCCATGTCATAACATACATCATAATAAACAACATAATAACCATACGAAAGTAAATAATGAATCACTCGCATACCATTTTATCCTTCGAAGTCCATGTCCCCGAGGCCCTCCCACCTCGTAGGATCCAGCTATCACTTAACCGTTTCAACCTGTAAGTCAGTCCTCGACATACAATATAGAATATCGTGCATAAATCCTCGATATGTACACACATATATTTCATCATAACATAACAACAATAAACTCATTCATTCGCCATGCACCTGGCATAACATTCTTTGTTTCAACATATAACTGTAACGGTATCCACGTACCCATCATTCAGTAAATTCCATATATTTGACATAATTAACACATGATACATATCTAAACATGACTACCGATCATAATACTATCATCATACACACACATATATATATCGGCAAAATAATAGAACCATATGTCCACAGTGTCGTCAACCCGACGAGGTCTCACAATCAAACAAATACAACATATAATAGTAGTTCAGGTAGTAATGTCAAAACGGGGTGTTACATGTCTAAAAACGACATTCATCTTTTAAGTACCTATGTAGGCCACTACAATACTTTAGAACCAAGTGTTGCTCAAAGACCTCGATACCTATCTTTGAATGAAAGCTGTGCAAGATATTGGTGTACTCTAGTATTGCTTGGTCCTTCTCCTAACACAAAGATATCCATATCATGTATTGGTCATCATAATTTCCAACGTGATAGAATTCCCTCTCAAGGGCATCAACAAAAGATGCCTAAGTAGGTTTTGTCCCAAATGTTTCAGATTAATCTTCAACATGTTGCTTAGAGTAAGTACCCTACCAATATTTGGCATGATGAAGGGACTTTTTTCCATGGACATGATGAAGGGATTGTTTTCCACGGACATTGTGAAGGGACTTTTTTCCATGGACATGATGAAGGGATTGTTTTCCACAGACATTGTGAAGGGACTTAGGGAGTGTGAAGGTGATTTTCTCACTAAGGGAATTTTTTTCAATAAAATAGTATCCCTCTAGAAAACTTAAGTATTTCTCTAAATAATATTTTTATATCTTCCCTTCAAACAAAGGAATACCAAAGCCTTGAAGGGTGCCATACCTTTGAAATGATTGCTTGTCGAAGGTGCCTTTGTTGTCATTTGGATTTTCCAAAGTATCTAGGTGAAATTATGCATCGTCTCATTCCTCCATTTCCCAAAGTCTTCCTTGAGCAATATCTTCATAGGATATCTTACTCGATCATATTTTTTTTCATTCGCCATGGGAGGTTGCCTGGTTGAGCGAGTAAATTCTTCACCAGGCTCAATTGGCTTAAGGCCCAACTCTCTATACCTTGACCTTGTCAAATACATGCATGAAAAAAACATTGAAGATTATATTGCTCGAGCTTCACGATAACTCATAACTATCTTCTTTAACTCTTCAAGAAGGTACTCTTCATCAAAGTAAGGGAATCTTGTAAACACCATAGCTTTGTCTTTATGACTACTTCCTTAGAGTCAAGCACCTTGAAGAGTTATTCTCTAAACCTATATGGATCTATCTTCATCCTCCCTTAATACATAGGCAATGTCTGACATGCCATATAGACTATGATGATAGGACAGGTAGGACAACCTTTCTTATGCTTTCGGGATAATGCATCATTCAAACAAAAAATGGTTTGACAAGCAATATTTTTTAGCAATAATTTGTTAGGGACAGACTAATCTCTCGGGAACATATACTAACAAGGTATGAGGATCTTTTGTGGTAATGTATATCTTGATACAAGTTGTATTCTTAGCCATATACCAATCTCCTATGGCTTCTTAAATTTTTAAAGCTTCTCGAGAAAGCTTGGGGCACCTTCTGCTAATGATCAATTCGTACAATGTGTTAGAATATTGGACAATACTAAGAGGGGGGATGAATCAATATTGTTATATTTTTTAACAATTTAAACCACTTTTAATATTAATTAAAACATGAAATCAACAAGATACATAGAACACAGATTTTTATCATGGAATCCCAATTGGGAAAACCACAAACTCTTTCTATAACTGCAAAATTATATTTACAATTAGTTTTTGCCTGCTACTATAGACAAGGATGTTACTACACCCTATTTACCAGATACTACTGGAAGGAGGCTACGACCCCCTGGTTTATCAACTACTACTGAAAGGATTTTTTGACACCTTATTTACCAGCAACTATTGGAAGGAGGCTACGGCCCCCTGGTTTATCAGTTACTACTGAAAGGATGCTTCGACACCCTATTTACCAGCTACCACTGGAAGGAGGTTACAACCCCCTTGTTTATCAGCTACTACTGAAAGGATGCTTCGACACCCTATTTACCAGCTGCCACTGGAAGGAGGCTACAACCCCCTTGCAGACCTGTAGCCTACCCTAGCACCACCCTACCTTCCTAATCTGACTTTATCAGTCTTCCAGATCTTCTTACTTCAACCCTGTCACATATAATTCTTTACTTTCTCAATCTTTGTCTTTTCTTGCTGCTACTTTGATCTAGACTATAGAGACACCTATGTTATTCTCTTTCTTTCTCTAGGTTTTGCACTGCTTTAGATCATCATATTTTTCACATCAAGGACACCTTTGTTATTCTCTTTCTTTTTTTGAGTTCTGCACTGCTTTAGATATTCATATTAAAAACGTTGATATACCTTTTGTTCTTCTTCATTCTCAGGCCTCTATGTTACTTTGGATCTTCATGTTTCAAACACTAAGACACTTTTTCTTCTAGAATTAACTCTTGTTTATATATATTTAACATCCAAATGAACCATCACGTACATCATCCTTCTTTACAGTCGCAACTCTTCATTCTAGACACTCGTATCCTTCAGCAAACGCGTCCTTACAATCTGGAAATCACCTTTTCATCAAACGCACCACTTCATAAAACGTGCCTCTTCATCAAACTCATTTTGTTACTTCTATGTTTATTTTCCTTATTAATTAATCTTGTAGCCTTTTTAAATAATAAACTTTGTTCATTAAAGAACCCCTTTTTTAATTATGTTTAACAAATACAGTTATAACTTTGTTTATTTAAATAAACAATCATAAATCTGCTTATTAATTCCTGTAGCTTTTCAGAATTTTAATTAGTCTTATATCTTCCAAACAATGGCGTACATCTTACTCAGTATATGCAACAACCCTTTTCACATAACTAGAGGTATTTTTCACAACATCTGTAGGCATCATTTACCTACTGTGCAGGCATATTTCATAATCCTTGTGTAGGCATTTTTATTCTTTAAGGCGGACATGATTTTTCACTAACTTAGCAGATTTCATATTCACACGTGTGACCACCATAGAGAGAACTAAGACCATGAGTAGATGGACAAGTTGCCAAAGAACAAATGTGTGGGAGCCGACGGAATCTAGTTATGCTTCCTGGTTTGGGTTTTGTGCTCCCATAGAAAATTCTCAAAGTGACCTTGAATGGCCCTGGGGTGCCAGGAAAAAATGGCCATAGAACCAAGATCGTGTCTCCGGTCGCAAATCCGTCGATTCCAATGGATTCAAGATGTTTGGTTTCAGCTGGGGGAACTCCTATATCATGACTCAATTTCCCATAAACGTGCCTTTTGTGTCGTCTCCGGAGCTAGGGTTCTACTTAGTGAAGGCCATGCCAATTTTGTACAAGGGGGTCAAATTTGAGTCGAATGCTCCCACACAACCATGGACAACGTGGAGACATCCACAATGGCCATATGCATGTGTGGGAGCTGACGGAACCCGTTTACATTTCCCAGTTTGGGTTTCGTGCCCTCGTAGCAAATTCTCAAAGTGTCCCTAAATGGCCCCTGGGTGCCAGGCAAAAAAGGCCATAGAACCAAAACTGTGTCTCTGGTCATGAAGCCGTCAATTCCAATGGATTTGGGACATTGGGTTTCAGCTGGGGGACCCCTCGTACCATGACTCAATTTCCTAGAAATGTTCCTACCATGCTATCTCTGAACTAGGGTTTTGCTCAGTGAAGGCCATGCCAATTTTGCATAAGGGGGTCAAATTTGAGCTGAGCACTCCCGCGCAACCATAGCCAGATACATGTGTGGGATCTGACGGAACCCGGTTACGTTTCCTAGTTTTGGTTTCATGCCCCCTAAGCAAATTCTCAAAGTGTCCCTGAATGGTCGCGGGGTGCCAGGAAAAAATGGCCATAGAACCAAAACTGTGTCTCCAATCGTGAAGCCATCGATTCAAATGGATTTGGGACACTAGTACATGTGTACATTTTCCCACGGAAAATTGTTGCTATTGTAACACTTATGCATTGTTATAGCGACGAAAATGACCCCATATTTTCATGGCAACATTTTCGTCGTTGTAGCAACACTTGGAACGTTTCGTCGCTATGGCGACAGGAAAGATATGAAACGTGGCGTGTGTGGACTATGTTTAAAAAACCAATCCATGTCGTTATAGCGACGTAAATCTGTCGCTATAGCAACAATTATTCGTCGCTATAGCAATGGAAAATACTTGTTAGTTGCTTTCCCGGCTAACAATACTTCATGGCTATCGCGACAATGTTTGGGCCAGTCGTCACTATACCGACAACTAACCGCCGCTATAGCGACATTCCGACAAGCACATGGCGACGGATTTGCTATACAAGCGATGATCATTTCGTCGCTTGTATAGCAAATCCGTTGACATATGCTTGACGGAACGTCGCTATAGTGACGCTCCGTGCACAACATAGCGACGGATTTTCTATACAAGTGATGAAAAGATCGTCGCTTGTATAGCAAATCCGTCGCCATGTGCTTGACGGAACGTCATTATAAGCACATGGAGATGGATTTGCTATACAAGCGATGATCATTTCATCGCTTGTATAGCAAATCCATCGACATGTGTTTGACGGAACGACGCTATAGTGACGCTCCGTGCACAACATAACGACGGATTTTCTATACAAGCGACGAAATGATCGTCGCTTGTATAGCAAATCCGTCGCCATGTGCTTGATGGAACATCATTATAGCGACGCTCCATGCACAACATAGCGGCGGATTTGCTATACAAGCGACGGAATGATTGTCGCTTGTATAGCAAAGTCATCGCCATGTGCTTGATGGACGTCGCTATAGCGACGGTTCCTTGGCTATAGAGACGAAATATGCCCGCAAGGTGCTTGACGGACGTCGCTTTAGTGACGGTTCCTTGGCTATAATGACAAAATATGCCCGCAAGGGGGCCATGAAATATGCCTGCAAGGGGCTTGACGAACGTCACTATAGCAACGATTCCTTGGCTATAGCGATGAATATGCCATCGCTATAGCCATGGAATAGCGTTGCCGGGTAAACAAATATGAAGTAAGTTCCGTCACTATAGCGATGATCTCTGATTTTTTTTTAAAATAAAATGGTCGGAGGGCGTTTGAATAAGGGTATAATTCTTAACGTGGGTGATTTGAAGTATCTTGTAGAGTAGCCCAAGGCATGAGGAGCATCGATAGGGTTGTCAAGCCTTATGTGAGATCCTTAGCTTGAACGTCACACTACATACTTTTCACCTAACTTCATTTGTTTCACACAAACTTTACACTTTGTGCTAAATTCTTTTGGTGCCTAGTGATTGTCCAATGACAATATCCTTGAGGTCCTTCAGCCCATGCTCACCTACTCTCTTGTTTTTGTCCTTGTTTGGTGGAAACCTCCTTGAGGCTACCATGCTTGTGCTTGTAGCCACACACTGTTTCGTAGACATGGAATGTAAAAGTGTTGGTTGCATTTATACAGTGAGGTGTTTTGAATTGTAAGAGATTTTCAAATCCTGGTAATTGAGTCATTGACAATGAATTTCAATATGTAGGAAATTTCTGGAACTATTGGAACTTTATACATGCAAATGGAGCCAATGAATCCTAGAATACAATATGCAAACCATATTTTGGAGGATCCCGCGTAAATGCCAATTCCAGTAGCTCCAACATATCGGGGTAATATTTATGGATACGCCGAAGGTAAAAGAGGGCATAATATGATGAAAAATCCTACTTGGTATTAAACACCATAAATCAAATTATATTGCTAATAACATAATCTGTTGAAGACTAAATGCACCCTTAATAGAAAATAAGATATAAAACTATGTGAGGTCCCCCTAAGGGAATCCAACAGTGTCTGTGCAATACAATTTAAATACAACTAGAAGAACTAAATCTATAATCTTC